>VZTZ01047416.1:0-78266 GCA_013400955.1 Drymodes brunneopygia | reverse complement strand
GGGAGGGGGGCGGGGACAGAGAAGCGAGCACCAATCATCGTGTGGGAGGCGTGGCCTCGGGGCTGCGGGGCGGGGCCTGAAGGCGGAGGCATAGGCGGGAGCGCCGCCAGGGAGTGACGTCACGCTAACGACACAGGGCACGCCGTGACGTCACGGCACGTCCGGGATGACGTCAGGGGAGCCGCAGCGGCGGGGCCCGGGCCGGCGGTACCGGGACCGTGTTTGTAGCGCGTGCGTCAGAACCCAGTGGGGTTCGTTCCCACCGGAGCGATCCAGCGGCCAGCTCAGGCAGTGACGTAGAGAAACGTCATCGCTGACGTCATCAGGGAACACATGCCCATGGCTCTGCGGATCCTTTCTCAGCCGGATTAAACTGTGCAGGGATTTGTCTGCACAGACCCGGCTGCCCCAAAGCTGATCCCGAGTGGCTCCAGCCCCTGCTGTGACCCCAAATCCAGCACCCAGAGTGACCCCGGTCCTGTGGGACACTCCCTTCCCTGATGACATCGGGTGTCATTCCTGGCAAACACGCTGGAGCAATCCAGTGCTGGGCTGATGGCGAGCTGGGGATTAAAGTATCAAAGTACACGTTTGAAAGAAAATCCCCCCTGGTCTCGTTATTAGGTACTGGAGGGAAAAAACCATTTTGGGAAGCAGCTGGTGTGTGGTCACCGAGCAGTGGTTGGGATCCCAGACCTTCTGGCTGCAGAATGAAATTATAAAAGACAAGCACATGTCCTCAGTTCTACGAGATTATTTGTCCTTTCTGCATTACTTCTGTCTGTACTTCCAATTATTAATGGCATAAACATCTATTCCAGTTTACGTTTCAGATAATTTATCCTCCCCAGGCCTTTTCCAAACACGGGGTAAGTGACACAAGGATAGAGAGCTGAGGGAAACTGCGAGAAGGACAGGGATCTCATAGAATATTAAGGATGCTAAGAATCACAGAACAGTTTGGCTTGGAAAGGACTTTAAAGCTCATCTCATTTCACCCCTGCCATGGGCAGGGACACCTTCCTCTATCCCAGGTTGCTCCAAGCCCTGTCCAGCCTGGCCTTGAACACCTTCAGGGATGGGGCAGCCACAGCTTCTCTGGGCACCCTGTGCCAGGGCCTCCCCACCCTCACAGGGAACAATTCCTTCCCAATATCCAATTTAACTCTACCTCTCCTCAGTTTAAGGCCATTCCCCCTCACCACAAGCCCTTGTCAAAGATTCCTCTCCAGCCTCCCCGTAGGTATTGAGACATCTCAAAAGGTGGGGGAGTCACAGATTTAAGACAAAAACAATTAAAGAAAATGGAAGTGAGAATCCTGTGTGAGGATTAATCCCACTGAGATGCTGTTGTCAACTCTTCCCCAAAGAGCGTTTTTCTCCCTGGCCAGAAGAAACATTTCAAAACACATTTAGATTTTGGAGATTACCCGAGGACAGCCCTCAGTCCGGAGCCATTCGCTACAGAAGATTTCTCGCGCAGTTCTTTTCCCTTCCATGGTCTTCCCCTTCGATTGTAGTTGGAGGCTCAGGAGCGGCTCATTCCTGCTGTAGTTCAGGAGTTTCCCACTGGATGTCATGATTGTCCCGCCAGAGCCCGGCCACACCGCTGGGATGGAGACAAAAACCCAGCCCGAACCCCCGGAGTCTGATTCTCGCAACAGCTGAGCACTCAGGGCTCCCGCCAGAATCCGCAGATGTTGAACTGCCTGGAAATCAGGCCCTATGGAGCTCTGGAGTGCCCAGATTGGAGTTTCCTGATTAGCTCGGTTTCTCCTGCCCCACCGGCTTTGTCTGTGCCCTACTCGAGCTCCTCTTCAGACTTCTGAGGTGTTGAGAGTTCAGGAACTGTGAAGTCCAACTCCAGCGACAGAGCTGCCTCATCTGGGAGAGGGGAATTGTGGTGTACAATAAACTAATCAAATAAATCAGTTGCCAGACGTCCTTAGTTCTCCATGCATTCATCCATGAAAGCAGCTTTCAACAGCTCCCATCTAAATTGTCAAAAGGAAAAGGTCCAGCCCTCCCTCGCTCCCTCAGCAGTGTTGTTCCTCAGGGGATGGTTGGGAAGCGGCTCCCGGAGCAGCACAAAGCTCAATTCTGTTTGCTCCCGCAGCTCGGGGCTGCTGCTGTGCCCAGGGCCGGGCAGGGCTCACAGCCACACGTCACAGTCCCTGTTGATGGCCCTGCAGAGGTTTTGTCGTGAGCCTAAAGGAGGTGAAAGTGCCCCTGAAGAGAGACAGGTTTGTTCTCAGCCTCACAGATTTCCCCTTCCCCTGTTCCTTATTATCTGTCCAGCTCCATGCTTCAGGATTTCCAGTTCATCTCCCTTCTTTGGGCTTAGGCTGAAATTAAAACAACTTATATTGATACAGAATAAAATTAAGCAATATCAATTACTTCATTTTTGTATTCTTTTACTTTCTCAGTTTTCATTTTTTAAACTTTTTTTTTCTGTTTCTACTGTTTTCCTCTTTCCCATCTCTGTTTCTTTCTATAGCTCCTGCTCTCTTTCTGCTGATGATGCAGCTGCTTCTATTCCTCCTTCTTTCATCTTCCACAGAGAGAGGGAAAAGACTTAAAAGGGGGAAGAGAACAGAGAACTGGAGGATAGAAAGAAAGGGCCAATGAGGGTGACATTATTTCCATTTCCCCCCTTGGCTATGAAGCAACTGAACTATGAACAGAAAGATAGGGAGCTCTGAGGGGAAAGGCTGGGGAATGGAGTTTTGGGGCTGTGGCCCTGAGAAGATCTGCAGATGAAAGCTGGGAAGGGGCCTGGCAGCTGGAGAAGGCAGAGTGGTGCTTCCTGGGACTGCAGATGGAGTGACAGCAGGAGGCTCAGCAGGATGGAGCTGCTGCCACTGGAGCTCAGGGTGCAGCTGATGGACCCTGTGTAAAAACTGACTGTACCCACACCTGGGACATGGCTGCTGTTTCCCTGAGCACCACCAGACACCAGCACTGCCACAAGGAGCATTTTGCTCAGTGAAACTGGGAAGCAAATAAACCACAAGGAGGATTTGCCCCCACTGCAGCAGTAGCACCTTGCAGCACTACCAGAGCTACTGCAAATGCAATCAAAACTCCAGGGTTTAGGCATGAAACTGGGGATCTTAACAGGACAGCAAGGAAAGGTGTGCAGTGATGGAATCACCCAAGGTGATAAATCACCCACCCCGTGCTGGGTGAGCAAACTGAGTCAGAATATTCAAGAGTTACCACCACAGGGCAGGTGCACTTCTGGCTTAGCCTGGGTGATTTGAAGATGTCTGGGCCCTTGAATTGCTCATTGTGCATTCAAGCAGCAAAGCTTGTAGTTCTGAAGAGCATTTATGATCTAAACTCCTTTTGCTGCTTCTCTGTTGAGATTGTGAGTCTCTTTGCCTGAGGAGGTGCTGGAGTTTATGTGCACTTCAAGCCTTACCTAAGCTGGTAGTTTTGTCGTGTTAAAAGTGCCATGTTCTGCTTATTGCATTCTCGAGGTTTTATATGGCTTTTTCAATGGCCTTCTCTCTGCACACTCCCCATGGCAGAATGAAAAAGTGGCGAGAGGCAAAGGGAATAACATTCTCCTGCAGAGGAATGAACAAGAGCAGTTCAAACAGATCAACCATTTTCTAGCAACATCATTAAGTATAGGGGAACCTTCTGGTACTAAAGTATTATTTTTTTTGCTGTAGGTATTGAACCCTTGGCTGGTTGTTATCTGCAAGACTTTATGATCCCTATTCTATTCTCTTTCTGAGAGATCCCAATTTTTTGAAGTGCTTGCAGTCTTAACAGTTGTGAAGTCAGAGAAAACTGAAGTAGTTTGGCATCTCTCAAGAAAAAAATCCACTTATTAGTGAATTTGTATCTCAGTATTTGCCTTGTTCCTTTTAATGCTACTGGAAGGGCTGAGAGAATGGGGTTTGTTCAGCCTTGAGAAAAGGTTGAGGGGCGACCTTATCACCACGTTCCAATATCTAAAGGGTGGCTGCAAAGAAGATGGAGACTCCCTTTTTACTAGGTATCACATGGAAGAGACAGAGGGAATGGGTACAAGTTATTCCTGGGGAGATTCTGACTGGACACAAGAGAAAAATTTTTCACAATGAGAATGACCTGTCATCAGAATAATCTCCCCAGAGAAATGGTGGATTCCCCAAAACTGGACACTTTTAAGGTTCAGCTGGACAGGGTGCTGGGATATCTTGTCTAGACCAGTCTGTTGTCAAGAAAGGCTGGACCAGATGATCCTTGAGGTCCCTTCCAACCTGGGGAGGAATTCTGTGATTTCAATATATCCTGATTTTTAATGATATTTCCTTTCCCCTTTGATGCTCTGTGAATACAGGTGCTGCAGAACCTCTGGCTCATACTGTTTGTGAGTTTCTTGCAGTGGATTCTCTTGCAGTGGCCCAGCCCAGCTGCCACCAAGCAGTCAAAACACCAAATTATGTCAAAGCAATTACTCCTGCTTCTCTTATTAAATTGGCAGCCACTATTTTTTCTTTTCCGTGTGGTATTTTCATCTTCTGCCCCACAGAAGACACATTACTCATATACATAAAATATGTGAGTCGTGACACTTCATGGAGTTAATTTTCACTATTTTCAGACTGCTTGACAGCAGCCTGTTCTCCTTCATTACACACCAGCCAGTGAGTGGATTAGTTTACTTTCAAAGCACAAAACCTCATATTAATCCACAAACAATTAATTATTGAGAGAAGACAAGCATATTTTGAACCCAGCCTGTGACTTTCCTACTTATTTCATGCAACGAGGCATGATCTGTGTAATTCCAGGCGTGTCCTGCCAAGCATCCTGCAGTTCTTAGCAAAGATTGGATATTAGGAAAAAATCCTTTCCTGTGAGGCCCTGGCACAGGGTGCCCAGAGAAGCTGTGGCTGCCCCATCCCTGGAAATGTTCCAGGCCAGGCTGGATGGGGCTTAGAGGAACCTGGGATAGAGGAAGGTGTCCCTGCCCATGGCAGGGGGTGGAACAGGATGGCCTTTAAGGTTCCTTCCAACCCAAACCTTTCTGGGACTCTGTGAAGTTACTGTGATTACACCCCAGGATGATGAACCTTGGTTCTGAGAATGAAGAAGGATCAGAAATTGAGGTTCTGCTCCAAGGTGTTTCCTCAGAGGGCACAGAACCTGTGGCTGTGGGACCTGAGTGGGGCTGTCTCAAGTCCTGAGCTCTAAATCTGGGGACAAATTCCTGCAGCAAAAGGGACAGATCAGGCTCATGCTGGCTCGAGTATTCTTGGGGTACAGAAAAACCTGACATTGCAGAAACAACTTAAAAGCAGACCTAAATCCTGCAAGCATTTGGGCCTCTGTTTTTGAGTACAAAAGGCTCCAGCAAAGAGTACCTTTGTCAATTTAGGTGCATTTTGTTTAGTCATCTATGGCATAAAAAGTCATTGGAAAACAAGATGAGTGACATTAAGAGGGGAAGAAAAGGGGCACAAATCTATAAATTGCACAAATAAAGCCAAAGCCCTGGGAGCAGAACCTCACAGATTTGCTGCCAAGCAATGTCCATTTTTTCTGCATTGTTTTTAAAATGACTTTTCATCTGGTGATGCAGAGCCAAATATCTCCATGGGTAACATGTATCTCCCCAAACTCGTCAGAAATTAGCAAGCCTTAATAAAATTTATGCATGGCTTGCTATTGCAGCTCCACATCTAAAGGGAAAACAGATGTTCTCTTTAGTTATTCTCTTCATGTCCGAAGGAAAGCTGTTGGTTACAGTTTGTTTTTAAAAAAGGCTGGTGCTGAAAAGGTTACAAATGATGCAATTTTTGCAATCCTACTCCAAGGCTCTCTGTGAACCTGAATTGCTGAGGTGACACTTGCAGATGCCTGTCACCCACTTACCAGCCTCATATTTCTTAACGCCTCCACTTTAGGATGAATAAATGGAACAGAGTTCCCAGTATTTGCCTGAGATCACTGCCAGGCTGGCAGGCCAGGCTCCGAGCCCCTTGGCTGAATCCGAGTGAGGTTCCTGAGCCTGCCTTGGTTTCAGAGGTGAGGCAGAAGGGATGGATGGTGCATCTGGGAAGTGTCATTGGACTCATCACTGAATGGGCCTCTCAAGGCTTCAGCAGGGAGAAGGGAAGCCTTGATTCCTCACCTCCCTCACCTGGATGCCTTCACTGAGCACACGTGCACGCTGCCCACAGCACTCCCCACTCAATCTTTGCTCTTTCCATTTTTGCACAAATATTTCCAAGATGTGCAAAAAATGTTGGCACCTCCAGTGAGTGTTTGCCCTCTGAAAGGGTTTGCCCCTGTAAACATGGATGCATGCATGCACATATATCTGAAACTCATATTTTACTTTGCAGATGTGTGTCAAATGCAGAGCCTTTCAAAATTCTAGTATTTGTTTATTTCTACAACGTATTTATCCATTGCTTCCTGAATGAAGGATCCCAAGCCTTGTTTATTCCTCTGCAGCAACCAAGTGGACATTGATATAAAAAGCTGCTTCCTATCCACAAAAAAATGTCCCAAAAGGACAGCAAATGCAATAAATTCTAGCCATTGGTTGAATACCCTTTCTAAGTGTTTATTCAAATGATCCTTTTTAGCCTGTGAATATTCATGGTCTTATAATTAATATGAAAGCTAAACACTCACTCCACACCTAAATGCGGCAACCAGCTAATTTAGGAATTATTGCTCTCCCAAAAATGGAGAAGGAATAGGCTCTGTCACTTAAAGAAACGATAGCAAACGATGCAAAACCCAGGTGGCAGGAATGCAGAGAAGAGCTGGCAGGAGCTAACCAGATGAGTGATCAGCATTTTATTCAGACAGTGTTTCAGCGTCCACCCAGAGGAGATTAAGTATCCTGTCCTCTCAGTGCAGAGAAGGAGAAATAAATCAGGTTTTACCACAAGTAGGGTGGCAGGGAGTTAATTAGGAATGGAAAAAATATATTTCAGTTTGAAAAGGAATAAAAAATGGACAAATGAAGGAACTGAAATACACTGAAAACATGTTGGAACCCACCTGGGAGGCTGGCTGAGAATCCTGCCCGGGGATCTGCAGCCACAGGGGACTGACACAACAGGTGATGCCGACAGCTCTCTGAAAGCTGCAGTCCAGCAGCCAAATGCTGCTGCTCTGACTTGTTATATGAAAGCAGACATTTCCCATAGCCTGTCTCATGTCAGAGCCTTTCCAACCACAAAGCGCATAAAAAAGGCAAGGTTGCATAAAGAAATGAAAGAACCTTAGTTTTCCTCTTAGTGTAGTTTTTAAAAACCACAACCCTCGTTAAAGTCAACAGGAATTTGCTCCACATCTCTTCTAATTTGCCTCCCAGGATTTGTGCAAAACTAGAGGATGACAGATTCTGCTATTAGAACAAGCAGAACTACACCAGAAAATCAGCAGAAGCCACAAGCAGCAGAACAGTGGTGAAACCACCTGATTGCCCCATGTTCAGTGATTTCCATTAATGATTTAACAGCAAAGGTCAATTAAATGAGTGGTGGATGCTGACACCCGCTGGCTGTGCTCTGCTCTGTGCTGTTGGAGCACATGGACACGGATGTGCTGAAGCAGGAGAAGCTTCCAAAGGCAAGGCAGCATTTCCCCCCGGCCTGATCTGAGGATGGATGTCCCTGGGGCATTTTCTCTGCTCCTAACGAGGATCAGCTCCAAACTAAGAGCTGCCAGTCCCTTTCTGTCAGCTCAAGGACAGTGCTTCTAGGAGGGGTAAGGCTTCTACATCCCTCTGGGATTAAACCCTGGCTTCCAGGGGGTTCAGGGGCACGTTGCCTTGCAGGAGGCAAAGTCCTGGCTGTCAGCTAAGGGGTGACACACACCTCTGTGGGAAATGGCACAGGGCCTGCTCCGTGCCATTCCAGAGCCCTTCTTGCCAGGAATGCTGTGGGCTGCAGGTCACTGCTCAAGAGGAAAGGCTTGGATGTGAATGAATGCATGAACATGGCTCCTGGCTGAAATATTTAATCAGTGTGGAAGTGACTTTGTGCCACCAGTGAATATCAACATTCCTCATTTTGGGTAAAAGCTGGGAGCCACTTCCTACAATATATTCAGAAAGCATCAATATATTCAGATTGCATCCACTGATGCAGGAGCACAGGCTGTGGTCAATCACCACCCTGGTAATTTAGGAGAGTGCAGAAGAAGGAGTGCTGCCTTCTGAGTGTCTCCATGTTTGTTATTTATACACCATGTCATCTGGAGCTGCTTGTTTGCTTGTAGCTTTGGGCTGACAGTTCCCTGATTCCAAAGGCAATTCAGCCCCTGACATAAAGCAGAGGAACAATGCAGAGTTCCTGTAAAACAACAGTGCTCCCCTCACTGCTGTCAGAATGCAGGGATTAGATGCAGAATAATGCAGTCCCTGATCAAACCTGCAGCTGTAATTCAACCTCTGGACAGTGCTGATGCCATAAATTTGGGGAAAAAGTGCAGCTCAAGCGATTTGTGAACAAGAGCTGGTGAGTCCAATTGAATTACAGTTGTGGGAGCAGCCGGGATCCCCCTGCACCGAATCATTACTAATGAGAACCAGAGAGTGATTACTTACAACTTTAATGAAATTGAATTTTAATTTATACCCTTGGCTAGAAGAAGGAAGAATACACTGAATATTTGGGGGTGACAAGGCAAAAGTACAAACAGCAACCCAAATTATATGGATGGACAATGCATTCTCCTGGAAGAGAGAAGATAAAATTTTATCTTCAAAAATAAATTCATATTTAAGGAAATAGTTGTGATACAGCAAGGACTGAAGAAAGCTATTCTGTATCACAGTTCTGATGATGCAAGAGCTCTGAGAGAAAATGCTCAGATGTGTTTTCTCTAAACCATTTCTGATGCTCAGAAGAAGGGGAACTGTTGAGCTGATTCTCAATCACTGCCCATTGTTTTGGCATGAAATCAGGAGAATTGTAACCACAAGCACCACTGACATATTCTAATCCAATAATCCCATGGAACCCTTTCTGAGCAAGTCTTCCCATTTCAGCACCGAGTGGTTATTCACTACTGGAAGGAAAAGCATAATTAACATTAAATACTGTTTTCAATTCTGTTTCTTGCTGCTTCCCATCACTCTGGAGGTATCACTCTGCTATTTTAATACCCTTTTTAATATTGCACCTTTTCTGCTGGTGCTACAGCAAGGCCTAGGGAGGTTAAGAAAAGCAGTTTATGAAGTTTGCCTCAGATATGGAAATGTGAGGAGAGAGAGAGGAAAACCAGAGAACTTGAGTGAGGAATACAAAATGGATGAATAAGGGAGCACTTGTGGCTGATGACACAGACCACCCAGGTTTTGCAACTCCAAATATGAATCTGAAATTGGAGGATGATGAGGAAGGTGTGGGATGTGTCGTGGAAGGTCTGAGACATGGGGCTGGCAGCCAGGGTCACACCAATCAGGCAGAGTGTGGAGAGGTGCTGAAAAATGCTCAGACTTTTGACTTTACATTCATTTTACAGAAGGTAAATCAATATCTCTTCACCCCAGTGCACTTGTGTCATATGGCTTTCTGTTACAAGGTGACCAGGGCTCGGACATGTCTCTTCTGAACTGAAAACAGCTTAATCCAAAGGGATTTTTTACTGCAAAATGTCTAAAGCACTGTATTACCTCATGCCATGGGGTGATGGGATCCAACCCAGTATTTTATGTGCAATGTGACAATCAGCAATAGGAACTAATACTACTCAAATAGTAAAACGTGCAAATTGAGTGGGAATTCAGTGCTATTGGCACATTTTAAACTATTTTGTTAAAAGGGGTAGTGTTAAAAGGAGATTTGCTGGACAAGAGGAGATTTTTGAAGAGATGGGGCAGTGTTATAAGAAGAGGTGGCTAATGATGAAAGGTCTTCAAAAATTCTTCAAAAAATTTTTTCCCATCGAAGTGTATTGTTGGGCACACTCATTCACCCAGCCTCACACGCCCTCATTGATTTAGGGAGCCAAAGCTGTTTCCTGCCACCACTGGAGGGAGACCTCATTCCTTCCAAGAGCCGTAAAACTTCTGCTGCCACACTGCACTTGAGTAAGGAAGAGTGCAAAACAATCTGGAGAAATACAGCTGCTGAATTGGATCCAGGCTGGACACGGTAAATCACAGGTTCTAATAACAATAATAATGTAGCATGAATGAAACAGTGCCAGATTAACAGAGACACTTAATGTTTGCACTCTGATCAATAGTGCTGGAGTGAGTCTGCTCCCGGTGTCTGATCTCAGTCCTGGTTAACTCCACCACCAGTGTCTGTACATTCCCCTCCTTCCTCACCCCCTCCCCTCACTCTCAGGCTGTGCTTGCAGAAGCCATTTGTGATGTTCAGTTCTCAAGCTGATGTTTCCTATCCCTTTATCTCACTGTGACATTAAGTGTGATCAAAAAATGTTCCCCTCGATGGCATTATTTTCATTTTCACTTAACCCCTACAGGCCCAGTGGTCTGTTTTACAACCATTCAATTACATCCAGTGCTGCTGAAAAAAAATAGGGAGAAAATAATTATTTGGTGCAGCTCAAGGTCATTGACAGCAGGAGGACAGGGAGCCATCAGGCAAGGTCCAAGTCACTCAGGCACTGTTGGCCCAGTGACAAGTGCATGGATGTACTTCAGAGAGGGGCCAGGATGTACAACTCAGCTCTAAAACCCCAGAGCTTCTGCTGGTGGAAGGAAAGAAGAAGTTCTGCTAAAAAAAAAAAAAAAAAAGAAAAAAATAAGGAGCAGTTCTCCCCAATGTCATGTGGCATGTTCCCAAAAGGGTGATGTTGCACATGTCTGCACAGAGTCATTCTGCTGGGTGGTGACACAGATGTGTTTGCACATGCACACACTCACCCACTCTGCCTAAGTTACAAAACAGCATCTCAGCAAGATAAAACTCGTGATAAGAAAGAAATTCCTGTCTGAAGGACTCTCACATTTCCAGTAACGGTGAAGAGCCCATGGAAACTTGCAGCTCAGCTGACTGTCTGTGGTTTGTGTTTTGAACTTTATTAATGACATGTGCTACCACCTGAGAGCCGCCTCCTCACTCCTCAACTAGGCTAATTCTAAAATTAGTGTAGAAAACAAAGCCTTTGTTAAACACATATTCTCATCACCTCCCCACGCAACTGCATCTGACACCTACAGTTGCAGCCAAGCATGAGTTTCCTGTTGTACTCACTGAATGGGGCAATTTCAGAGTAAATATAGTTCAAACACTTATAAATCTCTAGAGTGAAATCCCTGCTGGGCTGAAAATAGGAGCTTGCCACAGATTTTGATAGCTTTCAGTCAGTTTTTAAGTTGCTTCTGGTTCTCAGTGAGCCCTGTTGCTGGCAAGGGGACGATTAATGTGATCTTACAGCAAGTGCCACCCTGTGTCTTCCTGCTGACCCACACGTCAGCTCCCATAAAGCACCACCTACCTCCTGACAGGAATCATCTGCTCTCATGGCTTAGATGTGCTGGCTGGAGACTGCAGGATCCAGCTTGTGAACAGTGATCTAAGACATTAGAGAAGAGATGGGAAGGAGCAGGGAAAAAACCATCATCACCATCGTATCCATCAATTTTGCTGCAGGACAAAACTTCCCCCTGGTACAACCTGCTCATCCCAGCCCAGGCACAGGTGCCAGTTCTGCAGGCCTGCACCTTCCAGCTGCTGCAGCTCCAGCACTGGTTCTGGCCAGTGCTGAGCATTTGTGAGGTGTCATCTTGGAGAGATAATTTGTGCTCAGTATCCACGATTCTCATGGATTTCCCTAGGACTCCACCTGCAGGACTTCACACACTGGTGGAGTCTCATTATCACAGAATCTCCATATGCTGTTTGATAGCAGAGAAGGTCATGGCTTAGTTGCTGGAAGAACCCACTGTTCTGACTATCACCACTGAAACAGAAAGAGCTAAAGAGAAGAAAAATTCAAATCCCTACCCCTGCTGCACAGTGCAGTTCAATCTTCCCGAGGCATACAAAGTAAATAGTAGTAATAAAATGTGATAGGAAAATCAATTGGAACAAATGAAGCACTGTCTGTGCTGTATTCCAGCTCCTCCGTCCCATTGTTACTGCTTTGATTAATAAACAGCAATCTGATAATGAGCAAATCACCTCAGCACCAGGATATGGGGAAGCAAATGCTGCAGACAGGCTACAATGACAAAGCTGAATATTCCCAGAGTGTTTGGAAGGTGCTGGGCTGCTCCAGGGGACTGGGTCAGAGACACCACAGGGCAGGCTCACAGGGCAGAGCTCTTTGGGACAGGAGCTGTTGTAAGCCACTGGATTTGATGTTATATTTATAAATGTGCACTTAGAACCAGGCATCATTTTTTCACATAAATTTAATAGAAATTTACCCCACTGGCTTTCTCTAGGGTGCAAGAATGAAGGCAACAGCCCAAAATTGGCTCTTAAACCAGTATTTTAACAATACAGTAATGTTAGTATAAAGAACTCCAACTAGGTCAAAGTCAATATCCAGCTCGGTTCCTTTCTGGTGCATATTTAGATGGAACTGAAAGCTAATGGAATTGTGTCCGTTTCTGCCAGGAGTAAATCAGTTTAATTATGAGTTATTCGTTATTTCTTACTGTATTTATTTCTTTCCTGCTCTTTCCAAATGTTCCCATGACCATGGTTGGAGATTGCCTTGTGCAGCCCTTCCTGAGCAGTGTCCTGATGTGCCCTGGTGCCTCTCTAGGCACTCTGGTGGGAGCTCCTCTGGCTGCTGCTGTTTGAGCAGGGGGCTGAACTCCAGCAAGTGGCAGTGCCTGTTTCTGTCTCCTTGCTGTTTTGCTAATGCCTGGGTAGATGCAATCACTGCAGGCTGTGCCAGAGATCCTTGTTAGTTCCCCACCTCTGTGAGCAGAAATTATCAGATTCACTGACATTTCAGACACAGAGACGAGGAGCAGTGTACATAATTGATGTGAGACCACTGGTTGCAGGGAATTTAAATCAGAAGTAGGGAGCTGTTGTCCAAAGAACTGGGTATACTCAACACTTGTCATCAAGAAATGGTTCCAAGAGCCAACTGCTGACCACGAGGAGGCTTTTCTACCGAGATGGGAAAAAGAAATTAATGGGACAAGGGATAAAGGAGAAATCTTAGCCCTAAAGTGGAATTTTTCCAGATGCTAAGGTGTTGAAATGGCTGTTTTGGCAGTGCCCTGGAAAGTTAGGATGCTGCTGTATCTGAGGGAGGGACAGGTGGAGTGGTAGCTATTACTGCTCTGATTGCTTTGCAGCAATTAATTCACACATCCTCTGAAAACATCAAGGGAAGCAAGCTACATCCCACATCTCTTCCCCATTCCATCCCAGCTCCACTATTTTGCTCTGCTTCCCATTTTTCCTGGTGGGAGCAGCCTGGTCCTGGCCCCAGTCCCAGTTCCTCATCCCTGGGATGGTGCCCCTCCATTCTGCACAGGCTCCTGCCAAGGCTGCAGGGGATCTCTCTGGTGTTTCCCTCCAGAACCTCTCCCTGCAGGCTGCTCCTGCCCTGCTGATGGGACTGGGGGCTGCAGGTCCTTCCCTGCCTTGTCTCTGCCCAGGCATAATGGGGATCCTCTGAAAGAGCCACCTCTCCATCTTTGTCTTTCTGCATCTGCACTTTGGAAGAAAATCAATATTGCTGTTTGTTGCTAAATTGTCAGACAGCTTTTGATGCTAATATCTGATGAAGCAGACACGCTGCTGTAGATAGTTACTCTCAAACAGGTTCTCTATCATCTACCATCTGCTTTTAAAAGGTCTTTTTTCCCCTTTTTTTCCAGTGACTAATGGTGCATTTAACCCCGGAGAGCCTCTGATCTGAACATCAGACAGTTTCTGCAGCAGAGGAACAGAAAAAAGGAGGTGGGGGAGGGAGGGTGGATGAGCTTCCTGTTGTTCTAACTTGGCTTACTGGTAGGCTTCTCAAATCAAACTAGAAATCTCACTACTTAAGGCAAGCCCCACTCACACTCTTGATCCAACTGCCAGATGGCATCACCCCTTCACTCAGAGCCTTGAGACAGAGGAGAGCAGCCCAGGGGGAGCCAGGCTGTGCCACCAGCCCATGTGGACAAGTGCTCTCAGCTCTGTCACCTCCTGGATCCCTACAAAGACAGTGACAGCACCTTCTTCTCAAAGAAGCATCAGTTCTACAGGGGAAATCTGCAGAAAGCCTTCTGTTTGCTTCTGCAGCCTCAAAATTCACAGGGAATCAATGGAAAGTGTGTGAGAATGGCACAGATTCCTCCTTGCTTGGGTCTGGGATTGTCCCTGAGGGTTAGACAGAGTTTTACAGTGATAGCAGAAGTGATAGCTGGGAGCATGGCAGAATTCTGCAGTGCCTGGAAGGTCTGGAAGAAATCTCATGCCACAGTCCTTCAGCACTGCCTTGGCTGAATTAGGTTTTCTTCCCAGGAAAGTGTTGGGCAGAATGGTGACCCCAGTTGCTGCAGGCCCTGTGTGGGAAGGGCTGGCACAGCAGGGGCAGTGTCACTCCTGCACTACTGCCACCCAAGCTGCCAGCACTCAAGAGCCCTATTCACCATGCCTGAACCAAAATTCACACTGGATTTGGTCCCCAAAGCCAAAAGGCACATGGCCTTGATCCACAGGAGAGCCTCATTTTTTTTCTACTGAGGAGTCTGGAAAAGCAGAAGGTTTTCCTGGAATTCCAGTTTCAGCTGACACCCATTCCTGAATCCTGTGCTGCTCTGGTGAGGATCTCAGGGCTGCACACCCCAATCAGCCCTTGTGGTACACAGGGTGCAGAGAAAGCAACTCTGGAAACTGAGCAAGCAGGAGGAAGGGAGGAGACAAAGTGACTTTTGAGCAGTGAATCCCAATCTCCTGGTTGATATCATGGGTCTCTTTGTGAGGGACTGTTCAATTCTCAGAGCTGAATGAGAGAAGGGAGATGGAAACTGCACTGAGGGGGAACACGTTGTCAAGCTCTAAGCTGATTAAAGCTGCATGACTTGGAATACACAATACAAATAACTGAAAAATCCCAGAATGTTGCTCTCCCAGAAGCCCAAAACTCCCATGTCTTGCTTTTCCAGTCTCCAGGGAACAGTTTAACAACTGCTGCTTAGACAGCCCAGCCCAGGCAGGGCTGAAGAAGCCACGAGCAGCTCCAGGGCTCAGCAGTGCCCGACTGCAGCCTTGGGCTGAGCTCCTGAACCCTGGGCCATGAAAACAGCTTGGCACAAAGAAGACAGAAACCTTTAACAGGTTTACAGGCATTTTTTCAGCTTTGGCATCTATCTCCACTACAAGTTTGTAGGCACAAGTCTGCTTTGTGTGTGTTCCTACCCCCCTGCAAATTGTGCTGCCAGAGCTGTCTGTGCTGCAGCCGGACCGATTGACAGCTTTGCCTCCAGCCAGAATTCTGATTCAAAGGAATATCCAATTCTGTGTAATAAAGTTTGCATGAAATTTTTACCTGCAACAATTCCCCAATGTGCTGAACTGCATGATACTGACTTATACAATACATCATTTTAGCAGCCGAGTTAAACAAAATGCAAAGCCAGACTCAGTTTGATTTTTCTCTCGTGATCACAGACATTATACCACATGTGAGAGCTGTAAGCCATTACTTCCATTATTTTGTAGTATATAAACATCAAATACAAGTGTTTCAATCAAATCAAATGTTTAAATGTAGACTTTAAAATATATTTCAACTATAAAAATTAAAAATTAACCCCAAAACTGTTTTCAGAAAAAAGATTGAAAGTATGTGAAATATTGAAAATGACTGCTTCAGTATTATTGAAATACTTTAAACATTTTAAAAATGAAATGTTAGAATGGAAGAATTTCCATAGACATTTGATTTAGATGAAAACATATTTTCTAACAGAACAATATTCCATTGAAAAAATTTCCAATTGCATTTTCTACTGGGCAATTTTTCAATGACATTTTTCAGAAGAACAATCTGCATGTGAAAAATTTTCCAACAAGCTCTTGTGAGCTCTTAAAGGCAAGAAGTAGTTTTCAAATAATCCATTTTGAAAGGCAGTTATTATTCTATGTTTTACACCTCTTACAGTAAAAGCAGCAGACCAAACACAGGGCAATTTCTGGGCTTTCTGTTACCTCCTTTCTAACTTAAAATACAAATTGTTGAGAAACGTTCCCAGACTTCAATTAAAAACCATGAGTGATTTTACAATGGGTTGTGCTGTGAGTGTTGCTTACCTTAGGTAGGGATCCACACCTGGGATCCACACACAGCAGCTGGGCCTGAGCTGTGGTGCCCAAGCAGAGCCTCCAGTTCCAGCTCAGGTCTGCAGCTTGAATCTCCCTCTTTAGGCTGATTTCGAGAATGTATCTGAATTTTGGTGGTACTTGCAAGTTCAGTTATTGACCTCAAATCTCATGTCAAGTGCTGTCAAAAATACAGAAATAACCGAAGAATAAATCAACATTAAACTTGTCCCAGTTTAACCCTTTGATGAGATCAGGTGGAGAATCTGCTTGATGTTCCATTGTGACACTCTTTACTGGGGACATTCACAGCATTTCCAATTCCCATTTTGTTTTCTTGATTGTTCATCCCAGTTTTTCAACCACACAACCCCTACTGAAGTTGGCTATGCTTGGTAGGCTTTTGTGCTGAGCCCAGGTTTGTGTAACTTGTGCATGTGAGGAGGGATGTGGCCTAAGGTGCTACCTCCCAAGGGAAATTCAGCAGGATGGAAAATACCACAGTGAACTACAGCCCAAATTCCAAGTCTGCACTTCAAATCTGCCAGTTGAGGACTTGGAATCCACACTGATTCAAGCACTCTGACATTCAGGGAAAATCATGTCCTCTTTTCAAGATCTGAATGCATTTCAAAATGTGCAGGGGTTAATTTCCTTCAGTTGAGGGACAGCTCTTGGCTCCAGAGCAGAAGCCCCTCCCAGCCAGTGTAAATGACAGAGGTCCCTTTTGCTCTGTGGCTGTTCTGCAGCTCCATTCCAGTGCAGATCTGCTCTTGGAGTTCACCCCCAGAAGAAAGGAGGGAACAGAGTTTTCAGCCCTTCTCCAGTGAGTCACAGAGAGATGAGGCTTGTGCAGGATACAGCACATGGCTGTGCTTTGAACTGCACTGGGCAGGGTCTGGTGGTTTTGCATTGCATGAGCAGACAGCCACAACGCCCTGCAGTGTCTGCAGAGCTGGGAATTTACAGATGCACTCGGATATGAGAAGTCTGTACCATGTATCCATTCCTCTCTTGTTTCACAGAAATAATTAGATCTCTTGTTCTCTGCCTCAATCTCTACGTCCACTTTTCCCATTAGGTGTTTAGCTGTCCTAAATTACAGACCAAAGAGCTAAATGCTAAAGGCCAGGCTAATTCTCTCGTTTCTCTCTGTAGTCTTTGAAAACCCCAGACAGTTCAGAGGGCAATTCATCTCACCCTTAGATAGCCATCTCCAGTAAGGCAGACAAACAGCTCTTTGGAGGTGTGTCTCTGCTCACTGCAAAGGAGCCTCCTCCAGAGTTTGGCACATGCCTTTCCTGTGCCAAAAGTGAAGCGGGACAAATCACAACTGCAGCTTTGTCCATGCAGAGACATAAAGCTGTGGGGAGAGGAGATCACTGCAGAAACAAGCATGGCATTCTGAGACAGTCCATCCCCTCTGCCCCACCTGCCATCTGTTGCAGCCATTCCAGCAGATGGTACTGATCCCTGTGGCACAGCCAGTGGCACACGGACATCCTCCGTGCTCTGTCTGGTGAGCTGTCAGCTGGTGGCTCCTGGAGGCATCTGATGCTGACCTGGCTGAACTTTTTGCTGAAGCAGCTGAGAAATGTTCCTGCAGTCCCTCCCATTGCTCAGCTGCGGATTCAAAAGCCTTCACAAGAGGGGCAGGAACAAACCACAGGCAGCTGTTACACAAGGTTGCATTATCAGGACATTAGGAATGAATGCAAAATGCTCCTGGAAGGCTTAGTTCTTCCAACTGATGCTTTCTTATTTCTGCTTGAGCTACCAAGGATCTCTGAAGAATCATCTAATTTGTTCTATATATACCCCAACTGGTTGTTATTCTTTGCCCTGGAGGGAGTTGCAAATTGTGTGTGCAGCCTGTGCTTTTTGTGAAGAGACTGCACAGTCCAAGCAGATGGCACTGGGCAGGTAAAGAGCTATCCTCTGAGAAGTGCTAGCTAGGAACATTCTCTCAAACATTAATAATTTGAGAAACACAGCAGCAGCAATTAGATGTAAAGTGACATAAATTACTTCTTGAAGATCCCATTTGTTAAAAAATGATGTGCATAAAAGAGGAGAGCATAAAAGAAAAAAGAGCATATAAGAAAAGCACAATCCCACAAGCCAACAGGAACTGACCCAGTCTACCTGAGAGATACCCACAGCAGAAGTTTGTTGCAAAGACAAGGGAGCAGCTGATCTAGTGAAGGCAAGCAGGCCAGATGTTCTGTTTGGATTCTGATGGTTTTTTTATTGCCTGTTGCTGTACATCACCCCACAGCACCAAGGTGGGGGACTGGGGATGAATGCAGAAGCAAAAGCAAATTTGTTATTAAATGCATCTTAAAAGGGAGGGATATGGCAAGGAATGAAGGATCTAAGGACAATGGGATGGACCACTCTTCATCTGTAGGTCAATTTTTATTGCATTTCAGATCAGCAATTGCGCGAGTCATTATTATCGGGTCAGTTTTATTGGATCAATTTGGCAATCTCAGTACAGCGTCTAATGTCGAGAGGGAAGATTTCAAAGACTGAAGAGATTTAGGAGTCTAAATCACACTCACGAGCAGTGGAACTTAAACTCTCTGAGGACTTTAAGTGCTTTAGAAAATGGGACATGGTCTCCTCAGCCCTACACACACTTGTGGAAGCATTATCCCAGTTGGCCACAGCACAGCGTGGTGCTCGCCGATCTCCTCGCTGTCACTCACGGCACACGGGTCAAGGACTGAGTGGTTCACAGCAATTACTGGCTTATGAAATCCTCCCTTTCTTCTTCTCAGAATAGTCCTGTCGAGAGCAGGCATGTTGGAAGGCAATGATGTTGTAGAGAAATATTTCAGTGAAGAAACAGAGAAACCTGTTGTCCAGAGAAGGCACCGTGGTATTTTCCAGGAGTAAAAAATTGTTAAAAAATGAGAGATGTACAAATGAATACGATGCAGAGGCAGGGATAAACTAAATAAATCTGGAAAGATCTGATGTGCCATTGGGACAGTGAAGTCTGTTTTCCTGTAAGTGCCAGGACTACAAAGAAAACCTGCAAAACTGTTAAGTAGGACTGGGGTTTCAAAAGGAAGGGAAAATTTTCATTTTAGTTAATACCAGGAAGAATAGCTATTTTCTTCTCTTTTTATTAAAATGGCTGTGGAGAAACAGGGCTACAGAGCTGCTCTGGCCATCAGGAGTTGTGCTGCTCCTGCTCCTAACCAGCCTTCAGCTTCCTCAGCTGGGTATGTTCAGAATCTCACCTCCGGGGAGTGTGGGGCACATCTCAGTTCCACATCCTGGAGCCCAATCCCCATGCCTTATCCCTTTCAGAGTCCACTTACTTGGTCTTATCTGAAGTTCTCAACAAGACAAAAGAGATCCACATTTTGAACACAATAAATTACCCCAAGCCCCCTCTCAAGATCTTTGTCCTCACATGTTAAACAGGTGCTGTCCTTTAAGAAATGCCAGTGGATCAGGAATTGTGGTGGTGGCCCCACAGCCTGGATCCCAGCATCCGAGACACTGGCTCTTCAACACAGCTCCAGTTCCACTCCAGACACTCATCCTGCCAGCAGGAAGTGCCCAGCCAGCAAGGGTGAAACAGGAGTGAGCTCTGGGCAC
Source organism: Drymodes brunneopygia (assembly GCA_013400955.1). NCBI lineage: Eukaryota > Metazoa > Chordata > Aves > Passeriformes > Petroicidae > Drymodes > Drymodes brunneopygia. The sequence continues at coordinate 58,425 of VZTZ01047416.1, read as the reverse complement.
CTCATCAGAGCACTCTGTGAGCCCCTGCTCCACCTGGATGTGTCCTTTGCTCCGTGTTACTCAGGGCTTTTTATAGCTGATCTTCATCTACCCAGACGGTTTTCCTCTGCTCTTCCCCAATCCTGTCTTTTATTGTCCGGATAAGATCCTCAATGCTGCTCCACGCCTCAGCCTCCACAGAGGCATAAAGGCAAGGCAGTGCTTCCAGTTCCTTCTCCTTCAGGCGGCACATCCGTAAAAACTCGTCCTCAGTCTCCGGCTTCGGCAGCAGTTTCCTGGATCAAATGAGCAGACCAAAAATAAATGTCTCGCATTTTCAGTTAATCCTGTAGTCTCAGCTGTCCCATCAGGAATTTATTTTCTCCTAACTACTTACAAGCAATAAAAGAAGTGAAGAATGCAGCTACTCCAGGTCTACCCTTGCCTTACCTCCATGCTGCCCCCAAGGAGAAATATTTGCTATGGGGAAACAATTTGAGAGGATTGAATGGTGGGAGAGTGCAAGTGTTTATGAGCTCTCCTCTTCCAGCTTGCATTACTTTCAGAAATGTTGTGGGAGTGCTGAGCACAGAGAAAACCACATTTTCTTTGGTCTCATCCTCCCACAATGCTCATTGCCACCAGTGACAGTGAAAGAGTGCCAGATTTGGGGAATTCCTGCTTTCTCCAGTTGTAAGATTTCAGGGAGGAGCCATGGGAGGAAATAGTGCACATAGAAGTACCAGATGGAGAGGGATGAGGTTCTTTATTTCTCTCAGTGAGAACATTATTGGACTCAAGAATTATTCACTGAATAAGACGGAACATCAAATATGCAAAAGGTTTAATATGTTACCTGAACCTCTTGATGTTTTTCTCTGAGACTCTTATAAAGAGAACAATAGGATATATCTTGGCTTTGATTAAATCCTTCGTGCAGCTTATTCCAGCTTCCAGGAGACAATGCTTGTTCTAAAAACAAAGTCATAACAGTGTCACAAAGGAAAGTTCACCGCTGTGGAATCTCAAGATAATGGTATCTATCCCTTATGGGGTCATTTGGAAAGCTCTCTATTTACCATTGTACTGATTTAAAACCTTTTAATCAAATATACATTTAAAGTCCAGCTCCTCCTACTGGTTTAAAGCTAGTCAGTCAAATAACAGCTGAGCTTAACAGTTTTCTAAAAGGGTTTAAAATGGAAATGGATTGCTCTAAAGATGAATAGTATGATAAAATACCAGTTTTACATATAGACACAAACACACAGACTTGCTTTTTGTTCAGGAAGAACATCCACTGCAACTACTTGAGAGACAAAAAAACATCACTTTAATTCTTCTTTTTTTACATGCTGTGCATCAAATCTGCTCTACTTGACATCAGATCTGTGTCTTGGGCATTGTTATCTTTGTTCTGTACACCCCTGTGTCTGGGTTTCAGCCTTCTCTTTCCTTTGTCTAGGTCCTTGTATCTCTTACTCTCTCGTGTATTCATATATACTTATGAAAAGGAAATGAATAAAGGATGGAGCACAGAAAATGAAAGGATATTTAACTGCATCTATGTGGGTCATCACAGGGAATGAGGGAGAATATAAAAGGATATGGCTGAGGATGAGAAAGAAAAGGAAAAGTAAGAGCACAAATAAAAGCATTTGGGGGAATAAATACAAATGTGATATCAAAGGAGGGCAGGAGAGAGAAAGTGCAACTGTGAATTGGTCAGTCTGTTATCCAAGACACTGCAGAGAGGTTCACAGGCAGCCCAGACAGGGGACACAGAGCACTGTGAGCACCTTGGCAGCAACAGCCTCGATGTTGGCAGGTACAATGCATTCATATGTGTTCAGATTCTTCTCTCTGCTGAAGATGACAGTCTCCGTCCTTTGCTTCCTTAAGAACTCCTCCTTTGTTACAATATCTAGGGAGAGATGTGGATGGGGACAGAATCCAATTTACAACAGCAGAACACGTAGAAAACTATCCAGTGGTTCTTCACATGGGATGTAAGGATGGTTCAGGGAGGGAAGATGAGCAATGAATTGTCTTAACAGCTGCTTCATTTCTTCCATTGAATTCAATTAAAGCCTAATCTGATCACAGCTGAGCATCTCAGCTATATCCTGCACCAATGAGTCCTTGGGCAATTACTACAACACTATGAAGGCATTAAATTAAAACAGTAAATACAATTCCAGCACCTAATGTTATGTAGTAACAGTTCAGGGATGGAGGATGCTGAGAAGTGCTAAAAAAAGAAGGTCTCTTCAGCACAGGATCCTAAAGCAAGGATTTTGTGTTCCAACATTTGTGTTTAAAGTTTCAAAAAAATTTGGCTTAGGTTGCAATGTGTGGTACTGGCCCCCTTGTGAATTGCAGCTCTACATCAAAGCTTTTGTTTTATGTTGCAAGACAGGGGATATTTATTATAATACTTAACTTCTCAGTTTCTCTGTCTGGATGACTGTAAGGCTGCATACTATGCTGTGGGTATTCAATATTAGTGTAAAAATGAAACGTCAGCTCTGTTTAATGCTGGGTTGTATACAATCCTGCCCTGCAGCCATCACGGCACTGCGTACTGCTTTAATAGTAAATACTTAGCATGGAAGAAAATCAGTCTTTCCAGTAGATCAAATGCACAATCTTCACAGCTTGGATGAGACAGAAACCTAAAGTCGCTCTAGGGAAGATATTCCTCATAATAGCAAATACTAGAAACAAATTAATCAAAATTTCACATTGCCTAGATATGCAGTATGCAAACAGTATGCAAACAGAAAGAGCACTCACAGCATTTCAGTCTCTGAGGGGCAGCCTAGCAACCACACAGCATACACATGGATAATATTTATAGACACAGAATCTCATAACCATGTGTACTGGCTGTCTCAAAAACATTCAAATATCCCAGATAGTCTCAAAAAGCAGCATTTACAGCTACACATCACTCTGATGTGACTTGAAGTACCTCAAGCAACTCTCACATGTGCATTCCCCTACGTGTGCACGCATATATATGCTCATATTTCCAGCGCTGAGGGCTGACAGTCATGGCCCTCTCTTATCCCATTACCTGGCTTGCATATGTTGAATTCCAGGGCACCTCCAGAGTTGAGAAGCTTCTGCACCAAGGGCTTGGCCAGCATGGTGGGGGTGAACAGCACGGGGCGCCTGCGCTCGCAGTGGATGGGTCTCACCAAGCTATAGGGGATCAGGCTGAGCTTCTTATCAACTTCACTCTCAGAGTCCAAATCTGAGCAAAGAACAAGACATTCATCCTCCAGGTTCCTCTCCAGCAATATTGGGAGCAATAAGGAGACACACATGAACCAGAAATGACATGGTCAGGCATACTGGTCCTCTGTCCCCTTCTGCTGGGGTTGTCTCTACTATACTCACAGCACTATGATGGCCAACCTAATACTAAATAATTCAAGTGCCTTTTGCTTTCAGGAGATTATTTCTTAACCTCTTCAACACAACATTTGCTTGGAGACTTTCTGCTTGTTAGCTTGACTTAGAGTAAGTCACGTGTTTTGGAGCAAAAGGCAAGAAAGCACCCAGGAAGGACTGCCAGCCAAACAGGACATTCCAGTGTCCTGAAGCTGCCTGCGAAGGCTCAGTGCCCCAAGCACTTTTAGCAAAATCAGGTTTGGTCACAAATGCTGTTGAACTTTTGCAGAGTGGACCACAAATGCAAGACCTATGATATATTTCACAGCCATGCTGTTCTGTAGATGTTTATGCAGGCCTTTGTGTCAGTGCCATTTTAGATCTGTACCTTCCAGTTTATCAGGCAGCTGCTTCTTCCCTTCAGATGAGCTCCATGCCAGGCCCGAGGGCCAGCCCGTGACGATGCGGACCCGCTCATTGCTGTTCATCCGTTTGTATTTGTTCTCAGACCTACTGACAAACTGAAAAGGAGAACAAAAGAAAAGCAATTGGAGCCTCATTTCTTGCATTATTTACCCTCCCTTGTATTCGTCAGCTGACACTCCTTACCTACAAGATCTGAATCACTTGTGCCTATCAAAGGACTCCATGGATCTGTGGACTGAATTCTAAGGCTCTTTAAATATCATAGATCTGTTTCAGAGGCTGTGTTAATCCCCTCTGGGATTTCTTGTTTTGTTCTCTGCCCTTAAGAGGCATGTTTTCCCTTCAGAGAGCTCCCTGCTACCACCAGTACAAGCACTGATGTGTACATCATACCCAGAGTATGTGCACAAATGTATCACAGGTTATACCCAAACTGCCTCTTCTTTGCTCTGCCAGAGAGACTCAAAAACTCCCAAATGGCATCTTTTTACAGGCATTTTACAGGAGAAATAGGCTTCATGCTTTCCTTCCTGATCCACCCGACTATTCCTCTATCCAAACATTAACTCCTCCTCCTGTGTATTTGCTAACCTTTCCCAACCACCTTCCTTCACAAGGCTTTATCTTTCACCCACACAGTCTCTGACATGCTCAGAGTCACTGGCACACAATTAAAGGACTATTTTGTGATGGAGCCCTATCTCACAGAGACTTGGAGATTTGATCCAGCCCATTGGATTTGTCCTTATGGCACAAGCAAAGCACATTTCAGCCTCTGATGGCAGATGTGTGGGATTCCTCAAGGCACATCGGTAATGGATGCTCTTAAAAACACACACCCCACATCACAAGAGAAAACACAACCCATCCTTCTCCTTCGTGCATTAAATCTCTTTTTGATAGGAATAAATTCCAATACAACCTCTAGACCTGAGCTGGGCTTTCTGGGAGAATTAGGATAGCCTGAGAATATCCACTGTTGAGATCCACTATTTCAGACATTGCACTGAGGATTTGAACTTTATTACCTGTAAAATCTGGCCCAAAAGAAAGCTTGCTCTGGACAGGCGAGGGCTGGTTTTTGGGTCATTCTGCAGGGCAGGCTCCTCTGGCTGCAATGTATTCTAGCAAAAAAGAACACAGGAATTTTTCTCCCCCATGCTCTTTTTAGTACTTTTTTTTAATCATAACATTTGAGAACCACACAAGCCAAAGCATATATTTTATATTTCCAATAGAAGGGACAGTGATTTATACCTATCCCAAACACAGTGTTCTAAACAGTGGACATGGCATGGCCTGTGCTGACAAACACTGCTTTTTCACTGCTCTTCACATTCCTTTGTTCACAGACTGCTCTCCACACCTAAGAAAGAGATAATTTCTGCACCAAGAAAGAGCATGCACAGCTTTTGCTTTCACAAGCACCTCTGCCAGTGATCTCTGTCCCTTTGATCAGTGGGGCCTCGAGCACAGAAGGAATGTGTGACACTTAACCTTGACTGAAATCAAGCACAAGCACTGTCTACCTGGCTCTGCAAAAGTCAGAAGCATGAATGTCTCCCAGGCTCTAAAAATAACTTATGGTAGCTAATACAGCAGGAAGGCAGTTTTAATTATGTAAATATGGAATTTTTGGGTCTAAATAAAGAAAAATCAAGTTACTTTTAGTGATGGAAAAGGAGAAATTAGAAGGGCTGTTGTATGTGAGGGCCTGATAATCCCAATTCTCTCCACAGCGTCCAGGCTGGAAGAGATAGGCCTTTCTAAAGTGGGATAATGGAATCTGTGGTTTAAAGGCTTGTTCACCATAGGGAAGAAATAATTCTGATTATTAACTCCAAGGACACAGCTTCTTCCTCATGTGTACATGAAGATGCATTAAATGTGTACAGGCAGAGAAGCATGAGAAGGGTAACTAAAACACAGAACAGAGTTTGGATTTTCCAAGTGTACTCCCTCCTAGCTGGAAGGGTTAATAGTGAGCCAGAGCTGGGTTCATTCCCAGGGACAATATTATTTAAAGCAAACAGAAGGTGCCCATTGCCTGACACAATCAAAACTTATAGAGAGTGTAAACAGGAATTTCTGTAAAATGATGATGAAAAATGAAAAATGAAAAACCAGTAGTGGGGGAGTATGAGGTGTTAAAAAGGCCTTGTTTGTAGATACTTACCCGCAGTGCCCGAAGGGTGTTGTAGGAGTTTTCTGTCTCATCTTTGCTTCCTCTGTGCATCAACCGCTGCAGCTTCACCAAAAGGAGTTGCTGGGCTCTGAAAGAAAGGATGGAATCACATAGATCAAGATATTTTTGTAACCACTCACAAGAAAGCTGGATTGCCATGGGTCTGTGCCTACAGAAAAGATTAAATAGAAACAGCAGTGAGGAGTGACTGAACCATGCAGGAAAGGCAGGAACAAAATAATAAGAACTGCAGTGCAGTTCAGGATTAAAGAACATCCATGGAATATTTGCATATGATACTTTCTGAGGGACCCACTTTATTTTTTCAGGTAACATCTGGAATCTCTGTTCTTAAGTTTTAGAGCTCATAGTACAGTTTAACATCACCAGATCTTATCTCAAAATTTAAGACATGGACACCTCTTTCCTTACAGCAGTGCTTAAATTCCCTGTTTCTGGATCCCTGCTCTCAGTGGTGGTCACTCAGCATCACCCTCACCTGCTGTAGCTGGGAATGGTCCCCATCTCCAGGTCCCTGTCGGTGAAGGGATCCACCCTGGCACACAGCCACTCACACCTGCCCTGGTACATGGTGTCGAGAATGTGGACAATCTCATCACATTTCACCGACAGGGAGCAGCAGTCCAGCTGGCTGGAGATGTTCAGGTTGAGGCGGATGTGAAATGAGTCCCCCGAGGTGATGAGCCCTTCCTCCAGCTCCGACAGCAGCTTGCGGTACCCTGCAGCAGGGAGGGAAGGGATGAGGCAGGATCTTGATGCCTGAAGGATTTTTTGCTTTTTCTCCTAAATGCCTTTTTCACAGTTACCTGTATCCATAAGTATTAGCACGCATACTTGTGATGCTTTAGGTGTGATAACTCAGCCTGGTTTCTTGGTGTCCCACAGGTTGGGAGACCAAACACCCCAGAGCTGCAGAGTTAGAAAGACCAAACATTCTATTGTTGTAAGCACTCATGGTCCTCTAGTAGGACAGATTCTGTAAACTGGAAGTTAGCTCACCCCAGCCCCTTACTGGGCCCTCTTGTTAGATATGCTAATGAGTAAGCTCTTTAATTGTCCACTCGATTGGGGGTGGGAGGACATTGCGACGCTGTCACCTGGGTGAAGCAATGCATCCAATGGGATCCTATTAAATACCGAGGGAAACGACCCCCAACCCTCTAACCCTGTCTGAGCTTTTATTTCATAAGACCAGGAAAAAGGCATCAATCTCACACTCTGCTGTTGCTGCATTCCCTCTGGAGGAAGCCACAGCACAAACTCCTGAGGCTCCTCTGAGAGAGGTTTGTACTTCCAGAGTGCTGCCTGCAATAGTTCCAGCAAGATCATGGGCCTGCACCTCAGGGACACTGATGGGGCACTGGCTCAGGGACAGCCCATGCTGCTGCTGTGGGAATATTCCCATTATAATGCTACTTTTAGGTAACTCCATTCTCAGTAGTCCCCACATGACCTGTGGAACAAAGAACTTCTCAGCAAAGACACAGACAGAGCTGTAGCTCTGCCTCTAAGTACAGTGTGAGTTCTGCCACCAATTTTAATGACAAGCTATTCCCCTTATTATTAGCTCTAATTGGCACTCCCAGAATCTATAACATGCTTTATCTGCAGTTAAGTGATGCTCAAAAAATTGCAATAGTCTTTCCTACCATTGAAAACATCAAAGAAAATCAAAGGCATCACTTCCTGCGTGATCTATGCAGCTGAAATTCTCTAACCAGCATAAAAACACGAACGCCCATTTATACACACCAGTAAAGAATGGATTTTGGAATGTAATTTTTGATCCGTAACCTGAAATTATCATTATAGAACCTGAACGCTAAAATCAAATTCTCTTCTCCACACATGAACTACAGCTGTTAAAGATAAGATAAAGCCACAAAGGTAATAAACAGGGCAACTCCATTAGGTAAATGCTAAATCGACCAGCTGGATAAAGATCATTCAGCTGGCCACATTGTATTGCAGAAAACTGTACATAAAAATAAGCTTGAACGTGTTTCATGAGTCATGTTGCTATTGGCCACCATGTAAATTTTTCAGAATCCTGTTGACAAGCATGTTGTTTTTTTTCCTCAGTCACCAGGCTAAAAGCAGAAGCAGTTCCACAGAGGAGCTGTAATTAACACCAGTGGCATGCTCCACATTTATCCCAATACAAAGGATATGCTGGTCCTGTCACTCTCTTCCAGACAAGTTGATATAAAAGCCCTGGGACTACTTGAGATAAGAAATACTTTTGGTCTTACCTTCATGATTTGCTTTATACTGGAGTGTTACTGGACCACTGCACCTCTGAATTGTCCAGTGAACTTCTTCCTTTGTGCAAGTATCCAAGGGAACACTTTGATTTTCCCCTTTAATGCAGCCCTCCAACTAGATATGAAAGAAATATTACTCCCCAGTGCAGGTTCAATCTCTGAGTCAATTAAAGCATTTTTTTAAGTGCCATAATCTTTTTCTTATTAAACAATGCAGACACTTTGCTATCAGGATGTAGATTATGTCCTAATTATATAATTTTTTTCTCTCTATTTAGGAATGCTAGCAGTCAACAGAACTGCAGCACTTGGACAATCCCAGGCTTCCCTGGGAGTCAGGAGTGCAGGAATATAAATTGGAGGGGGAGGGTGTTTTTTCCCCCTTGGAGGCATTTCAGTAGGAAAATGGTTTGGGAACATTGGCAACGGAGGGAAAACTAAGTAAAGGGAAACTTGGCAGAAGCACTTGAACTTGTGCTCATGGGATGCCAGGGACAGCACAGGTGGGTGGGCAGACACCCAGCACTGCTTGGTGATGGTTTCATGCTCACCAGGAGGATCTGGTGTCCCTCCCGAAGGCCAGCCTTCTCTGCAGGGGAGCCTGTCTTGACAGAGCTGATGAAGCTGCCTCTGTCATTGCCCCCGAGCAGGGTGATCTCGGAGTTGAGGCTGTCCCCGTTGAGCGTCACGCGCTGGATCGTGTGACACGAGCTCCGGATGCGGCCCACGGATGTGACAGAGGGACGGAAGGGTCTGGGCCATGAGAGGAAGGGACAGTTGGTTATCTCACTCTGAGTTAAATGCATGCATGAGAAATGAGAGATGTACAAATAAACTTTTAGCACTATCAAGCACAAGCATCTAAGGGCTCTAAAAGAAATCCTTCTCATTACTGCACAAGTTCTGGAGAAGAGCTTCTGGATTGCTCCCAGTGCTCTGGCGTCTCTGAAAACTCAGTATATGACAGTTCTCACTCAGCAAGCTCTTCCAGCAAGATAGCAAGATCACAAGGAGACGTTGAAGACTTTAGAACATTTTGTCTGCCTTGAAGTTTTTGAAATTTTAGGGTGACCTTCATGGGTTTACAGGATATGAAATGGCTCCAAGATAAGTTATACTGCCACCACCATAATCCCTCCTGCCACTATAACTTCAGCAACTAATGAATAAATAAATAGAGAGTTTCTACCACAGCACCCTTTCCTCTCAGTCTCAGTCTCAGTCTCAGCAGGTAAACTGGCATCTCAAATACCTTTCCAGAGAGAACTTTCTAAATATGGAGTTGACATGCTCCAGCTCATAGGCATCCAGGCCTTCTGATTGATGAGAAGAAGAGGAAGAGTGCACTGAAGGAGCTCCATGTGACTGCCTGTCGTGGCTGTCATCTGGAAAGAGTAACAAGAAGGTTAATGAGTCCTAGATAAAGTGACAAAGATGGGAAAGGGGAAAATTATTTTTAATTGATCCCATCCAAAGCTGAAGTAGGAAATTCTTCATGCAGAGGCACGATTCATATCCACAGGATGTGGCACAAGGAATACCACTCTCATAGAACAGAAAGTGGGAAGGGATCTCTGGAGACCGTCTAGTCAAAGGTCAGTGCAAGGTCAGCTCAAGGAGATTGCTCAGGACTTTGTCCAGCTGGGTTTTGACATCTCCAAGGATGGAAAGTTTGACTAAAACTCTCTGGACAATCCTGTTCCAGAGTTTGACCACCCTCATGGTAAAAACCTAACCCTTTTCCCACTTAGCTCTTCAGGAATGACTGCTTTCCCCTTCTCACCACTGGCCAACCCTTTGTTTTCTTGATTTACTCAGAGGTTGTGTGTCCCATTTATTCAAAGCAGGGTTGGTTATCTGACAGTCTCTGTAGATGGGGAGCTGATCACATATTAGCTGATATTTCTGTTATACATGATATCCTCTTGCTTACCATCCAGCTCCAAAGCATCACATCCAAAGCTGTCATTGTCCTCTTCAACCAGGCTGGAATTAAAAACAAAGCATGAGATAATGGAAGAGGGAGAAAGCTGAACACTTTCAAGTTTTCAGCAAATTTCCAGCTTCAGCAGACTTCAGTAAGTTCTGAAGGAGGAACTTCTAGTGTGAAAGAGAAAGATGTTGGAGGTGTTGCATCAGGCAATGATGCAGCTGCAAAAAAATAAGAAAGTAACATCCTTGAGGGTCCAGGGAAGATCCAGAAAAGGGCAGGACACAGCGTGTGTCTGCCTGCATGGGGAGCACATGAAGCAGCAAGAAGGTTCAGAAGGAAGAGCTGCCAAGAGCAGTGAGGGAATGAAGGTTTTGCTGAGGACAAAAGGAAGCTGCTGACTGATGTTGTGGTGTGTGACTCACAGCACACGTGGTTCAGCACGGAGATAAAGGGCTGCCCCACGCCTGCTGAGCGTGCACTGCTCCGTGGGGGCTTTCCACAACAGAGCACAAAGCCAGAAGTTCACTGATGGACAGAGTGAGTGCAAGGGAAGTTACTGAGGTGCAGCAGAAAAGGAGTAATTTATCTGCTTGATTTGAAGCACTTGAAGCACTGTAGAGCAGTTTCAGGGTACCTTGCAGGGCTGCTCAGGTACCTGCAGTACAGAATGGCAAAGTGCTCCAGGCTTTGCACACGAACTGCCCCAGCTCTGGTCCTTCTCCAGCTCCCAGTGACACTGAGACTGTGTCTCAGTGACTTTACCAGCCACTCCTGGTAAAGGTGACTGGATTGGCTGGCCTCAAAACCACTCAGAATTCACCAAAATTTTGCTCTTACAGGGGTATTGGGGCTGTGCAGCCAAGTGAGTGATCTGTCAGCTTCACTGGAAGGACTTCATTAAAGCATGTCCTTTGGTTGCAAAGCTGTTTAAATAACAGCTTGTTGTTTTTCCCATTCAGAATGATTTGTAGATCTCCTGTGGAGCTGATATTCCTCATATTTGGCTTCAGCTGAAGGGTGAATTTTTGCAGCCAGGCTGCAGAGAATCAGCTATTTTTACACCATGCATAAGCAGGGAAATAATGTACCTTTTCCTACATTAAATGATGATCTCACCTTTTTTTTTTTCACACAAATTAAGATGAGATGAACTGTGAAACCTGCAACTTGGCTTGCAAACAGCAATTATTCTGGATTATGTTCACAAATAAGTTACAAAAATTTATCATGCTAATTATAAAGTTATAAACTACAGTGAACTTTTGGGCAGGCTCTTGAGATACTTGACTTTAGTGATTATCAGCTCAACAAAGTAAGCCCACATTCAGATCTTGTTCCAGGGTACCTTTTCTTTCCACATGAAGAATATCTGAGGGAAAAATTCAGATTTCAGAACAACTCAGTCTTCCAATGCCTTAACACACGGAACAGAATACAGTCAGAGTTACAGTGAAATAAATCCACAAGATGAATAATCTCTATGTAATCTCTACTGTGTTCTGTAATACACTGCAAATATTGAAAGGTTAAGGCATGCCAAAGGCATCTCAAGCACCTGACGCACAAAACATTCAAATCATTTTCTCCATCTTGAAATAATACAACACACCTTTAAAAGGGACTTGGAGGACAATGTAGGAGAAACTAAGGGAGACTGAAATAAACACTGCCTAAATCCTCAGCAGCCTAGAAAATTGTGTGGGAGAACCAGCTGAGGATGTCCTCAGTGGAAAGCTGTCTTGCAGAGCTGTCCAGAGAGAGAGAGGCAGAAATGGCAGTCTGCCCAAGATCAGATTGTTTTGAAAAACATAAAAATCTGAATAAAGTTCCAATAAAGATTAGACATTAAAAATAGATCTAATAAAGATCTAAACCCTCCACATATATTGCTTGCTTCTAAATTGGTCTGCTCTGTTCTTTTCTCCTTCTGCTTCAGACCTTTAGGGAATGTATTTGTGTCTCCTGGTATTTCTGATGCAGATGCTGATGCTATTGACACCACACCAACACAGCATGTCTGAGTATCACATTGCAAAAAACCTTTTTGAAAAGGGGTCAATGCCCTTTAGGGAACTGTGAGGCTGGAGAGGTCTCTCTGCTTCCTGCCACCAACTTCCCACTCACCAGCTGATGTGATTTCACTGCCAGGGGAAGTCCACGGGGCCCTGACCTGACAGAAGTGGAAGCTGCAGCAGAAGGTGAAGCCAAGGGCAAAGCCTCTCTCTCCCCTCCCTGCTCTGCTGAAAAACAGACCCTGAGACTCACAAAAACCACCTCCCTCCTCCACTTCTCCCCTGCACTCCTCACAGACATGCAAGCAGCTCTGCTCTACTTTGGCAGCTTACAGAGTGATGGGGGGGCTTTGAGAGAAGGGGAGAGAACAGGGACATGTGGACAGCTTGGAGCTGAGGGGCAGAAACTGAAGCTGGATCAGTGTATGGAGGCAGAGAGAGCACTTTCTCCATCAGTGCCGAGTCATTCCAGCCGTGTTTGTGTTTCTGTCCATTGCAAAGGCACTGCTGCAGTGGTGTCACTGTGTCATTCAACCCTACTGAAATCCCTGACACTCCTGAGTGCTTTGGGCAAAATGTGGGATGAAGGGCTGAGCCTTGAGAAGTTTCAGTTAATCCTGCTGCCTTATAGAGGCTGTTCAAGCAGAGGCAGACACAAGGACATCTCCAGCCCCTTTTCCCCCTGTCCTTGTGGCAGCAGGCTCAGGGCAGCTGTCCCCAGGTGTGACCCACCTGCAGTGAGGGGTGTCCTCCTTGCAGCGCCGCACGATGGAGTCGTTCCCAGGGGGCTCAGGGGTGGTGGACATGATGCTGTCATTGCGATTCCTCAGGGTTTGCTTTGGACAAGAAACCAAAAGGTGTCACAAAGGTGATCTGGCTGAAATGTGCCCTCATTTCTAACTCACAGCAGCATTAGCAGTGCTCTGCACTGGCTGTACTCTGCACTGAGAAGCACACACAGGAAAAAGAGAAGTTGATTGTAGCTGTGCAGAATCCAAGAGCACTCATATATCCCAGTTTTTAGCACAATGCACAGCTTGTGTGCTGGCACTGCACCTTCTCCTGTGACCACAAACTGCCTGATTTACTGAGCCATTGTAACTTTACCCTTGATGTGTGGTGTGTGTGTGGCACAGCTGACATAGGACGAGGGGGATGAAAAGCAGTATGTGTACTTATATAAACATATATATAGTTGGAATGAGGAAGAAAAATACAGATCTCCATATATTAAATAATTAATCTTCCAGTACACTGGAAACTAAACCCTGAATTGCACTAGAGGGAAGACAGTATAAGTCATCTAAACATCCAACAGATATTCCAAAAAATATTCCTAACCCAGCTAAGCTTATTACAAGTGGCAGCAAGTTCTTTCCTGGCTATTCTTGAGTATAATTTTAATTTCCTGGGGGCAGCATTTTTCACGGTGTTCTAGAAAGATGTTTTGTTCTTTGTTATTAACACTCTGCAAGAGCACTCTCTCTATCTGCCTGTCCTGCTGTGTCAGTGCTCACATATGTATAATGGAATATCTACCTTGGAAGATTATGGGGATACAGCAAGCAGGGAAGAAATGGTTTGACTATGGTATGCAGAAATTTCCAACTGTGATCTGCACCCCTTTCCTCACTTGCTGTTACTTATAGACAGGGAAAGTATTATAGAACTCAAAAAAACCCTAAAATTTTTCAGGTAAGTTACAAAGCAGCTTTTAAAGCAAATCTCTTTCTTCTAACAGTAAATGTTAAATGCCATAAGGAGACGGTAAGAGGTCATAAATACCTCTGAAATATCTTTAAATAAACATAAACCAATTCTGTGATTTTGGGAAAGGCTAATAACGTAGTTCTAACAAAATACTGGTTAAAGGATTAAGGGAGCTTCTGACAAGGGCCTTGAATGTGGTCACAGCTGGGATGCTGGGGAAGTGCTAATACTGAGTTGTGAAAGCTCTGAACCCCATCAGGAGAGGTGATTGCAGACAGACAAGGGGCATCCTTACAATCTTGGTGACTTCACAGCTGCTGATGGAGTTGCTGATGGACACTGAGGAGCTCGTGTCTGTGCGGCCCGTGCTGCCCTCGGCCCCATCTTCATCCTGGGCTCTGACTGCTGCACTCCCGGGGACACAGGGGAACAGCAGACAACACACACCAGAGAGAAGCATGTCAGAGCACTCCCAATGCAGAATCTTTCACAGATGTGCCACTGCCCTTATGTTCTCTCTCCATTTCAGCTGATTTTGTACCAGGCAGGGGCCCCGGACACCTCCTGCCCTGCAGCTCTGGCTCCTGTTCCTTCCCAAACAGTTCCCAACAGAGCACAGAAATTCCCACCCCTCTGCCCAGACTCCTGTCCACTTTGTCTCTCAGCTCTGTCCTGGATGCTTTTAGTAGATCTATGAATACTATTTGACAAATTCAAGAAGGATTGTTTCATGAATTTATGTTTTAATTTCACCACCTGAATCTGGTGATCTGCAAGGCTGGCTCATTGAATTACACTTTTTTACAATAAAAAATTTACAACAGGGACCAAGAAGCCTGACATCCCTCAGCAGCCCCAGGGAACACAGAGTGAACTCCTTCCCTTCCTCAGCACCTTGCCTGACAGCAAAGCTGCTGTTTAACATGGAACCTTGGAGCAGGAGCTGTGTTTCCCAGGATATTTTGCCCAAGAGGGGCACACACAACAACTGCAGGAAGTGCTGCCTCTGATGGAGTTTGGTTCAGGGATAGAGTTACACAAATAAGAGGAATTAGGAGTAGCTCAAACATGAGTGTAAAGCAACAAATTTGGTAAGTTGGCAGCTGGCTGGGGCATGGGTCAATCCCCCTCTCTCAGTTTTTGCAATGCTTTAGATTTAAAATTAATTCCCTTTTGCTGAAGGACAAAGGAACTCATTAGACAAACACTAGATTAGGGCCTTTTCAGCCTGAATGATTTTTCCAACAGCAAAAAGAGAACAGTATAATGATTTTTAGTACAGATGTTACACAAATGACTTTACAACTTTTGTAAGCTAAATGGAAAACTGAGTAAACAGAAAATTTAGGTAAGCTGTGGGATGCACATCGTATGCCTGTGGAGGTATCTTTGGAAGGAGAGAACAGTGAAGTAGAACACTTGACTACTTTAAATTATTACATTGGTATCTGTGAGAGACACTGGTTTTTTTACTGACTTGGACTTAGTTAAGAATTTCCCTGGTTGGCATATTTGTTAAAACAACTTAAAGAGATTAAGTGAAAGAGACAAAGCAATGGAAAAGGAATAAGGACATGGGTGCTCTTTCTGACCTTGAAACTCTGGTGTTTTGTTCATGCTGACAGGGGATTTAGCTCTTGGACTTATCTAAAAGAAAGAGGACAAAAATCAGCACAAATGCAGAATATTTACCACACACTGTAAACCAGATATTTTCACCACCTTTTTTCACTGTTATGTTGTAATGTACTTGCCCTCCTTTAAACAACAGGACCCAAAATTTAGAAGATATTTAGGTATCTAAATGCCACAGCAGTGGTGGAGGGTGAGCTACTTGACTACTTTTGAATGCCTGGCCCAAATGCATTGCAATTTCCAGATTCTGCTGAGGAAACAAAGAGACAAAAGGTGAAGTGGGTGCCTTGGGACTGGTTTCAGGCAGCTGTTAATACAACAGGCATCCTTTTGGAGTGTGCAATGTGAAAAATGCAGCTCTAGCGCCATGAGTAATAATGACAGTCAGAGCTCAGAAAGGTTATGAAGGGCAGGGAGAATTCAAATACAGATGAAAGGAAAGAGAACCTCAAAAGCCCAAATGTTAGATTTTTGTGGTTTTTTTTTTACAATACATGAATACAGCATCAGATAATAGCCATGTGAATGCAGCTGGTCTGGAAAAGCATGAACCTAACTCATGCTACCCCTTTCTGCTAGGGGTGAGGAAATTGCCATAATTTAATTCTAAATTAGATAGTTAATTTTGCCCTAGATTGTGCCCATTTCTTTCTATTTTTCCTTCCAGCTGCTGAGAGCTTTCCCACCAACGCTCCGTTTTTCACCTTCAGTGTGTGTTGGACCTCAGGCATTATGTCATTTTTTTTTCCCACTAATGTTAAGGAGGCAAAGAATCAATTTATTGACAACGCTCCAAGAATGTGAATGAACAGCAGAAGCAAGAAGAAAACAGAAAATGGGGAGAAGGGACAGAAAGCAGTCTATGAAGCCTGATTAGATCTGCTCCTCAAGATGCACATCACCACAGGGCAAAAACTGACAGCTCACTATCATACACAAATCTATTCTTATCTTTACAGCCATTGCAGAGGCACGGCCACAACATGTGTTGTGTCTGATAGTTCTAACAGTCCCTGCTCTGTGTCATTCCAGCCTCAGATTCAGACTCACCTGGATCCCCTTTAGGTTCACTCTTCTCTTGAGACGAACTTGATCAGGCAAGAAGAATTTGTTATCTTCTGGGGAGTCCTCAGAAGTGGAGGAGTCATCAGCTTCCTGACCATTGGCTTTTGGGCCAGAAGTCCCAAAGGCCTGGGAGATAACGGTAATGGGAAGATTCCGTGGCAAACTCTAAAGATCACAAGGGAACACTTTACTTCTGAGATCAGTTTGGTACAACTCATGACCTCCCTTTAGAGAAATCCCATTGAACTTATGGTGACTCCAGTGCTTCAGAAACTCATGTGGAATGTGGGTCCAGACCCAATCCGTAATTTGGGTTGAGATTTGTGGGCATTTCTGTTCACTGACTGAATTCTTTTTCACTCACATTCCTAAAAAATATTTGTAGTTTCTACCCCAGTGTAGGCCATAATTGGTTTTCTGCATTTCTTTCCCTTCCATTTAAAGCCAAGCTGTGGAATGGCAGCCTTTGAGAAGCCATGTGCATGACAGACAACTTGAACAACACTACAGCAAAGAATTCACAACTCTGACATTTAGTGGGAGGAGATTACTTTTTTCAGTTAATTCATGGGAAGAATTAAAAAAAGTCCCCTCTCCCTTCCAGACCAAAATGTTTGCAAAAGCAAATCTTAGGAAAAGAGATGAAGTTTGCCTTGCTGAGCCGTACCTGCTCGAGGAAGTTGTTGTCCTTGGAGAGGCGCCGCAGTTTGCACTCCAGGTTGACGATGCACGCTTCCTTGCGCACCACCTCGATCCGCAGCTCGTCGTTCCTCTCCTCCAGCTCCCGGATCTGCTTCCTGTATTTATCCTTCTCAATCAGGCAGTGGGAGTACTGCGTCTGAGCCTCGTCGCGCGAGCGGAACGCCTGCGGCGGGGGCACCAAACCTCTTTGGCACCTGGGCACCAGAGCCTCCTCCTGCTGCTTTTGTTTGTGAGGTGTTGGCAAGGGGGGCTTCAGAAGTGGTGCCCAGTCACCCATTAACACAGCAATCAGGAGCAGGATGTGCCACAGCAGCACCATTAAAAATTATGATGATGAGGGTGGTTCATTTACAACTCCCTCTGGGTTGGTGGGAAAATGTCCCAGAGTGCAAATGGGGTGACTTGACACTGCCATAAAGCCTTGCAGGAGCTGCCATTAACATCCTGGTCCTGCCTGCCAGATGCTACACTGTGGAAGCAACCCAATATTACCCTGTGTTTAATTACCATCATGCAAATCCCAACAAGTAATTCTTATAACTGCTTATTTCATAATGGTATTTTGGGCCCCATTACCTACGATTCCCCAAAGTGACACAGAGCAGATAGAGGCATTTGCTATTGATTTCCCCCACTTGAACTGTGAGATACCTGGTCCCGCTCCTTTTCCACCTCTTCCAGCTGGATCATCACAGTGTTCATGCGGTGCTTGTACATCTCACAGTCTTTTCCTAGTGTTGAGCACTTTAACTCCAAATCTTCTTTCTCCTCAAGATACTGGAAATGACACACTGTTAACCACCAGTGCTCTCAGAGGCATTTTGGGCACCAGCCTGAGATATTTCATCTCTCTGCCCTTCCATTCCTCACCTTGTCTCTCAAGTCCTCCACATGACGAATCTCCTCTTGCAGATTGAAGATCTTGTTGACCAGCTCATGACGATCCTCCAGTGCCTCCTTACGGTCGTGTTCCAGGATATCCAAAATGGCTTTGTCTGAATCTGGCAAACCCCTCTTGTCAGCCTGAGGAAAGACATTTCTTAGAGCCAGGCCAGGGAAACTTGCAGGGAGAGAAGTATCAGAGACAGTAACAAGCAAGAGGAATAGCAAATGAACAAGGTACTGCAGTGGGAAAGCAGGAGAAGAGATGGACATTTGTTCATATTTTAAAGCAGTGTCAGAAAAGATGAATAAAATCTGTCTTGCTGTCAGAATAGTCTGATGAAGGAACTGTTTTACTGGTCTGTTGTACTGGCTATAATTTGATCCAGTTTGGATGCAGTGACAATTCTTCACTCCAAGACCTGCATTCAAAACTCTTTTCTATTAATCAGCTCTCACTGAGAACAAAAATCACCCTTTTCCAAAGAGCAGGGCCTAAGAAAATATTCAGGAGAATTTTTAAGGCATGCACAGGCTTTGCAGGGCTGTGCTCAGAGAATATTAAACATGCCTGGAGTACCTTGTACCACTGCTTCATTTTCTACACTGCCCAGGAATATAATTTCTTTCAGATTTAAAGTTAACAAGATTACCAAAGCAGGTTCCAACACATAACTGCCATCCAAAATGAACCATAAATGGAACATGAAAAAAGCATAAAATGCCAGCAAGGAATATGCATATTTATTTTTGAAATACCTAGAACTGAGTTGGAGATTTCAGGGACATTTTGGTTATCCAGTATTTCTAGGCATACCTAAGCATTTCTAAAACAAACTGGTTCAAATGTATTTATACCTTTGCTTAGGAGAATTTTAATCCTATTTTTACTATTTCCCTGTTTCTTTAAGTGCTATAAGACCATTTCAATTAATATGAGAGATCTGCATGGACTAGAACTCCCAGAATCTTCTATCCTGCACTCTTTCAACCTTTGAATTGGATTTGTGTTAGAACTAAGAATCGTTAGGCAGTGCTAGAGGCTACGGCCATTTCTGAAAGGCCTATTGATAACATTTAAGTGCCATTTTAAAATGCCACAAGCCTTTCCCAGCAAAGTGCTAAGTGGTCTCACAGATACCCCAATATAAATTCTTCACAGAGGAGTCCTAAATGTGCTGCACATCAGTTGTTTTCTTTACCTGCCCAAAACGGGTTAGTGAAGCTCCCTGTGCAAGTTCCAGCAGGGTTCTGCAGGGCACCCTGGTGCTTAGTGACCACTCAAGTACAGGAACCTTTATTATCCACTCCTTCATTAAAACATTTTGGCAAAGATATGACAACAGCCTAACACAGGGTACACAGAGCCACTGTCAGAAATTTCTGTGCTGGCTGTTTAACACAGATTTGTAGTGACAGGCTGGTACAATGTTCAGCAATTAAACACTGCACTCTTGGAAGAGCCAATTTCTCATGTACACTTGATTTTTTTTTAGAGGACTATTTTTGTAGAACTCCTCCTCATGCATGTGCCTGCACAGGGGGAATCCAGGCAGCTGGGAGCTGTACAAGCAGCCTTCTGTTTGTCCAGATTTTGCCCTTATGCTGGTTGCAATTTTGCAGGCAGAGGTTTCAGCCAGCACTTCCTGCACTGTAAGTGGAGTATGTATGAGTTTGGATTTTAAATCTGCTTTTATACCTGAATGATGGACTGTAGCTCCTGGATTTTTGTCTTCATCATCTCATTTTCCCGCTCCAGCTCCAGAACCTGTTCCTTTTTGGGTCGGTTTTCAATATCATTTTTCAGCTTCAAAGACTGGTTCCTCTCCAGCTTGCACTCCTCTTCCACCTTGTTCAAGCGATGCTTCAGCTGATCAATCTAGAGCAGCCAGGGAGCAGTGAAAAGGAGAAAGAGGAGAGGGAGGCAATCCTTCCTAGCTCTGACATTTAGTGCTCTGAAAAAACTCTCACTTCCAGGTGGAAAAATAGGGGGGAAAATACCTTAAACTGTGAATGCTAACGAGAAGTTGATAATTGGGTGCTGAATGTCCACAACTGAAATGGTGAAGTCTCAAGTACAAACTTGCTACTTGCCAGCTACAACTCACATGGGCTGGTTGTGACATTTTAGAACACCTGGACTAAAAAAAGTGGCACATCCTCAACCCTCCAATAAATAAAGAGATATGAAATAGAATGAACATTTAAGAGGCTTGTGCTTTTTGCACACTGTCCATCTGGAAAAACAGGAGAAAATTCAGGATGTGTTTCTGAATAAACACCCCGCACCAGTGCAAGCCTGGATAACTGTATCAAGATGTTACTGAGGCTAAAAAATCTAAAATCATGTTTTCAGCAAGCAGTTATGTTTTAAATTTTATTTTCACTTGCGTTCTGTTAATTCATTATCTGCCATTAATACACCTCACTGCAGCTGGCATTTCTGTAGAGCAAATGAGAGCTCTACACCTTTCTGCTGTCAGAGGAGGTCTCATTTTCCCAGATGCCACTGGCACCCTCCATTGCTGCCCCTGAATAAAGCACCTCAGAGCATTTATCTCACCTCCAGCTGCAGGTCTCGGCTCCTTATCACAGCCATGCTCTTCTCGTCGCTCAGCTGGGCATATCTCATGGCCAGGTTGTAGTTCTCATCTTTCACCTTGACCAGCTCATCGTTGTAATTGTTCCTCTCCTCCTTCATCTTGTTGTATCTCTCCTGGAAGGTCAGCAGCTCTATCTTGTTCAGCTTCAGCTGCTTTCTCTCATCCTCCAGCTGGCGGGACTTGGCCAGGAGCTCACAGCGCTGCACGTCTTTTGTCTTCACTTGCTGCTGGAGCTTGATGATCTCATTCATTAGGAAATGGGTAAGGCCTTCATGTCCCTCCTCCACTGAAAATGTTTGAATAGCTTATCAATGTCTAGTAAAGTACCTCATTTGAGTTACTTTATTAATAAGGTAATAAGTAGAATCAGCAGAACTAAGTAAGAAACAAACGGCCCAGAATATGCACAGAGGTGCAGAATTTGCACAAGTTCACACAAATCTGTATGTCAAACTGGGAACTGTACAAATATCACACAGCACAGTGGTATCACAATCACAATACACACATACAGTTTGTCTGGATAGAAGATGAAGCCTTTATATTTGTCTTGTTTCACTGAGCCTGTAGTAATAGCACAACCTTTGTGAAATGAATCTGTACAAGTACAATTAATCTGAATGCTTCAAATGTGCTGCACATGTGTAGGTGGTCAGTGTAATTTATTCCACTGTTCCAATGTAGCTTCTCCTGAGAGCTCTGCTAATGCCTATCATTCCATTTGAAGCTTTTCAGCTCCATTCAGGCAGCTGGGATGTCCCTTTGCTTTATACATTACCTACCACATTTTGCTTTGAAGGGGTCTGAAAAGCATGCTACACCAAGATTAGCTTTTATTTCTACTTCTTGTCTGAAATAAACCAAGCCAGTCTTCCGGAGAGTCCTTACTTCAACAGGCTCCTTTGTGATTGATTCTACTCACCAACAATAGTGGAAAATCTCCGTGTAGGTTCTTTTCCTGTCACCAGTTTGTAGAGCTCAGGGTAGTAAAACTCCAGGCTCTCTAAGAACACCACGTAGCCCCTCTGGCCCTTGGTGTGGAGGATGTCCAGCAGTCGGCCTGGGTACAGACAGCAGAGAGGTGACACATCAGCCCCACCAGCAGCACGAGCAAATACCACATCTCTGATGTTCCTAAAGTTCATCTCTGCCACAGCAACGAGCTGTGCAAAATCCAGCTGATTAACTGAGTTCAGCTGAACCCATAAAGTAATGCCATCAATTCTATATGTTTGTGCTGATCATTATTCTGAGGGAGTGTGGGCAAATTGGTTTCTGGAACAGAAATTTCAAAGGACAAGTTAGTGCAGCCTTTACCAGACAGGGATGGCAGATCTTCAGTGACAAATCACAAAGTACTGCAGGACAGCTGAAAAGCCACTCCTGGAATGGCAGTGGCTGCTGCTTGTGTTAACTGAAATATTTGCCAAGGTTTTGATGGGAATTTGAACCCCACGAACTCCAGTCTGCACAGCACTGGAAAGAGTCTTTGTTACCAAAATAGCAGCAGAATCCCCCCTTACTTTAAACCTCCTGTAAATAAGATAAAGAGTTTCCATCTGATAATCTGTTACTTGATACGGGCGCTCTGCAGATTTAGCAGAGCAAAGCTACTCAGACAGAGAGGCAGATGGAGCCACTGACCAGATAATTACCTGCTCTGTTAATTTTGGAGGGCAGCATGAGGGAGTTGAGCACCTCATCCTCATCCTGCTCATCGATGACTTTGCACTGCCGCAGGTAGGGGGTCAGTTTGGCTGGGTTGATGTAGCGGCTCAGCACGTGCCGGTTGCACTCCACATTCTCCCACAAAGCCTCCTCCTCATCTTTCAGTGTCTCCAGGCAGTCATCCATCCCTGGCTCTGCTCCTGAGCAAGGGACACAACTGGCAAATGAACGCCAAGCAGAACAGCTTCAATCCTGGTACTTCTCTGTGCTTCCATCCACGTGGGATGAGCTCAGAACCACTTCTGGCTAATGCTGGATTTGCCCAATATCGAAGCTGAAGTGTAGCCTGTGCACAGCTCAGCTGGGAAATGACAGCTCACAGAAGTGCTATCTTGAGCCTATGAACTACTGCTCATTGCTCTCTAGTGATGAATCTGCTCTCAGCCAACTCCACCAAGCTCTCTACAAGTCAGAGGATGCTCAAGAGAGGCAATGGCAAAGGGCACAGTACAAGGCAAGAAGGGAACGGACCTGCAGGGCTCAGAGCAAAGACAAATACTGGCTGCAGGCAATGAAGGCTTTCATCCTCACCTCCTCTGCTCCTCCCAGCTGTACTGATGTGAACCTGCACAGATGTGATGAGCCAGCAGGTGTGAGTGGCTGCACACAAGAATAGTTAAGGCAGCTCTGTGTGTGCAGCTGGCTGTGGAGGCTCTGGGGCTGTGGGTGCAGGTACCTGGGAGCTCAGGCCTTGCCTTTCCCTG
Source organism: Drymodes brunneopygia (assembly GCA_013400955.1). Lineage (NCBI taxonomy): Eukaryota > Metazoa > Chordata > Aves > Passeriformes > Petroicidae > Drymodes > Drymodes brunneopygia. The sequence goes on along the minus strand of VZTZ01047416.1, from coordinate 35,177 downwards.
CAGGAGAGGGGAGGTAACAGCACTGTCACTGCAGCCTGAAAACGTTCTTGACTCATGCAAATGTTGTCACACGGTTTCTGAGTGCTTGCGAAGCAATTTCCTGCCAGCTCCTAATTTGCACCCAGCTCATTAGAGAAGGTTACATGGCAATCTACAGTGAGGCAAGAAAACTTGTACTGAAGTTAAAACTAAAGAAACTTTGTAAAAAAACCAACTTCCCTTCTTAATTTTGTAATAAATATGAACCTTTCAACTAGGACTACTTTTGCATTCTAGCTTTCACAGGACCTTGTGATCCAGGTGGCACGTGGAACATAAGCTTCTATTTCAAGTTCAGAGAGCCTGGTGGAAGAAGAAAATGCAGTTCTTGGATCATATGAGATGAGAGCTGTGCTTTATGAGGCTTTGCTGGTAATCAGTAACTAAAGACCTCAAAAGGAACATGTTGTTTGTCTGAGCTTCCAGCTTTAGGGGCTGGGGAGCAGCCTGTGTTACACAGAGCATCCCTGGGCAAAACCAGCTCACGAACTGCATAGCCAAGGGCTATTAATTCCTCATTTTGAAAACTAAAGCCAGAAGTGCTAATCTGCTAAATAATGGGTTTGTCAGGGTTCTCACATAATGAAATACAGAATATTCCTACAAAAACAATGCATGCTCTCTGCTTGAAGCTTTTAAAAGCTTTCCCAGTTTATCAAAAATCCTGGTTTGTGTTTCAATATCTCTATGAGAAAAATTTGGATGGTTCTTCACAGTATGGACAAGTTAAGGGAGTATTGCCAGGGGCTTTGTTCTTCTCCTGTACTCCAGCAGAGTTCTTTTCTTTGCAGTTTCACATCCTAGGAGCTACTTATTCCACATTTGCTTTGATGCTTGCATGTGGATTCATTACTCCAGTGACTGCTGTTACATATTCTGGGAGAGACAGCAACCCTCAGGGGGCCAGGAAGAACGGGGCAGTCCAATGGGATCCAGAATCATGGGGCCAGGCTGTAGTTAGGGGAAAAATCTCCCTGATCTGATGAACTCCACACTGGCTGGGTGAAATTCTCACTGAATGCTGGTATTTATGTGTGGTAAAAAACGACACTGAAGCAATGAGCAGAATAAAGGTAAAACAATAGAGAAAAAGCTTTACAAAGCAGGTTGCAGTGGGAGGAATGCTAAAGGTGAAAGAGCTTCATCTGAAGTCCTCACACATTCTCCTGAACCTCACTCTCCACCACTTATTCTGGAAGTAACTGTATTTCACTTCAAAGGTGAATTTAACAAACGCTACATAATTGGAGAAGCTGGACTTTGGGGAGTAGAAGGCAGAGAAGCAGAAGGTCACACAGTACCTCAGTCAGCTCCCAGCCACAGCCATGCACTGCAGCTGAAAAAAGGAGAATCACAGGCCCTTTAATTTCTGGGAGCGTAGCAGGGAGCTCACAGATGGACCTCAGAGTGCAAAAGAAGCACTTGCCTGAATTTCATAAAATGCAAGATATCTTGTAATCTGCTGCGCTGAACCAGAAATTATTGCACACTGTCAGCAGTTCCCTCAGGACATTAGTAAGGGATTTCTCCACTAAATGATTCAAAGAAGAGTTCACTCATCAGCGTAATTCTCAACATGAATATGCTTTTTTTTTTTACCTGACATTAAAAAAATCGTTATCAGATAGTCCCTTGTGTATGGGCATAATACATCCAATACTGTTATTTTGGGGACATAATGTTGAATGGGAAAATAATGAGTATATGGGATGAGTGGCTAAGAATTTTAAAATTTCTGATAGCAAACTCCTGCTAAACACAGTCTGTTATAAGGAGAAGCCCTGAGAAATGGCATTTAGTGGGAGAGAGGTCCTTCACTGCCATATAAGAATGTCAGACTCTCCTTTTTGCTTCCTTCTTTGGAATTCCACCTTGGAAATGCCCTGCCAGAATCCCAGCTAGGAATCCCCTAATCCAAACCCCCGTGTGCTGTCCATCAACTCCCAGGGATGTGGAACAGGGATCTCTCCTCCCTTCCCAGAGCCTGAGGTGTTGTTGTGAGTCTTCGGCCAGGCTGGTCTAAGAGCACAACCCCCATGGAGCTCCAGTGTCCTGGGGAGCTGTTCCAGAGAAAATAGCAATGAACAGCTGATATTAGTGCAGAACCCCTCCTACTGAGAAAATAATTCTTTGATTTAGTGTTTAATATAATGTTGAATAGGAAAAAAAATGCTTGCCATTGGTCGAAATTTTGGTGTGCTGGTCAAAAACCCAGATGTAACAACTGAAACTCAGTGGGAAACTAATAAAGGTCTTGTATTACTGGCTTTAATTTTAGAAGTTTTTTAGCAGTACATGCATTTTCTAGGTATTTTATAGCCCTTATTCCCTGCTTCTGATCCCCTTCCTATGATGATATTGCAGAAAAGCTGTTTTCACTTATAAAATTAAAAGTGACAGATTTAAAATGTTTTCAAATGTATAATCACTTATTTAATCTGATCTTTATTACCATTATCTAATTTGTGATTCCAACACCTCTTGAGCTGTAAACTAACACATCCAGGAGTTGTGATATGTCATAGAAATACTGTGGCATCCGTTACAAATCACAGGTGTGAAGTCACAGACTTGGACTGACTTCAACAGATATGAAGCAAAAAGAAATCAGAAATCACCACAGCAGTTAAAAAATTGCTCTCCTGCTGCTCCTTTCAGTAGTTAGTATACAAAATAGCTTTTAACTGCAGGAGAGCTTAATCCAGTAATAATCTCAGCCAGTTCCATCTATTTCAAAGGTCTCTGTAGATGTAGACAAATAAAAGAGAGAATCCCTTTTTACATTAAAAGGAACACTCTGCTCCCCTTGTCTCCTTTTCTCTCTCAGGGACTATCCTTCTGCTGGCTGTTACACACAAATGAATTGTTCTGTATGTTTGCTGGTTTTCTCGTGGTGCATTTTTCAGCTGAACAAATCACCTTGCAGTTAAAGCTGCTCTCTGTTCTCACTCAGACTCCACACTCTCATATGTCAGTGACACTCTCCACTGATCAAGGGAATAAAGCCTGCAGGCTTCAGACCCAGGGGTTCTATAAAGTGCTCATCATCAGGTCACATCTAAAGCTTTGTTTTTGTTTTTTGTGCTTTGTCTGATGATGGTGCAGAAATTAACCCTTCAGCTGTTTAATTATTTGCATCCCCGTGCTCTCAATTCCTGCCAGCCTGCCAATACTCAGGAATTGCCGTGTAGCCGACTGCAAATGCAGCTTTCAGCTCAGGTTTCTGATTCCCTGATATTCCCTCTGTGAAATATGAAAAAAGGGTTTTCTCTTTGCGCTGAGATGCAGAAGAAAGTTTATTTTGGAAGAGGAAATTTATTGTAATGTTTTGGATTTCTGCATTTGTCGCAGATGTTTGCAGACTGGCAGTATTTAAAAAGAAACCACAGCACACAAAATGTTTTGCATATTATAACTTAATCAGAACAGAATTTTATGTTAAATACTAAGTATGAAAGAATTACATATAAATCATCATACTTTAAACCACAAATAAGGATGAAAACAACACTCTAAAACTGTGTATCTAATTATCCTCAGCCATTTGTGGGTGTTGTTCTACATCCTCTTTCTCTGCACATCTCCAGACTGCATGGGGCAATGTCTTTTCTCCCTGCAGTTTGTACAGCACCTCACATGACAAAGTGTAACAACTGGGTGATTTTCTCAAAAGCTGCTTGTGTGGATATGTGCAGATTTGCAATATCAGAGAACCACAAAACCACAAAGGGATTTAGAGCTATTTTTACTTTTAGAGGAAAGTCACAGTTTAAAGTGTGATAAGGAAATTATATTCCTTTGCTTAAGGACAGGAGAGCTCTGTGTGCCCTCCAGGCTTTCTGAAATGCTGAATACCAGCAGTTTCCAATTACGTTGGCTGCTCTCTGGATGTTCTGTGCTACTGAAAACCACTTTTAAAAGGTTTAAACATTGATAAAGACGACTAAATTTGCTTACCTATCCTTGCAATATTTTCAATACAGATGTCTAAATCTGGACTCCCAAAGGAGACGAGACAGAGCCTTCATCTGCCTTTAAGAATTTGCACTTCATATCCTTTCTTTCTACCTCAGTGTCCCCACCTGAACACAAGGCAGGCAACGGGCATGTTTGTGACAAGGTAGGACTTGTTAATTAGTGACTGCAAAGAGCTTGGAACCACTGAGATGGAAAGTCTCCAGAAAAATATTTATTATTAGTGCAGTTTTATTACTTCAGACTTTCAGGCCTCAGAGCACTTTCTGAAGGCAGCAGCTCTGCTGATTGGGCTGGGCTGTATTTCTGTTTTGGGTCATAGTGATGCACATGAAAAGAACAATTCTATGCATCTCAGAACCCCTTCTTTATACAAGAGATTCAACCAACTTACTTTTTTCAACAAAATAGAAAGGAAAAAATAGAATAAGAGATACCAAAGTAATAGAAGAGCAAGCAGCTTTAAACACAAAATAGGATTATTTTTGTACAAAAATGTCTTATTCAATTCAATTGAGTCAATCTTCCTGTTCCACAGAGCCTACAAAAGAAACCCCAAAGACCAGCAGACCTGCAAGGGAGGTAAAGCTAGATCTTCAGTAGCTAACACGAGCAGTACTCCCATTTTCTGAACAGAAGAGAAGGAGAAGGAAGCAAACCAAACTCCCTAACTGGTTCAGAGAGCTCTGGAGGAATCTTCATCTGGCTTCAGAAGAGAGAAAGAAAATTCCCTTCATTTTCATAACTATAAGATCAACAACCAAGTGAGAGAGAGAGAGAAAAAAAAAGAAGGGTTCTATCATGTTACTCTCATTCAGTACTTGTTCCCTCTGAAAAAAAAAACAACCCAACAAACCAAGCAATGGAATAAATCAGAGATTTATGTCTAATCACTATTCCTGTCCTAACAGGAGGAGGTCAGAAGAATTAATACTCTTGGAACTCTCTTCAATTATCGCTTTCTTTATCTTTATTTGCTTTCCTAAGAATGGATCCATATAAAACTCCATCTCAGAAAAAGAAGGAAGGGTACCTCATACATAAAGCACGGATCAATTATTGGTGGTGTCAGTCAGAACAGCCAGGAGTTTGCTTAGAACCACCTCAACCAGAAAACACCGTGGAACAAAGACAGACAAATTTTCAATGCTGCAGGATAATATTGCCTAGGAGCTGAACAATGAATGGACTGGATTGCACACTTACTACATTGACCTTTTATGTATTTTGAAATTGCAAATGAAATTCTATACAATTCCTATCCTTTTCTGGAGGAAAACATTATTTACACATTAAGAACGTTATTTTGTCCAATACAATACTGGTGCAAAGCCCCCAGTCAGTGCAGCAACACTCCTTAGGATCCTGTCATGATTTCTGTTTCACAGAAGGCTGAGATTGCTGCTTTCCCATCTCACACCCCACCTGCTGGCAGAATCTGCTCTACCTCTTCCCCAAGTCTGGTGGCTTTAGGGGCTCTGAGCTCCTGTCACCTGATCTCACAGGAAGGAAATGACTCATTTTGCTCAATGGCCAACTGGCAGCAGGCTGTGCTGCCTCCAACATCCAACAGGCAGCATCCAATCAGCTTTGGTTGTAGCACACACATTATTGATCATAAACAAAGACAATGGAAAAATCCACCTCTGCAAATAGCTGAAACGATGTTTTGACAACTGTCATTTTTCTGTGTGTCACTGTTTCCTACAAACAACGAAGCTGCTTCCAGCTCTGGCAGTAACACACAGTTAAAGCACTGCTGAGAGAGAAGCAAATTTTGGGGGTGCATTCATCTCACCATTTTGAATTAGGCATGAATTTGGAACCCAGTTCCTCTCTACTGAATGAAAAACTCTTAATTTCACCATTTTATACTTCCACCTTGGAATGTTCTCCAAAGATTGGTTTCCAGCCACCCCAAATCACTTGGGTTCCCTCTTGGGTCCAGGGAGAGAGATTTGTCCTCCTGACGCCAGTATCTACACTGGTGCTTAGATGGGTATTATTCTGTTTTCACATATTGTTTGAGATCTGATAGCCAGGTCTCAGAAATGCCAGACTGCCATTATTCAATGCTAATAGGTGTAAAAGCAAATGAGAAATGAGAGGTATGGACAGTGAGAGATACAAAAAGAAAGGGAAGAGGGGAGAGAAAGATGAGATTTGAGGTTGAAAAATGGTGAGGTCAAGGGAAAAGGAAATATAAAAAAGGGAACAGGAAAAGAAAAAGAAAGTTAGAGAAAGAGGAACTCAACAGAATGAAAGTGAGGAACAAAAGTGAGACAGAGATGAGAATAGGAAAAGCCTTACTAAAGGCAAAGGGAAGGAATGTGGGAATAAATAGGAAAGGACCTGCCAGATATCCTGAAACATTAGAAATCAGCGTTACTTCTGAGTATGCAAATCAACATAATGGCACAGTAATTAAAATAAATAATTTACCACAGGACTTCAGTGCATCTATTTTAAAGGATTTGCAAAGTAGCAGTGGAGAGCTCAGCGCCTGACATTTAATAAATGCTTTAATCTACACATGCTCCGTCCTGCTCCGCATGGTGATGAGGAGGGCAGCAGAAATCGCTGTGCTAACGTTGTACAAATATGTTTATATAGCTGCCCTTCTGTTCTGGAGCACCAGCTACTGACACAAGCATTTCCTTTCAACTAATGTGTGCTAAAAGCCAAGATCTAAGGAAGAAGCTGTCGTCCTCGGGCTGCCGAGCCTCATGAGAATGCTGGTCCAAAAACGCCTCAGCAGTCATTACTGGGTCCCAGGTTAATTTTTTCTTTAGACTGACTCACTTTGTTTTTACAATTGGTAATGAGATTCTCAACAGCTCAGGAGGAGGAGGCGCAGCTGGGGGCAAGTCCTGTGTGTTTAGGAGGAGTCTTGAATTAAAAATTCAAGTTGATCCAAGATGCAAATGGCTTTGATGGCAGTAGGTTAGACCCCAGTAAATGTGTGCTCGAATTACAAAACCCAGCACATTCTTTGGTGCAGAGAGCCGGTGTTTGTGAGGGATCTCCACAGACTGAGCTACATAAGAACCTGGTAAGGACAAAGGTTCATTAACTGGTACATCTGAAACCCGCACAACCCTGGCACAGGCAGTCTGATTCTTATCACTGTTAACATTTCACTTCTATTAATACCAGTCACATCAGGAAGAGAGAAGGAATTGTAGCTCTGCCAAACAAAACTCCCACTTAGCCTGTTTCTTGAAAAAATTGTCACTTTCTACAAACTCTTACATTACAGAAGTTTAAAAAAATAACAGAGGGAAGAACACTTTCTGTCTAGTCAGATAATGACCCTCTGTAGGTGATACTCTCATCTCCAGGCAGTCAAAGGATAACACAGAACGCATTCAAGGAGAGGACTGCACTCACTTAAACAATCTCCAAATTCGGAAACAACTGACAGTAAATGTGTAGGCCATTCTTAAAACAGAAAAGGTCACACTCCAAGCTTGAATACTGTCAGATAATCACACTGTAATTCACCATGGTCCAGGAAAGTTTGAAAATAATATTTCATATAGCAGGCTTTATAACATGGTAGGGAAATAAGACAGAAACCTATATGGAGAATGATAAAACCATTGAATCTTCTGAGTTGGAAGGGACCCACAAGGATCATCAGTGCAGCTCCTGGCCCTGCACAGGACACCCAACAATCCCACCCTGTGCATCCCTGGCAGCTCCTGGAGCTCTGGCAGCCTTGGGGCTGTGCCCGTTCCCTGGGGAGTCTGGGCAGAGCTCAACACCCTTTGGGGGAGGAAGCTTTTCCTGATATCCACCCTAACTCTCCCCTGACACAGCTCCAGCAGTTAAAGAATCCCACAACCAGTCAAAACACACCAAATACAAAGAAAGAATAAATAAGAAGCCAACTCTGATAACCCTCCTATGAATATCATCCTTAACAAACTACTCCAAACACATGAAAAACAACCTCCATGCAAAGTGTTTGCTGCACTACAAGAGCAGAATGCACTGATTGTGATGAGAGTATGATTTAGTTAAATATATTAAATACTCTGCAAAGGTATAATAGCTTACCCATTCATGTTTAGCTTCTAATTTCCAACAACATATCCTGTTGGATCAAATACTGGCCTGTCTCCTAAAGGTGATGACTCCCATGGTTCACATATATATTTTGCTCATTTTATGTAAATGCATAGATTATGTAGCTAGAACACCTTACTCATTTTTGTGACCTCTTTGTAACCATGACTTTAAAACAGACTCTAATTTTAAAGGACAGGCTGCTCTCCTGTAGCTCCACTGTAGCTGGAACAGTTCATACATACCTTACACAACCAACACTTCACTGGAAGAGGTGAGCTTCCCTCCTAGCCACAGCCTGCCACAGTCCTGGCTGCTCTGCTCATTGGCCAAATCCTTGCACCTTGCTCAGAGCTGCAGGAACATCTCAGCCAGCAGCACACAACACACACAGATGACAACTGGATGCCATTTGATGAGAAAAAGCCTACAATAAATCACAGCAGCCTGGCTTAGGAAGGGCAAGCCCTCACCAGGAATCAGAAGGAGCTTGATGTTTTACTCCTTGCACATGGAAATGGCTGTGCTTGTTTTGTGAATAGAGCTTCCCTGCTTTTCTGTCACCTCCTCTTCTTGCTCTGTGCCCTCTCTCTTTTTTCACCAGTGTTGTGGGACTGTGCCACGCAGCTCCGGAAACCTCCACCCACCACCCTCCCTCTCAGACTTCTAGTCTATAAATAGCAGGCAAAAAGGTGCTGGGGGCTGCCTGACTTCCCTTTTCTTCTGAACAGAGCTTGTGGGTAACTTTCAAATGTGACACTGCTGCTGAGGGAACTCTTAGAGGAAGTGCTCTCGCAGCCACGGAGAGCTGGGGGCTCTGCATGGAGCAGCAAAGGCTCTGAGGAGGACCTCAAACAGCTCCTTTTCTCCTGCAGAGAGCCCAGCTGGCTTTCCTCAGCCATCCCCTGTCACCAAAGGCCTGCAATTAAGAGCAGGAAAGCAATCTCTGGAAAACAGAGAGACAATTTTCCCTCCGTCTTGCAGAAAGGCTCCTGTAAGTCACTTCTGTAGCCATCTAAAGGAAAAATGGTCTGTTTGTACATTGTCTGTCCATTATTTCTGTAGTGGTAATGACTCCATGACCTTGTCTTGCTGTCTTGGGGAAGAGATAATGCCAAATACTTGGCAATTCTATATTTTCTATGTTCAAAGCATTGCAAGGAATTAAGCATCTTCTGTTACTCTCTCCATAGCTAAGCCCATTGCTCTGATGATAGAGAATAAAATACTGTAAAGCTTTCATGTGGAAAATTTATCCCCAAAGAATTAACTAACCATGGGAAAAGACTAAACTCTGGTCTCATCAGGAAACTCTGGCCAGTTCAGTTCATGGTGAATGTGCATTATTTTTTAAAGACCAAAGAAACAAAGTACTAAAATAGCAATAAATCTGACTATTTGTCTTCACCTGATGTGGTTCTTGACCACAAGTCAAAGTAAGAAGTATGAGAGAATTGTATTGAATTCTCTGCTGACTGAGGAAATAAATATTTGTGAAAATAACAACTGTAAAGTGATGCCAGAATTACATTCCATCTGTGAGCATCCCAGCCTTTAAAGATGGGCAGCTGCTGTTAAAACAACACCTACAAAAACTATGACAAAAGCAAGAGTTGTAGGATTATTTGCTCCCAAACTCTGATCTTCAGGAGATGTTCAACAGTTCAAAGGGTGGTAACCAACTCAAAATCGAGGGCAGTTTGTTTTATTCTCCTAACTTATGCCTTGAAGCACAACAATTCCTTAGCACAGGCTGACAACAACATCATTTGCAGAATGTGCAGAAAAGCCTTTGTTTTAAATGCAGTGTTGCATTTGTGGCTGAGGTGAGGTTACACACGAGATGAGCAAGAGCAAGCGGTTCCCACGCGGGAGGATTGATTTCCCCTATTTCTCATTCCTGCTCTGGGGCACAGCTCGTAATTAGGGTCAGATTTTCTAAGAGCACAGGTGGTATTTAGGCACCAAAATAAATGGCCAGATTTTTACCAGCCTTGCCTCGGAGTGTGGGATAAGGTGGTGTTATGAATCACAGGGCTGCTGAGAGTTAAGCACTTCTTAAAATCAGGGCTTCTGTACACACTTAAATTGAAGTTGAGCGCTTTCAAAAATCTTCTCACAACTGGAACATTCTTCAAATTCTAAGTATGGGAAAAATGGGCCTTTAAAGCTTTGTGAGGTGCTAATTTTTACAGGAATAGGGAACTGCTCTCTATAGCACCTATAAATCTGGCTGGCAGCAGTATTTAAGTAGTTCTGGTTCTCTAGTGTTGTATAAACTCTGCAGCAGTGCACATTCCATGGGGAAGAGGGCAGATGCTGTGTGCCAGTGCTTACCTGTGTTAATTCTAAGCTGTGAAATAAATATTTTGCTAGCTAACAGGTGATGACAAACACTGCTGATGCATCAATCTCTTTTCAGCATATTGTCTCCAGCCACAACTGAGATTTTGAGAATTAAATGAAATTTTAAGCTTTGAACCCTCTGAGACAGAATAAAAGAAGGGTTCTTTCTACATGACTTTCTACGAGGAACCAAAACAAATTTATTTTTCTTATGCTCAAAAGCTAATACAGTTTAGAAACTGTATGAGGTTTTAGATTAGACTCTCCTTTCATCATTAGTTGCTCTATTTATCTTTTTTTTTTCAAAGCCGGTGAGTTCAGCCTTGCAGAATCCATGCTGCTGACTCAGCTAACTGAGCCAAAACTCATAAAAATCTATTTAAAAAAGGTCCAATGATTTTATTTTCTAATCGTAAATATGAAATTTAATTAGCATCTCATTGCTAACGAAGTCACCATGGAAGTCAAGACTGAGGAATTAGGCACAGGGATGGAACATCAAGCGTAAGACAAAGCGACTGCTATGCAGGAGCCAGTTTAACTCCTGCTTTTCTCCACTCATGTTTCAGATTTTTTAGGAATGATGGGCTGTGTTCACAGGTTTCCTTCTCTGAGAGCAAGGCCCTTCTGTCCTCTCTGTGGCAGCAATTAGTCCACCACGATATCCCATCATGCGAAATACAAAATAACAACAGATAAGGTTCACTCTGGATTAGAAAGAGAAGCAAGGCAGAGCAAGCTGGATCTGAATTCAAAATCCTGTTTTGTCATAAGCTACTCAGGTCAGCAAGTGTTTCAAATCCTGTAAAAGCAATAGACTCATCAAATGAGAAAAGAACTCTCATTATTCTCCAGGGTACTGCAAACATCAGAAAGATTAAAGGAATTTTTTTAAACGAAGCATATGGAGAATTTAAAAAGCCTCTTCAAATAGGAATGTGTCCAGCCTTTTTGTTATTAGCAATTTTATAAGCTGTGTCCTAGGCTGGCATCAGCACTGAGGTTGGCATTACTGGGAATTCTGTCAACTGGGAGCTTCCTCTGCCACCTTCTCCCTGAGCTCTTGAGAGGTCGGGAGCTCTTGCTCTGACTTCACCCTCCCAGGTGGGCAGGAGGGGGTTCCTCGAGTGCCTTTCCCTGCACAGCAGCACAGTCCCCAGAGCTGAAGGCAGGGACAGGTGCTCTCCTGGTGCCCCTCGAGGTGTCACAGTGAGGGAGCACAGAACACAGAACATCACAGGAGAGGGGCCTTGGTGCCACGTGGGCAAATGCTGTGGGAGAGCTCTGCAGGGGCTGGGGAACTGCAGAAACCACAAAGCTGTGCTTTCTCCCCACGCTCACACTGAAATTGTTCACAGAGTCAGTGTGGGAGGAAGTGTTTACAGGACCTTTCCTCAGAGCGACTAATCATTAATAATTCCTGGATTGCTAGAAGAGCTTTAGAAGTAGCTCTGTGAGTGGGCAAGCCCCTTGGGTGCTCTCAATGACAGCATTCTCTGGGGTAAAAAGCAGTTTATTAGTGGTGGTCCTGGTTACTTATACACATCGGGACAGTTCCATATCACGGCTACACCATCAGTCACTTGCAATAGCAAAGAGCCACACCCAGACATTATCACCAAGACTGGCTGGGCTAACACTGCCCATTTTATCAGCAATGCTGGTGCTGAGGTGAATGGTGGAGTTGAGGTGAACTGAGGAAGGACCAACAGCTTTCTTCAAACAACTGATGCACAGCCCATGATCTCTTCAGTGGAGTGGTGATGGAAGTCTAATGGACTTAGCCCAGTTCAAATTCCTGAAATAACTCAGTTTCTTTCTAGTATTTTTGATGTCACTTATTCTAGCAATGAAAAAAAAAAGGAAATTAAACTTTCTCACTCCACAGTTAGAGGGTCTGGAATGGATAATTCTAGCAAAGCATATTTTTAAAGAATAAGGCAAGTTTAAAGCAATGGCCATATGCTCCTTTTGGATTCTTATCTGCAAACTTTTAGCACTTAGCCAAAAATGTTGCTGTTCCTTTTCAGGACAGAATGGTCCAGCTGGTGGCTCAGAATCCACATTCAAGCACTCACTAGTTTTTCTCTGAAGGAAATAAGGATTGCTGTTTTGGGCAGCACACAGCTGTGCTGTTTCTCTTGGGCTTGTGTAAAGCCAAATTCAAGGTAGAGCAAATTTCTGGTCTGAGGTTATAGAGTTCGCTGCCTCCACATGAGGGGAGAGGAGAGGTGGGCAGGAGCCACTTCTAGACACAGACAACACAGTCCAGAAGGCCAGGATGTGGCATTGCCCAGCCCACAGAAGCTGATGCTCTGAGCTGAAACCCAGCACAGCAACCCCAACAACCTGGATCACTACAGCCAGCTGTATGTGTGAAGCACTCTCCACAAGAGAAAAGAACTGCAAGAACACCCCAAATGAAAATCTGACTTTGTTTAGAGAGTTTAGAGTTTGCTAAAGCACAATGGCCCGTCTCTGTTTTCAGGCAGTTTTTTTTTCCTTTGCTATGCTTTGTGCATTGCTTCATCTCAGTCCCAAACTGGAGGTGAGTGATGCCTTCAGCTCTAAAGTCTGCTGGACACAGAGGAGTTTGCCAGGTGCCTTCTCTCATGTGGTGGGACTCCCATGCATGGGCTGGGAATCAGAATCAGAGAGCAGGAGGAAAGGAGATATTAAATAAGACAAGTGAGAGGAGTCAGACAAACTGGTGAGGCTGAAGGAAAGGAGGACTTGGGATGTTCTGTGAGGACCAAAGGAGCAGTAACAAACCACCCTCTGCATTTTCTCATGTTCCTTCCTCCCAATATTTGAATGTTCAGATCATTTTTACTGTTCAGTCCCTTTGTGCAGAGACTCTACTTGGTCTGTGCTGATGGCATTGGCTATTTAATAGCCAAAATTTCTAAATGCATTCAAGATTTCTAATACTATCCTGCCCAAGTAGCTTTGGATTTCTGCACTATTATCATGTTGCAATGATGCAGTTGCAATGAGTTTACATTTTTCTGCATTGCAGCACATACTAGAGGGTAGCAGGAGCTTGTCACTGAATCCACAGCCTTCAAAGGGGCATTCAAATTCTGATCACTTCTACCTCACACCAAGCATTTGCCAGTTGTTCCTTGCAGGTGGAATATTCTTCCTGATCCTGTATTCTCACATTCCTAAGGCCAATACGGAGCCAGCCCCACTCTCCCAGGTGTGCAGCCGTGCTGGGCAGTGGTTCAGTGAAGGTGCTGCTGTCAGTAGTGTTTAATCCAGCAAAACTGCCTGGATGCTGCTCTCAGTGTGGCTATGGATGAGTCACAAAAGCACCATTCTGCAGAGTAACACTCCACATGAAAATATTCAAGTATCGCTTTTCCTTCAGGCCACAGACTTGCGGATTAAAAACCCAACAGATTCAGCCTTCCCAGCCTTTTGGGAAATGTAAAACTCCTTCACTTCTTTTGAACAACTCAGGCGAGAGGAAAACAAATTCTTTTCGATCCTGATACAAAAGTTTAAACATTTTTTGTTTCGTACTACCCTGGTATCTTTCATGGCATAAATTGCAAAAAGGAAAGAATAAAAAACAGAAGGAAATTAAACCTTCTAAAATAAAACATGTTTGTTCTGAAAAATACATAACTGGAAATACAGGAATATGTTACTGAAAGGATGAAGAACACACAAAAGATTCTTAAACAATCAAATTTTGAGACTTATTCTGACTTGCTTTGGCAGGAACTGTGAAGGAAGACTGGCAGTATATTAGCAGGGAAGAATCTCACCATAAGCTTGTTTTTTTTCCTCAGGAAAAATCAGCTCAGCAATACTAAAGAAGGTGGAAAGAATTTATGGAATTTTCTATATTCAGTCACTCCAAATCATTAGTGAAAAGAGTTTGATGATCTCACTAACTACCTCATTATAAACTACAAAAACCATATGGAATGTAAACTACCTTCACATGGTGCTCAGAGATGTGATTTAGTGCTGGACTTGGCAGTGCTGGGTTAACAGTTGGACTCAGTGACCTTAAAGGTCTTTTCCAACCTAAATAATCTGTGATTCAGAAAAAGCCAAGCAATGAGATGCAGGAAGCAGACGCTGGATAGACACTGTGACTCGTTATTATAAAAGACCAGGATGCACCAGGAGACTTTGGAGAGGATCCACACAAAACTGCAACCAGGGAGGAAAGGTTCTTTTAAACACAGACTCCATGCAATGGACCAGCCTGGTCAGTGAGTAGTGTGGGTCACTGGTATTTGAATTGAGTTGTTAAAAGCCAAAAGCCTTTGAATGATCTTATAAATGTGATAATTTTTCAGTTCATGATCAAAGAGAAAAGTTTCAATCACCATTTCACCATTTTCACTGTAGTTTGGGAATGTACTTGGTGTAAAAAGGCTTGAAACACCCTTTGAGTGTTTTCCCAGTTTCATCAGGATTCAGAATCCCCAGAGGGAAATATTTGAAAGGTGTCTTTATTAGTGTTTCAAATCTTACAGGAACTTATTTTTGTGCTGAAATGTATTAAATGTATGTAGCAACCTAATAAGTACACTCAGACTGATTTCAAGTATGGGCACAGCCAGATTGGAGATGTTTATACACATTTAGAGCTATAAAAATGAAGTAGAAACAATCCTTCAACTGCTAATGACAACCATAGATGTACTGCTACCATACAGCTTTTTCTGCATGCAGATGGAGAAAAAATCCTGATCCCATTTTAAACAGAAAGCTAATGTTACATTTGATCTTCAGCATCTCAATTAAAACCTGAGGAAAATTTACCAGTGCTCAGAGGGCCAGTGGGAATCCTTTCCTTGGCTACAACTGAAGCTGATTCCTCCCCTGAACTCCAAAAACCAGGGCTGACTTGGGCAAATAACGAGTACCTTTGTGTAAGGCCACGCTGGCCTCAGGGACCAGAACAAACACATCCCTTAATACCACACCAAGTTACTTCACACAGAGAAATTCACTGAGGCAACAATTACTACAAATAATATCACACACACAGCTGTATATATATTTATCCTTTTGACAAAACCAGAATGTTACAGCATTTCATTTGACATTTCTGATAGATTTCCACTGAGATTTGACAAATTTCTCTTTCCTCTTGAGCTGCTAAACAGATTCACTGAAGTAGACAGCATTAGAAAGTAATGCCCATCCAGCTCTGAAGATAAAATAGGATTTGCAGGACTAACATAACAGGAATATTCTCCTCACCACACGTTCAGCACTGGGAACAGACAGTGCACAACATGTTGCCAGTTTTGGGTGCTATTAGTAATGTACTTTTGTGAGCTGTGAAAAACCCACCCTGTGTGTTTGCTTTTTGCATAAGAAAGCACCAAGTTCTTACCCGCTGCTAAAATGTGACATGCAGATCATTAAGGTTGTGAATTCATGGTACTCACAAACTATCACCCTTCCTAGAGCCCAAATATTTGGCAGAAGGTTATAAAGAGAGGTGTTTGAAATCAAAGTTCAGAGGAGACCTTTGTGCTCAGCTTAAGCCAGTGTGCAAAGCTCAGCCAAGGGACTCCACTGCCCAGAGCTGGGACACTCCCAGAGAGTGACAGGGAACCTGGCAGAGCTGCTGCTCAGTCTAACTGCACTTTAAACAGCCTGGCACTGCATTCTCCTCCTGCCTGAGAGGAGCAGGAGTGAGAGGGTGATATAGGGAGAGAACACAGACTAAAGCAGCAGAGACAACGAAGCTTTTATCACTCATTGGATGTGTGCCACAGACACCAATTATATACATTTGACAGCAACCATTATAATTCCAGAGTCCTTGAACAAATCACAAGCAGAAAGGTTACCTTCCTGAAAATGTTCATTGCCATTAAATAAGTGACCCAGACTAGAGGGTGAAGGCAGCACTTAAGAGAAAATCTGGGGGAAGGGTGGAGATGGAGAATCTTATTACATGTAGACCTGTAAAACCTCATCATTTGTTCTGAAAAAGGAATTGCAGACTCACTGCAGATGCTGGATTCACAGCAAAGCAGTCAGTGTTCTGCAAATGCAAATCCTACAGTCAGCAGTGGCAAAACAGACAAAAGGCAAAGAACTTTTCTCTCATATCAATTGCAAAACTTGACCAGGCTTGGTGGGGTTTATGGTTTTACCCTTCAGTTTGAAAATCACAAGGCCTAGTTCCATATTTCTTTTCAAGTTAAGATTGCTATGGAGGCTACTGCCAAAGAAAGCTGCCACAGGTCAAACTCCACCATCAGTTACACAACTTAATGACCATATCTAAGTGAAAGATCTGTATTTCATGAGAGATGTATTTCAGTATCAAAGAGAGAGTTGAGCCATCTGCTAACAAGTGGGTAGCTAAGGATCTCTATAAATTTCATCTTCTGTGAGCAATCATCCCATATATCTGATGAAAACTTTCACCAAGCAACTGTATAGAAACCAAGGTCATTTGGTATATGGCACTCTGGTATCTTCAGCATATCCCAGTTATTTGGGATGCATCCTTCTGGAGCAGGTCCAAATTGTCTTCAATTGGAACAGATACGAGCAGTCAGATGGTTCTCTCTTTTCACCCCCATTTAAAGTTTATTGCTCTCTTAAGTCAGAGTTAAGTCTAATTGGAAGTAACTATTTGCACAAGAAGAGTCAAACACGTGATTCTGAATTTCTGTTCTGGGGTTGGCTCTCTTGATACAGCAACTTGCTGAGGAGGATAGAAAGTTTCCAGGCTCTTTCCCACTGAAATTTCTCCTCTGCCAGACACATGATTCAAGAAACTGGAAACACACACACACAAAAATAAGACCTCTGTCTCTGGGTCCCCCTGTAAATGTCACAACACACCTTTGACAATGTCCATTTTTAACTCAACACAAGCAAACCATGTAATGCAAAAGAAAAAGGAGAGAGAGAGAAAGAGAGGGAGAGAGAGAGAGGGATGTCTCATCCAATTTATTTCTGGGAGACATCAAGCCTTTACAAAAAGAACTAGTAATAGGGGCAAAAAATACTGACAAAACAAGGCAAAAAATCAGCAAGTTTTGTAGAATGACTCAAAGGAGTACAAATGCTGTTCCCATCACAAGATGAGTTGCAACAGAGTAAGAAAGAATCATATTAGGCCTGTATGTATAAAATGAGCATCTCTTATTTTACTGTTCTAGGCTTGTAGACTTTTTCCAAGTTCCAAAAGGCAAAGATATTTTAATGTAGCTGTTTCTGTATTCAGAAGAGAATGCTCACAGCTCAAAGGCCACAGTTTTCTAGCTCTGAATCAGAAAGGATATCTTATAATTGCAAACATAAAAATTTAAGCTCCTTTCACTCATAAGGAGATAGACAATTTGAGAGAGCAGGACAGATCGCTAAGAGAATTCTCCCACATAATAATTCTCTTATTAATTCAGCTGAATTTAATAACTGATCCTTATTCAGTTCCCAAAAGACCACATCAGAACATCCATAGAAATAAATCTTCAGTCTCAATGGTCCTGCTCAAGAAGGTGAGGCTAAAAAGCTTCATCAAAGAAATGCACTTATTTGTCACATCTGATTCAAAGCATACAAATTCAAGCAAGGAGTAATACCAGATATTGTCCTTGGATGCAGTTTTTAGCCATGTCTGATCCTGGTGACTCACCAGTATGTCTGGTATAAAAGACATGAGCTGTTTCCAGATCCTAGGAGCAGAGTAACTCCCACTACAGCATTAGAGTTGAGAACTTCTTCCTCTGAGACTTGGAATCCCATAGGAATCAACAGGACAAAATCTGTGCCAGTGTCAGAACAGAAATTCTGCTGTGGGGCAGGAATTCCAGAAGTTTATTAAGTTTAGTAAAAAGATTTATGAATAACGAGAACTGTTTTTTACAGTTTTCCAAAGGCATTTTGGATTGTGCTCTCCCATTTTTTCATCTACCTTCAGTCCCATCACCAAGCTCTTCCTCTGCTCAGGTTGCATGTTCTGCAGAGGAAAGAGGAGCTGAGACTGCAATACTTCCTCTGGTTCCCCGCAGGCTGGCAGCAGGGATCATAAGGCAGCTGTGCAAGCCCGGCTGCATCAGCAGTTCCTCCCAGTTTGAATGCAATATAAATATAAAAACAGATAGAGAAACCTGGTGGAGAGTTGTGGTAAGGAGGTAGGAAGGAGTGGGATGGCAGAAAGAGAAGGGATAGAATAGACAGAGCCAGGGCAGGCTGTATGTGAGAGTGGAGAGGAAGACAAAGGGGGTTACAGGTGTTAGAAAATGCTCTTTGTGAGACAGAAAGAAACAGAGAGACAGGATGACAGTGGTTATTTGTTGTGGATGACTAAATATGAGTCTGAGCACTGGAAGGAAGCTATGCAAGTGTAAAAGTCTCCTATTTTGGGATGCATCCCCAAAACTGTAAATATGCAAATCCTGCACATGTCCATGGAAAGGAGTGACAGGAAAGAGACGTGTGTGTGCAGGGACAGCCCAGTGGAGAGGCAACAAAAAGGATCCTCACAAAAGGATCTTGCAGGGTAGCAAACACATGAGAGGGAGGATGCAGCAGGAAGTAGCCGTGCGAGTGTGAAGCTGGAGCAGCAACAGGAAAGGGGAACACAAGAGCAAGAAGGAACCGACAGAGGGGAAGGAGAGGGAGATTAAGAACTTGGGGAGGATGTACAGTCTATTGCACAGGCATGAAAGAAAGCAGAGGGAAAGCAAAGGAACGAGCAAGGGAAACATTTGTCACACAGAAAATACTCTTGACGGCATAAAAGGGCATAAATAGATAGTGAAAAAGATAATAAATAGAGAGGGTTGAGAATAGAAAAAAGGAAGCGAGAACAACAAATAAAAAGAGGAAGAAAACCAAATAAGAAAGATTTTACTTGTTAACAGAAAGCATAAATCTCAGTGAAGAGATTTAAAGAAAGGGCTAGAGCACAACACACTATGGGCAGAACCAGAAACTCCCTGGAGACCAGTGCTGATGATCTGTCCTTCACTCCCCTCTCTAGACCTCCGTATCAACTCTCTTTGCCAGTGCACATTTGCACCTCCAGCTGCAGCCTGTTCTCCTCCCTGAACCCCAGGCTCCACGCATCGGCGCACGCAAAGCACCAGAGCAGCTGAGGGCAAGGAAAGCACGAATGGAACCATTTTCAAAGAAACTCTTGAATATCAATGCAAAAAAAGCGAAAGTGGAACTTTAGTGATCAGAACCAAGTAGCCAGCAGGGAGGTGGAGCTGCTCTGCCAGCTGCTCTCCTTACCTTGGGTGCTCATGAGTGACCGGCTGTCTCGCTGCAGCTGCTGCAGGCTGCACTGCCTACATCGCCTCCATGCAATCGTCAGTGTCTCTCCAGGAGCCTTGGAGAGGTTATTTGTGCTCTGCAGCTGTTGAAAAGTAAAGGAAACGCAAGGAGTAAAACACCCCCTGACCCCCAAAGTACAAAAGTTTCGAAGAGTCAGGAATGAAGCAGGCTGGGGCACTGGTGGCAGAACGAGCAAAGAGCCACACAGAAAGTAAGAAAAAGTGTGTCAGAGACTGGGAGGGGCGGAGAAGGAAAATGCAAAGATCTGACAGGAAACCAGACTATAAATCTGCTTCAGGTTTGAAAAAAACACATTTCTGCTCCCCAGCGATAGAGCCTGTTTGCAAATGACTCTGCAGGCAGGTGACAGCAGAGCCCTGTGGCACCAGGCAAGCAAATCAGGAGGCACTGTTGCCCCTTCCCCAGGAAGAGCAGTGGGCAGAGGTGGAGGCAGCACAAACACCCGGCTCAGGCACAAAAAGCAGCCTGACTCCACTGCCTCACTCCAGCTCCACACACTCCCAAGGCACGTTTCTCTTGGGCACAAGGGGATGTGCTCAATGCCAGCCTGGCTGCTGCTGTGCCTCTCCTAGCCCTGGTGTCTCAGGGCACTTGCTGGTAGAAAGCAGGTGAGAGAGAAAAAAGAATGAATGAAGAAAACAAAGTTTCAAGAACAACAGTTCCAGGTAGAAGGAGTTCTGGGTTTTCCCAAGATTTCAAAGGTTTTCATGAAAGCATCTATTTTATTAATTGCTTCTTTTGTTGAAAAGGTAGTCGACAAGGTTTACTTTATGCATCAGATTATTTTACAGTTGAAGGATACTTTAAACAAAGTATTATCCAAAGGGAGTCTTTGCTGACACAAAGAAGCTGCAGTATTTTGTATTGCTTCAGTGCTGGATTCCAGGCTTTAGGCCAACATACAAAGCCAGCCCCTGGTGGGTCTCACAGAGGACATTTACATCTAGGATGCAATCAGGAGCCTCCCTACAGCCAAACTCACCAGAGCAAAGTTACGCAGTCCCTGCCCTTGCTGTTCTCGGGGTCCTGTGGTACCAGGAGTCACCATGACTTTGAGAAATGTCCTTCAGTGCTGCTGCCACCCTGCTCAGGATCCTGAGCCTGAACCCCTGGCATGGTGTGCTGGTTCTTGTACAAGGCACAGGTACAGCTCTACTCCCATCACTCCCGAGGCTTTACCTTTGCAGCAGGCAGATGTGCACAAGTGAAGCCCCACTGGAGTCAGGTCCTGGACGTGTAAGAGAAGAACCATTGAAGAAAGGATGGGAGGAATAAGGATGGCTGTGTGAAAGGGTGACTGCAAAGGTCATCAGTCGAGCTACAAGTGCAAACACATCTAATTACAGGAACAATTAGGGGGAGTTTGAGCAGAGTCACCCACAGGTTTTGCTGCCTGGAATACCTTTGCTTCTTCATGATTTTTGCAAGGTTCAGTTTTTCTTTGAGGGTGACTAGAAAAAAACAACTATGTATATATGGGCATGGGCATGTTTTTATTTCCTGAGAGAAGATAAGAGAAATAAAATCAGAAACACTAGAAAAATAAGCATAAGTGACCTATGATAGATAATTTAGGAATGTGTGTGGGGGGAAAGCATGATGACAAAAGTGGAGGAAGAGAATAGAAAAGGAAAAAATATTTGGCACAGAATAAAGAAAAACACAACAAACGGAAAGTAAGTACAAAAGAACAGTGGAAAAATTATCACAGGATAGAGCGGCGTCAAAGAACAGAATAGAGGAAGTGAGGTGATACAGTGAAAAGAAGAAATGTAAAGAAAATAGAGAAAACACATGGCTCAAAGTGTTGCTACAATAACACATAAAGTGTTCTTTTCAAACTGAAAATAGGAAACCCACAAAAATTGTAAAGGTGCGGAATGTATTCCAGGCAGCAAAATGTGGTGGGCAGCTCTGCTCCAATCTTCTTGTATTTTTTTCTCTAATTTCACACGTTTGTAACTGTACCTGGATTGGTGAGGGTCTAAGTTTATCCATAAGGACGATACTGAAAGGGATTCTGGAAGCAATTCCAGCTCTCTAAATCAAGAGCTCAAGGACTAAGGAAGGCAGGAATTTCTGTCTCCTGCTGAGCAATAGCAGAACTTGCTATGTCCCTACCATTTTTTTTCTGGTGAGGACTACCATGATGTGCTACTTATACTCTTGTGCAACTTTACCAATATTCACTGCTCAACAAATTTGGAGCTGCACGTGACACGGTGCAGGAAAACCTCCTGCTCTGAGCAGTCAAAAATCTTTCCATGCGACAACTGCACAGGTGAGGTTCTGCTGTTTCTGACCAGG
Source organism: Drymodes brunneopygia (assembly GCA_013400955.1). Classification (NCBI taxonomy): domain Eukaryota; kingdom Metazoa; phylum Chordata; class Aves; order Passeriformes; family Petroicidae; genus Drymodes; species Drymodes brunneopygia. Next base: position 13,136 of record VZTZ01047416.1, on the reverse strand, counting down.
GCAAAGTCAGCGAAACTTTGGGGGAAAACTGTGAAACAGAGCTATAAGAATCATGGCCTGCAATTCTTTCATCCAAACCAATACAAGTCACTTTTCAGTTGAGCTTTCTGCTGCTTTCACAGAGGAAGCTGATTTGTGCATGCAACAGAGGAACCATTTTAAGCACAACCAGAGAAACTAACTCTGCTGGCAGGAGGCTTTGTGGCTTCACTTCAATTTTAAAATCACAGATCTTCCACACATGGTTCCTAACCTGAAAGGAAAAACATGCTAAAAATTCAACTCAAGACTCACCAAGTCTCATTACAGTTTTCTCCTTCTGTCCTTGCTTTCTTCAACAAACAGGGCATCAGCCAGCACACTCTGAAACTGCCTACAGAGCCAAGCAAGGGGTTAGGTATCATTTGTTCCTGTTCCTGCTTTTGCTTTGTTTAATGCTGTAGATTACAAACAGATCAAAACCTACAGTAACTGTTTTAAAGAAGATGCCACATTTCCCTGGGCCTGAAGTGACGCCCTAGAGATGAAGCAATTATCCAGCAAAGCCTGAGCAGCTTTAAGGAATCTATCACAGAAATCAAAGGACCTAAAATTCTCATAGTCATAAAGGCTTTACTGGCAAACTGAGATTAGCTGAGCAGGATACAGTCATCAATCACAAAGCCACATGTAACTGAGTATCAACTCTCTTTTAAAAGAATTTGCAATCTTAATCCCAGTTTTCAAGTGTAAAAAATTCTCTCAAGCTATAAAAAAAGTGTTATGGTGAGGCTGCAGTTCCTTGAGGCTGGCAGACTGAAGTTATGTGTTTCACACAATGTAAGTGTAGAAAATAATTATGTTGTATTAGGCAACCAGAAAACATGAAAAACTTCAGATGCATCACCTAAAATACAGCAAAAAGGTTCAGAGTTTAAATCAGGGGCTTTTCTAGCCCAAAGGCAGGGTCTAGGAGTGTGACTGGTAGAGTTCTAAGCAGGAAAATTTCCATTTTTATTTTTATTTTTTTGGGGTGAGAAAATTGAATTCCCTCAAAAAGATACCTGTTTCTGTTCTCTGTTTCTTTTAAAATAATAATAATAACAACAACAACAACAATAATAATAGTAATCATCATCATCATCATCATCATCATCATCTCCACTGGAATGTTCAGTTTAACAAGCTGTCTAGTTGAGGGGTAGCAATAAACAATACGTTTTTTTGTTATTGTTGTTGGTTACGGCTTCTCAGATTTCTTTCATTAAACTTGGTGCAGGAAATAATAAATTGCACCTCCACTTTCAAAGAAACTCCTCTCACCTGAAAGTCCCCTGGAAGGACACACCTGGAATGTTTGCTGTCTCCCTGTTTCCCAGAGTTCAGGAACAATGGGCATATTTGGTTTCTTCCAGTTGGTCAAATCCTGCAGCATCTGAGCCCTGAATGACAAGGGCATCTTCAGAGGTGCTGTACCTTCCCTTCCTCCAGCCTTTTACTTTGGGTTCCTTGCATAAAAAAGCCAGCAAAATTTCAAGATTATTCTATTAGGTGATCAACCAGTGGAGAAGATTTGTAATCTTAGATATTCTTCCCCATTCTTGCTGGCCTCCCACGTACTTTGCCTGCGGGTGACTTTCATACCAGAACATCGTTATTGGGGTCTGTAGGGAAAGTTTCTTTTCTTTCTCCTTCTGTCTGTCCCACAGCAATCACATGTCATTCCTACGGGAATAAACTTCCCTTGGTGTAAGGTTCTCCTTGTACACCACATTTCTACAGAAGGCCTTTTTACAGAGGTGGTTCATCAGCTCTAAGTCAGAACTGAAGCTGCTGTGGGGTTTTAAACCTCTGCAGACTGAAGAGTTAAAAAAAAAATAAATCAGCATTTGGAAGTAAAGAAACACTAAAATGTCCAGTTCCTAATCTGCTGCTCCTTTCCTTCTGTTCCCCTCTCCCAAGAGAGCCATCCCAGCCCATGAGGAGACTGCCCTTGACTCCTTATCAGTGTAACAGTCCTGAAAATCCCTGGATACCAGAAACGCATTTCACAAACTACTGATTTGAGAACTAATATATTGCATTTCTCCTGCATGCCTGAGCACAGCAGCACCGTATATATTGTTAACACAACCCTTCCAACTCCTTAGAGCAGAGAAACAGAAGTATTAAATATTTTCCCCGTTTTACATATTTTATATTATCAGCCTTGCTCAACTATCCTTAGAGACTATCACTCTTACTTAAGAATGCTCACAATTTATCATTTTTCTCTGGAGATCTGACTTCCAGAACAGAAGTATTTCCCTATTCAATTCACCAGCCTGTGCATAAGCAGCTGTTAGTGTTCATCTGCCTTTTCTAGGCATTAACATCAAAAATGCCCCTTGATCTTAAAAAGTGACACACAGCGTGGTTTCCTTAACACCTTTGGGGGTAATGGTTTAAATCCAGCAGGGAAATGTTCTCATCTATAGGTTTATGATACACATTTAAACAGTGTTTCAATTGCCTCAACTATGAAATAAGATGACAGCCAAACATATATCAGAGAGGAACAGAGAGCATAAAATTCCCTCTTTCATTTGACAGTGGTGGAGCTTACGTGGTTTTGCACAAAATGTACAGTCTCTGTCAAGTCTGACAGTGTTATGGGATTTATCCCAGTCACCTGTTAGCATATTCACCCATTGTGGAAAATTTGGGTTCAAATCCATTCTGGGATCTGGGTTCACAATCCAGACCAGTTCTCCACTGAAGCAAGGAACCCAGACCTGAGGTTTTGATAGGAAAAAGGTGAATGGCTTTAAGCTGAAAGAGGGTAGATTTAGATGGGATACTGGGGAGAAATTCCTCCCTATGAGGGTGGGAAGGCCCTGGCACAGGGTGCCCAGAGAAGCTGTGACTGCCCCATCCCTGGCAGTGTCCAAGGCCAGGTTGGACAGGGCTTGGAGCAGCCTGGGACAGTGGAAAGTGTCCCTGCCATGGCAGGGGGTGGCACTGGACGGGCTTTAAGGTCCCCTCCAATCCCAGTCTGGGATTCTGCAGTTCTGTGATTCTATGACCAATTCTTGAGGCCAAAGGGAGGGGAGCTCCAGACTCCGTGATGCTCTCTCCAGAAGAGTCAGAGTTGATTTAGTGGTTATTCCAGCTATTCTCTTTCCCTTACACATACATCACTCATCAAAACTGGGCATGAGCCATAGCTCAGGTGCTTATGTTCTTCTGTATGTTCTTAATTACACGTCCATAGGGCTTAATATCCAAGGATCTTTAAACCTTCCAGACAAATGATTTAGTTGCACAGCAGCCAATGAGTTATGTATTCATATCCATCCTCAATGGATGATGAGGCAAAGTATTGGGGAGCTAAAAGGGAAATATTTCCTCTGCCTTACAAGTGGTAAAAATAGTTTTTTCACATAGTTCAATATTTAAGTCTATTAAAAAAAAAAAACAAACAAAACAAACCTACACCCCAACAACTGGAAAAAGGCAGACACTTCTAAGTCAATACTTTTTTCTTAAAATAAAGAGGGGCAGGAAGAAATCCAATCACTGTTACTAAAAAAAAATAGGTAGAATTAAGATCATTGTCACCAGAACACATACTGGAAAAAAAAATTTTAGTTCAACAACTTCTGTTAAAATTTTTTCTAAATAAATTAATCAGTCTCTTATCTCACCTTTTGCTTAAAACACAAAGTCATCTTTCCCCATTTATGTGATAGTAGCACTGTCAATATGTATTCTGAATATTAGACTGAAGGATTTAACGTATCTGGAATCTGAAGGATAATCTATCACACTTGAAATTTAGTAGATGCAAGGAGAGGTGAGTTACCTATTTTTGTTTGTTTGTTTTAAATTGGAAATGTTTATTGTCTACTTTATAGGTCAGCATTTATTCCAATTCAAAAAGTATGCATATTTTAATAGAGACAAATTGAAATCAACTGCAGAGTTTTAATGACTCACATTCTTCAACATTTTATCTTTTTGAATCTTTTTGATTCTTCAAAAGGTCAGGAGGAGGAAAACTTGTGCTCAGAGCCCTAAGATACCTCCCAGAAATAGCAGTGTTAGGGTTAATTAATAATATGAATGATGTAATTCCTAAACCAAGAGTTAGATATTAATCCACATAACTTGAATGGTAAGAGGGCATTTTCCACAGCTTAAATATGCAGGGAATGCAGCACAGACCTGGAAGTTAAGGAGTTTTACCTTTCATTACAGGTCTTCTGCATCTGCTGTGATTCACAGAATCCACTGGTGCTTCTCTCTCCTTCTCTGTAAAGAGAACCACGACACCTTTGAACTTGAAACTGTTACATAAATGTGTAAAAACCAGAGCATGAAACTCCACGTTAGTGTATCATCAGTACACCTTAGAAAAGCAAGAATTCCTGTATTGAGGCACACCAAGGATCCATCTCTGCCAGACAAGAACAACTGCATGTTCCCAAGGCTGGAAGCTGGAGCCATCCTTCTGGAAATCCAGCCCCTCTGCAGGAACAGGACTTGGTTCATTACAGAGGAGAACAGAGACAAGCTTATGAAACAAGAATTTGCCAAAAGCAACTTGGGCTAAGTCGGTAATTTGATGGAAAAGTTATCAGATCCCAGAGGTCAGACTGAGATATTACCATGTTCTGCCTTATTTCTCCTTATTGTTTCCCTTAAATAGAACAAGCTTTAGCCAACATCACATTCAGAGTTATTCTGCCAAAACAGAAGTGATAATTTCTGAAAGCAGAGTATTTTGAGGCAGGCTAGGAACATCTAATGTTTCCAAGCAAGGGAAAGAGTGCAGAAACAGAAGGTAGTGGAGAGTTTTTGAGATGTTTTTAATAGCCTGTGAGACTGAACTGGCCCCTGGGACTGAGCTGACAGAAATCTTGATGTCCCACTTGATCAGTATGTGGCATTTCTCTATGACTTGCTACTTATAAATTATTTTTTTATCTTTGGATGTATTTGTTCTCCCAAGCTCTCATGTTCATTTTCTTTCCAACTGTGCAGTTCCCGAGGGAAAGGCTCTGAGCATTCCTGTAGAAGAGCTCTTAGGATGCATATAAATAGTGGTCATATATCACAGCACATTTTACATATGTGAGATTAAACATAGCCATAAAACTATATGACTGCTATTTATTGATCCATAAATGAATACCTGGGTTGGAATTTTTAATATTTCTCTTTGAAACAATAGAGTAGGTTTCTGGAAGCTGTGCTTTCTCACTGCATGACAACTCTGTGCTAGAATGTTGAATACCTTTACATCTACAGGACTTTCACTTCATTCCTGTACTCACATTCATTACAGGCCATGATATTTGTAAACAAACATTAATTCACTTGTCATTCATGGAGTCACTTCTGATGCACCGGATGTAATAGAATGCAGATAACCCATCTCAAAATAAGTAATGGAAATGAAATTAATTCAAGCCTACATAGGTCTAGGTTTTTATCTGTAGATCTAAATTGCCACGATTTTAATAACTTCTTAAATTTATTACATTAATAGATTATGATATCTAATAAAATTGAAGCGTGATTTTATGAGACATTGCACTAATTATCTGGTTTGATGTGTTAATCACCTGATTCTTGTGTAAAACATACCAGACCACTGCTGAGTTTCCTGACCCCCATTCATTCACAGAAATATGCCTATATTGTATTTTGTATAAAGGAGAGAAAGGACAGAGAGATGGGCACAGTCCTTTCATATAAAACTGAAAAAAATTGTCCAAAATTTACAGCACTGCATAGTGCTCTAGACTTATTTAAGACTCTGAAAAGTTTTAGAGAGAACAAAGAAACCATGTTGTCTATTTCTGAAAAGACATGAAATTATGCATTTATCCTCTTTTGGCTCACCAAAACATGAAAAACTGCTTATGAACTTGGAGGCTTAAACTTCCAGCAAGTAAAACCTGTAAATTTGAAGAAACCCCAGTGACTCCTAAATTTCAGTGAGACAAAGAAGCAATAATCTTAAAAGTATTGACAGAAAGAGGGAACTACCATTTTATATCAGGATTTAGGGAATGATATATTCCCCTTGCAACTACCATATCCAATTCTTATCCTTACACCATGAAACAAACTCAATTCTCTATTCTATCGTGGATCTATTGAGCTCTCTCTCTACACCAATATAACTGAGGAATTTAACAGTTATTCACTAATCCTGAAAATTTATCCACAACAGAAGAATTCTTTCTCAAAATATACCCCCAGACAGCCTTTTGCTAATTACATCCCTGTTGTTAGGGCCTGGCCTGCCTTTCTCCTGAGCAGAAGTCATGACTGTCTTGTACCTCAGGTTGTTGTATTTCTCTGACCATGAGAAATGAAAGCATGCATGGAGTGTATTTGCTCTCGTTCTGTTTAACCACTCACTAATAAATGATTCAGGGTTTTTTTAGCATCACCCACTTAATAAACAAGACAGGACACTTCCTTCAGGAATGGTCAGCAATCCATTTCTGGCCATGCAAGCTTCCCAGAGGAAAAGTCAAGTGTTTGAACAAGAATATGGTTTGGGTCTTAAGAGATTTAACACATCGACAGCAGGCTGTCATGAAGGCTGAGAGCTGCTTGGAAAACCATCAGTCTTCCACTGACACAGCAGGGAATGGGTTTCCTATAAACATTCTCTGAAATCTTTGTCCTGCTCTGTTCTTACAGAACCTCACTGGTCATTGCTAGAGGCAAGATGATCACAAAATGTCAGAGAAGTGGAAACAGGGAATTTGATTTTTTCCCATTTAGTTTATTTTTTAATACAGAAGGTCTAGAAAATGTTTCACTTTTGGACACTGCCTGTGTCTGGAAATACAACCAAAGTAACTAAGCAATGAATAATCAAATTAATTAGGCAAACAGGGTTTGGAGATGAGAGAGGGGCAGTGAAGATGGGTACAAAAGTTTCAGAAGACTTCACTCTTGCAAAGACAAAAGTACAAAAGCTGTTAGTGGCCAACAGGTGGAGATCTGCTGGCCAAAAGCTGTAGCTCTCCATAGTTCTGTATGGACAAGAAAGCAAAAATACCCTAATGGAAATGGAAGGGTAATGAAATTGTCTTAAAAGTGATTTCATACACACAGAACTCTGTTCTGGTCCAAAAACTATCCATCAGTCACTGGCCTAAGTCTCTCTGAGAAATGTTCTGGTAATTGATGGCTTCAGAGAGAAGAATAGAGATGACAGCAAGCAAGAACAGAAAGCTTGAAATTTGAAGGGAATAATAAAGCTCCAATCTGAAGGCAATAAAAAAATCACACATGAATATCGCACTTGAGATGATGAAAGTGAAAGGACAGAAGGGAAAACCAAACCTTGGACATGGAGTGTTGGTGGAAGAGGCTGCTGAGCGGATGTGCAAAGATCAGTAAAGATGAAAGCACAGATATACAGACAAAAGGGAGCTTTTGTCCTGATTTCTTGAAACAGACTGGGAATTAGCTTACATTTCCAAAGATCGTGGTAGTGTTCTGCTTTCAACAACAGCTACAAACCAGACATTTGCTATCTATAATACTGTACACTGCTACAATACCTTCATCTTGAGTTCTCAGCAGTCACTACCTCTCCCAAAGAAAGCAGCTCAGTAATATTGACCCACACATGCAGAAAAAACAGGACTTGAAATTTTCTAGCACAGCCACAGATATTCTCACCAGAGGCAAACAAGAAGTGGCCTCATAAGGCTTAGCACAGCTTGATCCTTATTATATTAAAATTGAGGTCCAACCTTTTTTCCATATGGGAAACCCTTGTGGATGCCCGAGGTATAAGAAACAAAAGAAGTATGATAGTGAGTACTGCAAGGCCTAATAAAGATAAATTAACAAACAAGAAGAAGTGAGGAGAAAGATTAAGATGATGATACAATGCTTTCAGCAGAGGCTTTCACTGTGCTGAGTGTAGTCTAAACTGACAGCCCTGGCTGGGAGCAAAAGCTCAAGTGTTCAGAGGAGTGGAGAAGGAGAGCTCACTTTTATATTTTGCTGAGTTGAAAAGTGTCACTTTTCATTTTGCTTTTATGGTTGCTGGAGACCATTACAGCTCAGGCCGGATTGGCTTTCCCTGCCCTGGAGAAAGTAACTGCCATGTGAGGAGGCAGTAACTGTGTGCTTTATCGGCTCATTACATGGTACCCCCACAAAAGCACTGCAGGCTCATCTGCAACGCTTCAGCTCCACAGCACTTGGGTGAAGCTGTACCAGGCACAGCTACTTTTGTTTATATAACTCTCAGCAGCTTTCCAACACGGGAGCAGGAGCACAATCTCTGCTCTGACAAGCCCAGAGGAAGCAGGATCATGACAGGAGACCTTGTAGGAGCTTGCTGTCCTTGAAGAGAGGAGGGGTGATAGGGAGAACTATCAGGAGATGTAGTGGCATGTGCACATGGTATAGACACTGGGCAGATCTTATTTCTGGAATTAGACAGATAGATCCTTCTCAGCTGAATTGAGAATGTCTCCACATGCTGTGAGGGGGTGAAGGTGATGTACTAAGGACAGATCCTTTCTGGCATGACCCTGAGAGCAGAGAAAGGGGCACTACAAAGCCCAACTGCTTCTTTTTAGTTACAGAATTTAGATTAACCCACTGTGAGGCTTCCAAAGGAGGAGACAACTGTGGATATGGTAATACCTCTCTATTTTCTAATGAATACTCAACACTCCAGTGGATGGAAAGAAGGGGAAGAGGAGGCAGCACCCAGCTGGGCTGCTGGAATGGTCAGAAGCAAAGGGTAGCTCATTATGTCATGGAGCAAAAAAGAGTTAGAGAAAATCAGAATATTCATTGTCTGTAGGTTCAGTGACTGGATGGTAGCAGGGTTGTGAAGTCAGACTGCAGGATCGATGCACAAACACAACCTGCTGCTCTGCAGCTCCCTGTAATTGAGGCAGCTGGCAATTGGCCCTGGAAATAGTGCACTGTTACAATTAAGAAGAAGACCAAGGCAAAGTTAGTGTTTTGGATCTCAATTCTGCAAAGTCTCACATAGGTTCTTCACACTGTGAACAGTCCTACTGAAGTATCAGTGCTTAAAATTAAGGCCATTAATAAGTCTCTGCAGGATCAGAAACAAGGATTGTATTTTCAATCCTGTGTTAATCCTGGAAAGGGGTTTCATGAGAAAGGTATTAGAATAAAGTAGACTACAAAGCATATTCCATAAATTCTAAGATCCAAGAACCCATATGAGCTGTGCTATTCATTAACATTTCTGGTCTTCCCCAAAGTCATCAGAGACTAGTATGATTGGTGCAGCAAAGGGCTACAAATACTACAAAAAAATAAAACATTTACATACATATAAAGCCAGACAAAATTTGATTGCTTTTGCATAGCTTCTCCACATTTGTATTGATATATTTGCTATCATAAAGTGGGAAAAAGAAGACACTAATTTCTCTGCATTATTTCGAGTGCTGAATCCATCAATGGTGGGAAACATATGTCATAAAGAGCTGTTAAATCCAGCCTTTCATCCCATCAAGGGTAAGACATTAGCCAGGTTATTATCAATGCAATGACACACGCAGAGCAAAAGAGAGGATTTCAGGTGGGGTTTTCACATGAAAGGTAAAAAGATTCCTTCCATGGTGAGTTTCTGTGACTGTTTTCACTGCCTTGAGCAAATTGCATCAACCTCCCCCCACCCCACACCAGATATCTTCCATTACCTCCACATGGATGCAGAGAGGGTTATCTCATACATCAGGTTTTTATTCCGGTAGCTAATGACTTGAACCAGACTGAAAGTACTAAAAAGGAAATGCAGAAAATTCGACTGGAATGGTTTCAGAGTTTACAAACTCACAGGAGGTAGCAGAGTCGGAACCAAAAGTGAACTTTAAGGCTCTGTACAAATTGAAAGATGGATTAAAATATACTTCAGCTCATTTCTTTTGTATCTACAGTAGATGAAATTATCACACTTGGTTCTTTTTGAATTTTTTTCCCCTCCTCCCCAAGTGCCCGACTCTTTTTCTCGTTCCTGCATGAAAAGAGACAATTCCATTCCTTAGTTCCCGTGCAAAATCAAATGAAAGAGGTCTGTGCCTATTTAAGAAATCTTTGCCTCCAAACCCAGGTCCTCATTTGTTTGCCAGTGCCAACTTGAGAGAGCAGGCAATGATGTGAAAATGTGGAACCAGAGAATGTGCACACGTTGCAGTTTCAAACTTCTCATTCCCGTATGTGCTCAGTCACTCGCAGCCTCTGCTGTCCCTGTTTATCTTCCCCAGGAGCAGCAGTGCAGCTCCCTCGGCTGCCTTGGTGTAAGTTGCTCCTGTGCCATCTGCACGTGTGACACTGATTTATTCAGCCACTCCGAGAGCTCTCAGGTTTGGCCAGCAGGACGAGCAGCAGCTTTGCTCTCTTAAGCAAAACCCAGCGCCAGCTCAAGGTGCTGGGGTCTGATCTGCACCTGATGTGCTGCTCCATCTGACAGAGCCAAGAGACCCCAAATGTGCAGATCACGGAGTCTGGGAGTGCAGCTGTGTCCACACCACAAGGAAACAGGAGCAAACAGCACCTTTCTGTCCCTCTCTCCCTGCAGTGCTCAGTCCCCACCATACCCAGCTGGTGTGAGAGCTGCACTGTGCTCTGCTACTTCAAAAACTTCATTACTTCTACAAAATATGTTGCAGCACATTTAACAATGCACTGCGAAGGATTATAAATAATTAAAACTAAACCATTCATGTCAGAAATAAATGAACAAAGCCCATTTTGCAATGCACCATCCCTGATTTATTTTTATTGCATTCATTTAGCTCATTTGTTAATTCTCAAAACCCAGCAGTCCGCACAGAGTGGATCTCACACACGGTAGGGAATGCTAGGGAGGTTTTGTCTTCTCTCATAAAGGAAAAAATAATTTTGGGTCAATAAAAACCATACAAAATACAGAAAATTATCAACCAACTGCTCCTGGATTTCACACTCTGTGTTTTCCGAGTGTCTGCTGCTCTGAACATCTCTTTTTTAAGAACCTTATCTGCACACTGCATTTGCATGGTGGTAAAAAATATGCAGAATCACACTCCAATTAGAAATAATTTTAAATACAGCTCTGGCTAATATCTACCCTGTGAGACGCTGATATTATCTTGGCTGCTCCCTGACTTCCAGTGGGCTTGTTTGTGAGCATCATAAATAACATTGCTTCTATTTAAACCTGCAGTTTCACAAGGTGAGGATTTCTTTGGGGGTCCAGATTATGGTAGTGGGGATCAGACATTCTTCCCTTATTGCTCTGCTATTCTTATTCTATGAAGCTCAGATATATTTCACAAAAAAAGCTTTGCTCTCACACAGAAGAGGATAAATAAGCATATCATCTGAGATCTACTGCCATATGAGCCCATAATATTAAATAAAAACCCTACTTTTTTGCTTCATCTTATTTTTAAAGAGATTCTGTGTGGAAACATATGCAAATCTATAAACAAATTCCTATATTAAACACTGAAACAATGCCTCAATAAAATCATAATGGGCTTAAACACTACTTCAAGCTATTTTAGAACAAACATACATGCACCTGCAGCAAAATAAAAATCTAGAATAATATTGGACCCTAACAATTCCATTCATTTAATCACAAACCTGGGTTTGTCTTTGTGGCTCAGTCCCTGACAGCAGCAACTCCTGTAACAGATAGAGCTATTTGGGCTTTCTTTGCTGGAAGAATGCCCAAAGAAGTTGGAAAGCACAAACTTCTGTGAGAACCAGGAGAAAGCAGAATGCTCATCTCTCTTAAGTGTCTTTTCTTATGATTCTGCCAAAAAATATTTCAAATTCTATGCATGCATTGTTAATACTATGCTTAAATTAGTTCATACTATTCCAATATTAATTATCCCACAAAATTTTGCAACCACTGCAGAGTTATCTTTGCTAAAATTTCATAGGTTTATTGATTGCGTGTCAATATTTTAATCAGAAATAGTTTCACAGATGGAATATTTAAAATCCTTCCTAAGGTTTCCATGAGCTTCTCTGGGCTACTTTTCTTGCCGTTTAAAGAGGAAAACCACTCTCAGAAGTTAAAATGGATTTGAACACGTAAGAAATCAAAGGCTTTACTTCTATTCTGATCTTTCCTATACTATTCTATGCTGTTCTGGTCCATTCCTATGCTTTTCACAACACTGGTAGTGGAGAGGTTTGTAGCCCCAAGTCACTGCTCTTCTCTGGGAGTTTCCCTGCTCATGAAACTGTAGAACATCCCTGCCTTGCATTCCAAGTGCACCACAGAAATTAGAGCATTTCATCTTGCTGCCTATTCACAACAAAAACACCTGTAAAAATGAACAGGATGCAGAATTAGGTGTCATACCCTTTAATTCTGAGAACAACTCGCTGTCACGCCCGATGTTTCCCAGCACGAGCAGCTCCTGGACAAATCACCACACCCAGTGTGCTGCCCCAGCGTGGGTATGGGCACACAGAGCCCTCCAATCTGTAGAACAAAGTGTGCTCAGTCTGGCACTAAAAAGACTCTGAGAGAAGGGTATTCCTCACTGACAGGAGTCCAGGTGCTCCCCAGGGAGGGCACAGCTCTCCTGCTCAGCAAAGCGCTGAGTGTTTGTGGGGTGAGGTCCAAGGAGAGGGGAGGAAGCAGATCCTCGCCTCTAATTCATAGCGAGAGAGGAACTTCTGCACAGCCTGTCTTGTGAGAGTCCCGCAGGAAGAGCAGCTGAGCTCACCTGAATCCCTCAGCAAGAGATTCCTGTGTCCACACCTGCACAGACAGGACTGGGACAGACACCACTGACAAAGAAATAAATGCCCCTCGTGTTCAGCAGGGTGGGAACAGGCACTCACTGGGCACGAGCCCGGCTTCTCCCAGAACGTACCACACTCAGGGGCTGAACTTCTACACAGAATGATTATTCTGCTCCATTCATCTTTATGCATGAACTGGATTTCTTTTATTTTTCTAAGCCATTATTTAACACAATAGGCAGTGCAGAAAGTAAGAAGCTAATACAATCACTTCTGCTGCGTACTGCATGCTTCTGCAGCTGAAAGTGTAAAAATGTCAGAATGCATGAAGGATATCGGGAGTGTCACTAGCTCTGTTTTGCATGCAAAAGAGCACTGGAAAAGATATT
>VZTZ01047398.1:0-16435 GCA_013400955.1 Drymodes brunneopygia | reverse complement strand
GGGGGGGGGCCGCTCTCCATCGGTGCCCGGAGCGGGGAGGGCTGATCCCGGCGGGATGGCCGGGAGGAGCCGGCGCGGATTGGAGGCGAGGGCAAAGCTTCTAAGAGCCGAAGGGGCCGGCGCCGCTGCGTGGGTCGGCGCCGCCATGGCGGCGGGCCCGTGAAGAGGGCCCTGCTGCCTTGGGCAGGCCGCAGGCCTGGCGCAGCCCCGGCTCCTCTTGGCTTCTCGAAAGGAGGGAGAAGCAGATGGCCGCTTGCTGCGGATCCGTGCTTCCCGAGGGTTTTTCCGCATTTTCTTAGTCGCCAGCAGGCGAACTCGATTTCATTGTGGTAGGATCAGTGTGTGAAGCTCCGCTCTTCGCAGGTGTCAATACAGATCTCGCGTCCATTGTGCTCCCTGATTATGAGTAAATAACGCATGGATGGCTCGTTCGTAGGTCTTTCGCCGTATGTTTGACAGTTTTAATGGTGGTCAGGTCCACCCACCCACCCCGTGTTTATTTCCTTCTGTGATTCTTCTCCCCACCTTATTTTCCTAGAACTAAAAATATCGAACAGTATTTACGCCGTCATTTTAATCGTTCAAATCTCTGTTGTTCCCAGAATGAGCGCTGTTGCCCAAGTGGCTGTTCTTGCCATGTTTTAAAGCACACAGTTACGTAAGGCTGTCCTTCCTCCACAAGGGCCTGCTTTTCCCTTAATACCCACTGCTGGCCTGGCCGGTGTTTGCGGGGTAAGGGTGCGCCAGGGAAACCTTGTGTCAGGAGACTGGGCACTCCGCGAGGGAGCTGAACCGGCCCCCGGAACTGGATTTCCTTGTGGGCATCAAAAGGCACGTGAGCACAAAGGAGAGAATGGCCACAAAGGGCAGCGTAGGCGCTTCGAGGTTCAGGGGTGGCTGAGGCCAGTCGAAGTAAGTGCTTCGCCCCGTAAAAAGCCCAGTACCCAGGCTTCCAAAATTCTGGCTCTTCTCTAATGGTACAGTAAGTCTGAGTAAAGAAAACATTCAGTAGAAACCTAAATGATGTTAGTTAACAGAGGAGATAAATAGCATTAATTCAAAATACGGCATCCAAACTGACTGGAATTATTTTCGCAGCTACCATGATGTGTTGTCTGTTTACTCTGCTTGTTTTAGAGCCCCGTATCGTAGTGCAACATCACGTCATATTTCCATTCCTTAGGGCTCGAATTCTTTGGTTTTTTCTATGACAGCAAGCTCACTGAGTGAGCCAAATAATTAATATTTTCCAGTTACATGATCTTAAAAATTTTTAAACCATGCAAACTGTAAAAGTGACACCTTAAGGTAAAAGATGGAGTTTTACATAGAATATCTCAAATTATATATCCTGGATCAGTATATAGCTTTAAAAATTTGAATGCCCCAAATAGCCTTTTTTATTTTTGCCATTGTTGAAATCTCATAATGCAAAATTCTTCTTCAAAACCAGATAGACTGTTAAAATAAGTTATTTTTATCGTTACTGGAAATCGAAATAATTGATGACTACCATTTATCTTTTGTGTGCTAATAAAATTTTATTGCAGAGATTTTTCTAGGTGAAAGCAAAAGTTTTGAGAATCTTTTATATTTTTTGTTGTTTTTCCAATGATTAGCATATGGATTTTGGTTTGTTTTTTTTTTCAGCAGCTCAGTAAAATTTTTGAAGTTACAGATTTGGGGTTTTAAGTTTCATGATTAAAAAGTACAAAACTGGAAAGTCTTTGTAGGTTCTGCTAGAAGTCAGCAAGACAGTCTTTTATCACTTTTCTGGCTGTAGAGAATCAGGCTTTTAACATGTATACCTAGAGGACAGTAAAATCAAATCCTACTTAACTGAGATTTCTGAGATGTAAAAGTGATCTTAATCAAGCTATTTTAAGTTTGTTAATCTGATAAACAGTGCTGTTTTCTTTTTTAGCATCAACCTCAAGATGAGTGGCTGCCGTGTCTTTGTTGGGCACTTGAGCTCTCGTGCTCGTGAACGGGATGTAGAGAAATTCTTCAAAGGATACGGTCGCATACGAGAAATCCACCTAAAAAATGGATTTGGGTTCGTGGTAGGTAATAGCCTTGTTTTCCTCGCTCTTGCTTGCAGGCACTAACCTTGCTAGGATGATGTCAAGGAAAGGAAGATGTTTAAGGTAATAGTAGTTGCAGTGGGAAATGGAAAATATTAATACACATTTCAGAATGCTTTTCATAATTCTGGATGACAGTTTTGGCCAGATTTTGCTCAAATTCCTGGTAATATTCTAGCTATGTTAAATACATTGTTTGGTCATAGTCTTCCGTGGATTTAAAATTTATCCTTCATTTCTGAAGACTGTATAAATATCCTGTTATGACAGTACAAAATTTTGCAGTCTTGATATGGAAGAAAAGTTTATACAGAACCACTTAAGCTCCTCTCTTACCCCTCGTAGTCTGGTTGGTCATATTTCTTAAATAATGGCCTGACATGAAAGCAGAGTAGTTGGCTAGGACAATAGGTGTAATAGGTGCTGGCTCGTGGATTCAAACAGCACAGCTTTGAAGGCTTGTGCAGCTAAAGTTCAACATACTCATCATCACTACATGTTTATAGGGCATATATGTCTGTCAGACTGTTAAATGAAATAGACAGTTCACTGTATCTACCACTGCTTTCTAGAGCTCTGTTCTCCTAAATGTCCAAATTTTGCCGCTTTACAGGTTCACAAATTGACTCAGGATCAGCATGTGTTTTAACTATTATCTCATGAGAATTGAGAATTTGCTGTTGTGCAGCATTTAGTTCAGACTTGAAAGGCTGATACTGCCCTCACAATATGGCGGGCTTACATGCCACTCTTTCTGCCAAGATCAATCCCTTGAGTGAAGTTCTTGGAAAAGAACAAAAGAACAGGCTTTGCCTACTTTAGTTTCATATGAATATTGCTCCTTAACTTCTCCACATGGTGGTTCCTGGTTCCCCTGCATTATGAGCTGCTTCTCATTGATTGCCAGTAGGTAAATACCTGTCTCTTAAAAGTCCATAGGTAAATGGCTGATGTAGACAAGAGCCTGAGTTTATTTAGAGTGCTCTTTCCAGTTGCTGCTATTTCTCATTCCCCTTACCTTGAGTGTTCCTCTTGTCTTCCTGGGCAGGGCTGTTGACTCATTGAGGAACAGCTTCTGTTCAACTCTTGTAAGCGAGTCAGTCAATCCTCCTTCCTCTCTTCTCTAGTTCCTAGGTGGAACCATTTTCTTTTCAAAGATCACTAATAAGCTTGAACACTTGTCTTATAAATTTATCTAAAAAATTTAATTGTTCTCAGGATAAATTTTTTTTTTGTTTGCAGCTGAGCAACATTCCCTACCATAGTTGTCATCCCATCATTGTGCACCCATATCAGAAATCACTTCCATTGATGGTGTAACTGTGTTCTAGGTTTTGGAAGATGCTGATTGGATTCCCTTGGAGCTACCTGTTCTTCCTGCTGAACAAACACAGCTCTCTCAACCTTACCTTGTTATCCAACCTTCTGATGAGTTTTGGTGCCCCTCTGCTAGTCTCACTCCAATTTTTCAATGTCTTTTATGAGCTGGAGGGACCAAAACTAGACAGAGTGTTCAAGTGTGGCCTGATGAATGCCAGTTAGGGTGGAATAATAGCACCCCTTGGTCTGCTGATTGTACTCCTACTGATGCAGCCCAGGATGTGATTTGCTTTCCTTGCAGCAAGGTCACGCTGCTGACTCATGCTTTGCTGACACTCCACGAGGATTTCCATGTCCTTTTCAACAGAGCTACACTCCAGCCGCTCAGCCTCCAGTGCATTCTGCTGCTTAGGATTGTCTTATGCCACATGCAGCACTTCGTGTTTTATCTTTTGTTAAGACTTGTGATTCTTGTTTGCCTAATCTTTCAGCCTATCAAGGTCTTTTTGTGGGATGATTTTTCATTCTGGTATATCTATTTCTCCTCCCACTTTGGTGTCAGACATAAAATAGGTGAGGCCATGCTTGATCCTGTCATCCATGTCATTTATAAACACATGGAATGGCATTATCCTTCGTGGCACTTCACTTGCCATGTGCTGTCAGTTCATTTTTATTTTCTGTTATTTAAGACCTGTATTTATAAGACTTACTACAAAACCAAGTGAACATTATTGTAGTGTTAAAAGTATGTTTTGTTGTGCTTGATTGAAATCATTGCTTAATCTTTGAAACTAATTATATTTACTTAAATTTTGTAGATTTCAGGGCATAGTGTTTTCAAACTTCAGACCATAAAGCTGGGTAGACTTGCAGATGTTCAGTTTGATAGAAACTGCTGTTGTAACAGGACTTGTAGTTGCCAGCTATTGATACTTCTAAATGCTGAACCTAAATTAAGTTTCTTAAGATAATCTTGCATCATCATGTAAGGATGTCTGATGTTTCACTTGGTAGCGAAACAAATTTCAGTGCAGAAGGGGAAAGATTGCTTAAGCCAGTATTGCTTCTGAAAAGCAGTTTATAGTTATGCAAACACTTTCAGCTTGAGAAGCTTCTTCTCTGTTGTTAATTCCTTGCAAGCTGCAGTTCCACAATTTTTTCTCCATCTGCACTGTTGCTGCCAGCAGTCCCTACCGATGTGCTAGTTCTCTCTGCTTTATTTCTTTCCTTTGTCCCCTTGTCTCTCATGGTGTTGCTGCATTTTTTTCAGCCACATACAATGAACCTACCTGGGAAACTGATCTGGTTGAAAAATAACACTGTCTTTTTCACCCCACCTCCTGCACAAAGTGTGCTGTTTTTCATCTGGGTAGGCTTCTTGACCTAGTTTCCTGTAGAGCTCTACAAGCAGCTTTGCCAAGAACCAGTGGGCTGGAGAGTGGGCAGAGGCTACTTGGGCTGACTAAAGCAGCATTTCTGCCAAAAGCAAAGTGACAGATTCCATTGCAGCAGTAAATGGAATTATGCTTGTTATAGCTGATCTGGACTCGCAGGTGGCCTGTGCTGAAGAAGGGCTTATGTTTCATGCTCTTCTTACATGGGCACCTTTTTGCCCAGCTGGTGAACTGAATTCACTCATAAAAAAAAAAAGGAGGGCTTTTTTTTCTGGTTTACTCTTTCTTTGCTGGTTCAGTAAGAATTTAATCTTAAGAGCTTTTCGGGTGTGCCCAGCTCTCCTGCATTTGATCAGCTCATGCTGTCATATTCCATTTTCCTGTATGGGGGGCTGTGTTTTAAATTGGATGCCTTGAAGTAATTTCCCCCACCTCTCTCCAAAAGTATTTGAGATATTTCTGTAGTAAACCAGGTCATTTAATTAATTTATTTAATACAGGTCCTGCAAATAGTTACACTGAAACAATTGGGGAGGTAAAAGGAGTTTGTGGGGTGGAGGGAGAAGAAATTATCATTAATAGGAACATCTTGGCTTTTCAGTCACAAATGTACTAGGAATTGGCTTCCTTATTCAAAGTTCTTGGTGTTACTTGCTGTAGAAATGTAAAATTCATAAAGAAAGCATATTTATTAGTATTTGCATATACTGTGAGGGAAAATACTTTTTTATTCCTATTTTCTTTCTAGGAATTCGAAGACCACAGGGATGCTGATGATGCAATTTATGAACTAAATGGTAAAGAGCTGTGTGATGAAAGGTAAGTGTGATACCATAATTTCCCTTAATAGAAAAAGTGCTTTACATCAAAATGCAGTGCATTATCTTGTGCTCTGACACCCGTTTCTTGTGGTTCTGTCGTGGGATACACCTGCCCTAACTTTCAAGACATTCACTGGGATCCAGTCTTGTTTAAGGCAAAGATTAGTTTGGGACTGGAGGAGTGGTTTGGAGCAGGGCTGACTCTTTTCTCTACTTGCACTTAGTTCCTTTCAAAGCTAACTCAGGATCTTGTCATTAGGAATATTAGTAAGAGTGGATTGAAGTATTTATCTGTCTGTTGACCGGAAAATAAGCTGATGATAGCCTGTTATCATTTGGTTTGTTGCCCTTCAGTTTGCAGCAATGTGGACTATAGTCATTGTATGTTGCAGTAGTTTTTATTGTGATTGTGGAAGCTGGATTTTAGGTCATTAGGTCTTTAGTTATTTTAGTACTCTTTTCTCTTTGTGATTACTCCTGGGCTCTGGATGAACAAATTCAAGTGTTTCAGTCTGAATTACAGACTTGTGACAATTTACATGAAAATCCGAGGGAGGCGAATGAGAAAAAATACTGGTCTGGCTCTTTAAGAAATGCCAGTGGTTGTGTTATAAATCATTGCTTACAAGGGCAAGATAATTCTTGTTCGTGCATATTTGCTTCCAGTTGTGAAAGATTTAGGTCAATGTCAAATACTTAGTTTGCTGTTTTAATTTTTTATGTGCTTGTTTTGTTCCTGTCATAAGGGTCACAATTGAACATGCTCGAGCCCGAAGAGGAAGGGGAAGATTCTCACAACGATTCAGTTACTACCAGTCTCAGAGTGGATCTAGGTAGGTGATCTGGCCTATCTGTCCTTTTCCTCTTCCAGTAACAGAAGAACTGCAGTGAAGTGCTGTTTTCTTTTTGTGATTTAGGGATCCAGCTCTGTTTCCTTGTATAGTTTAATGAAGAAAGTTTTATGTTCTCAAACCTTGCAGGTTCATTACTATTTGCCTTTTCAGACTGAGGAGAGTGGGGATTTTAAAGCAGTTTAACAGCCTTGGAGAGGTTCTCAAACCTATTATGAAATATGCCTTTGCCATATTGTAGACACTATGCTGGTCTTGCTTCCTACTGTCATGTAAATGATGTGAAGGAGTATTGCTGCAGTTGGATTGGCTGATTTTAACACTAAATAAAGAAAAATGCAGAGCTTCTCTATTGCAGCTTTTGTCACCAAACTGAGCTTACATGCTAAGTAGAATTACTGTAGAGCAATAAATCAAGGTATTTACTGGCTAACCAAGTTTTTACATTTCCAGTTGTATGGTTATCAAAATGCTTATTTCAGCACAGCCTAGAAAAGGAGCAGTGTTACAGCACAAGATAAACACTTCTGCGCTGACCAAGCAAGTGCCTTGCTAAAGGAGAGTCTCTCCAGCGATGGAATGTGAAAACTAGGACACAGCTCATGTCTAGAATACCTCTAGAGGACACACAGTATTTGTGGAGTTGTTCACTTTCAGTGATTAGAGCCAGTGGTGGACCTTGTGCCACCTTGCAGTGAAAGTTCTGCAGAGATGCATATATTCTGCTAGACAACTACACATTACATCTTTGTAATTTATATCTACCTTTGTGAAGGAAATATGTGGAAAGAATTTACTCTGTAGAAACATTCATAGCTGTGACCTATGCAGAATAGAATTTAGAAGAAAGACGAAGATACAAGGGACATAAACCTTCACATTTGTTACAAAGTCAGAATTTGCTGCCAGTTACCATCCAATGTCTGAAATGCCTAATTTGCATATGCAAGTATGCTAATTAGATTATTTTTTCTTTAGTGGCAGTAACCTTGACATGGTATAATTGGTCTGAGGTCCAGGCTAAAAGTGGACTTTCAAAGTAGCAAGTTTGCTTGATTGAAGGTTGTGGGCATCTGACGTTGTAGTCATGTTCATGATGTCAGACTGCCAGTGCAAGACGAGGAGACTGTGGTTTGCAATAATAGAAAAATGAGACTTACCCTGCCAGTTTTGTGACTCTGGGTCCTCTTTAAATACTTGGAAGATCTGGATGTTCTGAAGAAAATTTGGATACTCTTCTAGTGGACTCTTAAATGTACTCTTGACTAGGAAGAATCAAGTCTGCAGTCTAGCAGTAAGGAAATTACTTAAATCTTTCCTCAAACTGTAGAAAAAGATTTCATAAGTTTTAAATTCATTACACTGGAGAATTCTTTTTTTTTCCTTTGAATTCTTCCAGCCGGTATGGGCCTCCTGTTCGTACTGAACACAGGATCATTGTTGAAAACCTTTCATCCCGTATCAGCTGGCAGGTGAGTTAGCAGCTTATCTTCTTTTTTTTACACCTTATTTTACTACTCCGTAAGTAGATTGCTTTCAGCCTAATTTCTTAATAAAGCCATCATAAATATTTAATGTGAACAAAAAAGAAGAAAAAAAGCTTTAGGGATTGCTAAAAATTAGCATTCAAGCACTTGCAGAAGTCTTTTGTTTCATAGCTGTGCAAATAGTTTTGTGACTAGATTCTGTAGTTGGGAACTGATTCTTTCTTACTTCTGTTTGCCCACTGATAAAACTTTGCAAGACTATATTGTTTCTAAAATATTGAAACATTGCATTCATTCAAACTATGTCATCCTTTTGTATTGTTACACCTGGAAGTGCATGCCTTTGTTTCGATTAAAATTTTTAGTCTTTTCTTATGTTTTGCAAAATATTTTTGTGACCCGATGCATGACTGATAATTCTGGTAATACATCATTAATAGAGGGAATTTTAAGAGAGCTACTGTGTCAAGTATGCTTATTGTAGATATTTTTTTAAAAACCCAAACTTTCATTACTTGTCATTTGAAGCTTTCTTACTACCTTTCTTTTTTTTTTGTTTTTTCACCTCTTGCTAATGTTTTGCTAATATTTAGCTGACTTTTAACAGAATAGCCATATAATCAATTCTTTCAGTTGTGTTCTGTGTAGTATACAGTGTATAGAAAGTTCACTTTTTAAGGACATAGCAACAGATGCTATTTACAAAAGGTGAGTGAATAGTGGAGTTTGGTCTTGTTCATTAACCTTTCTATTCTTTGAATAAAGAGACTTTAATCAGTGTACAGAAAGATGCAGTAGAACATGTTGAATGTTCAAAGCCTCGGTCTTGGAGCTACTTCCCCACAAGGAGGCTTCTTGACGTGCCTGGAGCTCTGCTGATGTGTTTCATAAGACTTGGGTGCAATCCATGCAGATAAACGATTGAACTCAGTTTGTCTTCTGCATAACAGGTTCAAAGGGTCTGTAACTGTACAGTTGTGTTAATTATTGAATAACTAAAAAAACCAGCTGAGTTGATGTGATGATCAACTGGATTTAATCTAAATATCTTCTGAGTATGCTACGCAGTTACATATATGAAGAGATTGTCCCTTGGAAACAACAGTAGGGACCAGAGAAGTAAGCTATAATGGAGTGTTAAGGAAAATAAATCCTATAATGCTGTTCAGTGTTAAATGCATAACTTGGAAAAAAATTAACATTTTTGTAACTTTGTTGTGAATATTTATTATGGCTTTATGTGTACTTACATTTTAATCTGAAGCCCACCCAATTCAGATTTCATACTGGTGAATCTTCTAGTATTCTAATTAAATGTTTTAATGGCTCTTAAATATATGATAAGTTAGCATAAGAGACTTTATTTAGACAGGTGTAAAGACATCATTTGAGGGTAACAACCATATGCAGGCTGCATTTACTTTTGAAGTTGTACTGCTTTGATACTGACTATAGTGTTCTAAGTTCTAACTGTGCTANTTGGAAAAAAATTAACATTTTTGTAACTTTGTTGTGAATATTTATTATGGCTTTATGTGTACTTACATTTTAATCTGAAGCCCACCCTATCCAGATTTCATACTGGTGAATCTTCTAGTATTCTAATTAAATGTTTTAATGTCTCTTAAATATATGATAAGTTAGCATAAGAGACTTTTTATACCTGTCTAAATAGACATCATTTGAAGGTAACAACCATATGCAGGCTACATTTGCTTTTGAAGTTGTACTGCTCTGATACTGACTATAGTTCTAACTATACTGCTTAAAACACATTAAAATAGCTAATGCATTAACAGTAGTGGCATTATTCTTCCTTCTAATCCCTGCTAGGAAGCACACTTATTATGGAACCTTGCTTTTAACCTTATGCACATAATTTTACCTTCGGATCAGTTTCTTCAAATTGTTGACTATATTGTTAATAGATAATCTCATCTCTAAATAGTAGACAAACTGTTAGAACTCCCCCCTTTTTTTTTTAGCAAACATGTATTTCTGCATGTTCAGACCTTTCTAACCACCCTCANGGTATTATAGGGACCAAATTTCATTTGCTATTAGGGTTTCTTTATATTAAGACCTGTGAAACAAGGAAAATACCTACTACTTTGCATATGCCAGTTTTTAACATAAAACTATCAAATTTTAATTATAATACTAGATAAAGCTAAGCTTTCCTTACATTCCGTGGCAAATGTTCTGAAGTTTTTTCTTGGCTTTTTGTTTTGTAGTCTTGTTCCTTAAGCATATTTCTAACCAAGTGCATTTTGAACCTCTTCTAACAACCTTGATTTGGTTAACCTTCATTTTTCTTGTGTGGAGGAAAAAGAACCAAAGATTTGGGGGTTTTCTAGTGGCTGAAATTCTAGAGTTTGGCCTGTTCTGAATTTTCCTTTTGGTTCCTATGACACTCCTGTTTTTTGGCAGTCTAGATCTTGGTTTGCCTGGGTTTGATCTCGATTGGCTAGCACAGATCATCCTCGGGTTCTTTAGCCACTTCTGGAGACTGGAGACTATGTCCAGTGCTTTCAGGGCCTCTGGTACCTCGGTGAAGCATATTGCTATGAGCCATCACTGCCTTTCTCATGTAAGAGAGTTCCTCTTGGCCAGCTAGGTATTGGACAAGCAACTCTTTGCTTAAGGTACCTTCTTATATCACCTGCCACTTGTGGCGTGCTGCGGTAAGTAGTCTGGGATTATAAAATACCAGATACTGTTGGGTAAAAGTGCTGCCTTAACTTAGACAAATGTTTAGCTTTTTAGTGACCTTTTGCATTATTTGTTTGTGCTTTCTCCTGTTACTAAGCAAGTAATTTTACTTGTCTACTTTTAGTTTCTGTTAAGTTTAAGACAAGGATGTCTGTTGATGTGACCCTGTAGTATGACGGATACTCAAATGAAACTTAAGAAAAATATTTCCTTTGTAATTTTTTTAATTACATTGTAATTACTCCTATTTGCTTTTAATTTTGCTTTGAAGCTGGGGGAGGTGAGCATAAAGGTTGGATTTGTCTACATTTATTGGACTGTCATTTAACTGGGGCGTTAGTTATGAAAATCTGTATTTAATACTACTGTGCTTCTCATCTCCTATAGTTCTGATTTCAGTGGATATGTTGGTATTTTAAGTATGCCATTGTGTTTTCATAATAGCTGGTTTTGGGATGCAGGATTATCTTAAAAGCAGTATTTTATTCACTGTAGCTGTAAAATGATGGATCCATTCTATGTGCAGCTGCTATTACATAAGTTGTTTCAGAAACTTTTTCTAAATTACATGTATATTTTTATATATATAAACTAAAAAACATTAAGCAGTTTTAGCAGAGAAAGTTTTAGGGGAGTATTCTGCTACCTGACTTATTTGTGTCCTGTTCAAATTAAAATGTTAACTTTTGCTGTAGGACTTGAAAGATGTCATGAGAAAGGCAGGGGAGGTCACCTATGTGGATGCACACAGAAACAACAGGAATGAAGGGTAAGTTCATTTTGTGTCTTTGTGTAGATAGCTGAAACTATCAAGGGCATGATTTTTCTTGTAATACAGAAGAAATTAAATACAAATCTATGGTGTGGCTTAGATGCTGAAATTTCTCCAGTTAAAGAACCAAAACAATCCAAAATACAAAGTTGTAAGTACAAGTTCAGTATTGAATTCAGTCTCTATTCTCTATCATAAAAACAATGTGTGAAAGCAGAAAAGGAAGGGAGAATTCCTTTCAAATGTTAAGTCCTGCTGTCTTATTTTTATGTAATCATTTGTGATCTGAGTGCTGAGGCTAAAACACCTTCTGTCTGTAGCTGCTTTACACTGGTTTAGCAGTCAAAGTCATGGGAAATGAACATAACGAACTTCCATGGGGAATACCTGCCTGCCCACTCTCCATTCTCAATTCTGCAGACTACAAAGATCCTGCGCAACAAAGCAGGAGAGAAGGAAGTATGAGTAGAGTGTGCTGGCAAAACTGCTCCAGGGCTGCTGCAAACCAATGCAACTTAGACCTTTTTTTGAGTTCAAATTTAAAAATCCACTAAGGCTGGATATTTCTATTCACTGTTAAAATTCTTAAACAGGGCAGAAGAGTCTATAAACTTATTTTGTTTCATGGATAGCTTTGGAATGCAGTTTAGTGGAGGACTGAAAGAGATTTCCTCAGCTGATGCAGGTTTGTGTAGCTTCCTGCATTTTCTCCATCTCCTTGCAGATGGCAGTTCTGGTATTGTTTAAGAAGATGTGAAAGGTATGGGATGGCTAGGACTGTTAGTGTCATATTTTCCTGTTAACCACCTTAAAAACTAGCTTTCAGAAGATAAAACAGGAAGCTGTGAATCAACGGATTAAAAAGGGCTAGACTTGCTTTCCTTACTTTTTTTGTTTCTCTGAAATTTTTCCTTTATGTCATTATGGTAAACAGGGTTGTGGAGTTTGCATCTTACAGTGACATGAAGAGTGCACTGGAAAAACTGGATGGCACTGAGCTGAATGGACGCAGAATTAAACTGACTGAAGACCACAGAAGGCATAGGTATGTCACCTGACATGATAAAATTCTGCTGAGGGCATGGGTTTGGGTAGTACTGATGCCAAAGTTTGATTATCTAGTTTTTTGGCCCCAAGCTAAATATCACTGCACAGAATTACTTTTTAGCTATGTAAACAGATTAAGATAAGAGCTAACTTGCTGAAACAGGGTAAATAGAACACTTTTGGATGAGAGTAACGATTTTTTTTAAAGACAAAATGTGGTATTAGAAAGAAAGAACTTTTTAAAAATACAAATTTTGATATTAAAAAATGTTTATTTGAAAGGAAAGCTGTTTCACAGTTCTTTAAAATGTTTCTCAAATAGTTGTGAAAGCCAACTTGTTCATGAGAATAAAAGAAAATCAGTTGGCTTGCTTGCATTATTCCTAAGCAGTTCTGCTGTTTAGTCATTAAAAATACATGTTGGCTGCAGCTCTTTCATTGTCTCTCTTAAAAACAAATCCATTTCTTTCCATGAAAAAAGGGATGAATTACTAGTGAAGGTGTTTAAGGCCTTAAAGTGTGCTGGTGATCTACACCTTTAGAGGCTTAGCATCTTGAAAGAAACTCTTACTAATTTTCGTGGCATTTCTAGAGAGAATAAATACCACAGGTATGAAGTTTCATTTTTTGTGTTTTTCTTGATAAATTAAATTATATTTCAAGACAGGGCATATGCAGACAGTTCTTTGATAGAGACTACCCAGCCTAAAAATTGGTTTCTCTCCTCCTGGCAGGAGCTGGGGGAGGTATCTTTTATTAGGCGGTTCATATTTTGCTATGCTAGCAGATAATGTCAAAGCCAGCAGTTCCTGATAGCCTTGGCCTAAGGAAGATACTGTCATGATGGAGCGTAACAGAAATGCAGCAGCACTGTGAAATGACTGAATGCTGTGAATAGCACTTTCAGATGCATGTGCTGTGCATACAAAGTAGCTGAGAATTTGACTTGATTGTTTTAAATTCAGTAAGAGCTGAGGCTACAGCTTTTAATTATATTTCTTCAGAAGCAGATCTCGATCAAGGAGTTACTCAAGATCTCGCAGCAGGTCCAGGTCTACAGGATCTTCCAGATCGGACAGCCGGTCCAGGTCCACTTCAAGATCCAGGTCCAGGTCCAGGTCTCGCTCTCGATCCCGATCTCGCTCTCGATCCCGCTCTCGTTCTCGCAGTCGTACTCCTAAAAAGAGTTACTCCCACAAAAGCCACCGCTCCAGCTTGATAGCTTCTTCCCCCTCTCCCTCTTCTTCTAAAAGAAAATCTCGTTCTAGGTCGAGCTCTGCTCATAGCCGTAGTTAACCTGCTCTGAGAGATGTATTAATGAATTTAATTTGATTCAAGTTTCTTGAAGACTTGAGACAAATTATATATGAGAACCGGGAGGGGAAGAGTTAACGTGATGAAAGGGTGACCTCCTCTTACATTGCCAAAGTGCCTGTCATCAAATAGGCCATCTCTGTGAGGAGGGGCTGGCTGTCAGCTTTCTTCTTTCAGTGAAGTCTGGAGTGGGAAGTCTTTTTTATTTTTTTCCCTGCTATTAGTAAACATTTCTATCATAGATATATTATGTACACATAATGCTGAGGTAATGGGATGAGACAATACGCTGCTTTCTCCCTCTCTTGCCCCTACTTTCCCCTCCACCTCCAAGGCCTTTGACTTCCAAAATACTATGTTAGCTTTTGTCCTTGGTATTAAGTCTGAGAACAGGAAGTATAGATTTTATTCCTTTAAGGTTCTGTGGCTACTTTTCTGTGCGAGAATGAATGGACCAGATGAAACTAGTTTAGAGTTCCCCTTTTTCCCTGTTGCTTGGCTTAACAGGCTGTTTAAGTTCCAGCTTTACATGACCTTGACAATATGCTTAATTTGCAAAAGACTTTCAGGAATACACTTTGGTTAGTTGAATATTGCTCACTTGGATAATGAATTAATACAATGTTAAGCAGTAATGAAAGCTGGAATTTTCTGTTAAAAGTGAGACATACTATCCAGATGTCAGGATTATTGGGAATCCATTATTATAATTTTACAGTAATTCACTAGTATGTGGTATTGTATGTATAGGCCTTATTTGACAGGTGACTTCATAAAACTGCACAGAAATGTCAATATGCATGTCCATGTTTTTGATGTTTATAAAAGTGACATAGCTTTCATACCCAAAAGTGTGATACTGAATAACATGTGTATGACTAGCAATAGTCTTGATGGAAAGGAAGGTTATTTTAGCAATGAGAGCAGCAAAAAAAATCCCAGGAAAAGTGTAGTCAAAATGTCCGGAATGCACAGTTGTTTTGATTAATAGGAATTTCCACTGCAAATACTGTTGTTCTTACAATTTGGAATTAGATTTTTTTTTTAACTTCTGTATTGTTAAAGAAGGGAAACATTTTTGGAAAAAAATATGTAAATTAATCCCAAAGTCTTACATGTATTTAAATGTACCATTCCTAATAAAATCAAACCTTTTTCTGGCTTATTTTGCTGTTTTGTTTAATTGTTGTTGCTGTTGTTCACTTCATACAATCTTTCTGACATGATGACAAAGAAATATATTTGAAGGTATACCTGTATGGAAGCAAGAAAATGTAAACTGGAAACCAGTTATGATATGTAAGTGACCAGATGCTGACTAACTGGAGGACAGGATAGGATTGCACTGTCACGGCCAGCAGTGGTTGTTTGAATAGATGGCAAAAGGATTCTTTCTGCCATCCTTGCAAACAGGTTTGTGTGAAAACTTCTGGTCTGCCAGTTCAGCAGAGGAATCAACAACCAAATGGCCACAGGTGTTGGAATCTTCCTATAGGTAAATTAATTTGTCACTTTTTAAATACTGTACTAGAGATCCTTACATTGCCCACACAACTTGTGTGCCTGTAAGGCTTCAAGGCTGACACCCTTTATGGAGCCAAGTTACTGTGACCCTGCCCATGGCAGGGATTTGGAACTAGATGATTTTTAGGGTCCCTTCCCACTTAAACTATTCTTTCATTCTTTGTGTGTTTGACTTCAGAAGGAACAGAATTTGTAGAGGAATCTTACTACATATGACTGCTGGGAGAGCTGGAGTATGCTCAGCTGTGTTAAATGTCAGTGTTGCTGGCTTTGGTAATTTTGTTAGGCTACCCAAGAAAACCCCATGAAATGTCCACTGCCTTGCCTAGTGCCTTTGAGATTGGCAAGTGCAATATCAGAGACCTTGAGTGCTTCTGACCAGAGCATGCTTACCTTGCAAATTATTTAAATAGAGAGCGAATGTAGATCTCATTCATTTTACTAATTCTTGATTCTTTCTTGCACAACATCATTTCCCTTCCATAAGTTTCTATTGATTCAGTCAGCAGTGACAACAGTCAGATGAATATGCCTGGTCACCTGGCCAGCTTTCCCCACGGTTTATAGACTGAGCAGGATGCCATGGGAAATGCGATATCCCTCTGGGCAGCTGTCTTGGCTGTGTCCTCTCACAGTTTCTCATGGCTCCCAGCCTCCTTGCTGGTAGAACATGAGAAGCTGAAAAGTCCTTGATAAACACTACTTTTCAATAACTAAAAATGTCACTGTGTCACCAATATTGTTCTCATCCTACATCCAAAACAGCACTATACCAGTTACTAGGAAGAAAGTTATTCTAGCTGAAACCAGAACAACTATTAATGTATTTCTGAAGCCTAATTATTTTAAAAACAGAGTATTTTTAGACTGCCTTGGAACAAATTATTTACCTATATCAGGTGCATCATTTCCAGCTTTACAGAGTACAGGAATGTAAGCTCTACTTTAAGATAACCATAAAAAGGCTTCAATATATTAAAGTCCTATATTAAACAGCAGTGTGTTCCAACATCTGAGGCTTTCCATGAGAAAGATGGGAATCATCCCTTCTGACTGGTAGAAAACTGCTCTCAGCCCTTTTAGCAAAGCTGAAAGGAACAGAGCTC
>VZTZ01047394.1:1332472-1435010 GCA_013400955.1 Drymodes brunneopygia | reverse complement strand
GCTTTTCAAACCACAACAACTATGAATAACATGAATTCACAGAATTGGTTAATATTCTGACCACGGTAAGCCTAGTGAAAATTTTCCTTGATTTATATTTTCAAACTCTTTTATATGCAAAGATCCTTATTATGAGGATTACAAAGTGAAGACTTTCTCAATCTGCAGTTAGTTAAAAGGAACAGTTCTAAAAAATGCTTTTGCTTAAAATGACTTGAACTAATCTGGGAAGTATAATAATTATGTATTTGTTTTTAAGATAATGAATGGAAAACCAGATATGAGACACAAGTAGAATTGAACAAACAGCTGGAAAGGCAAATTAATATTCTCCGAGATAAGGTGAAGCTTATTCGTGGAAATCCAGCAGGTAGAAGTGGCTATTCATAACTTTTTCAATAGAATTAGTGATTATATGTTGAAATTATGTCAACAGGTCACATTTTCTGCTTATTTGTAGATAAACTGTCCATTGTTCGCACCTTTGATAAAATGCCTGTGGTAAGTACTGTGACATTTAGTTGTCTTAACAACAAATCACACACCAGTTGGAAAACTCATATAGTCTTTGTTTTTTCATGACAAAAAAAATAGCAGCAGCCTGGTCTAGAAGCCAAAACAATCAGTTCTGCCTATGTTTTTATTGCTTCATATATGCCATTGCTTATAAAATGACAAACTATAGAGTAAAATCCTTAAGTGGGAAGTACATAAAACCTGCATGTTGGGAAGAGTTATGTAGTGAATTTTTTTCCTGAGTGAAGGTTTTATAATTGAATCTGCAGTAAGGTGTGCCAGATGGAATAGCTGGACTAGATCTGTGAATAAATGGGAAAACATGAAACCTCATGGAATCATTTAGTCTTTGACCACTCTCACAGTTAAAAATGTCCTCAGTTGTGACCAAATGGAATTTCAGCTGTTTCAGTCTTCTTGTCCTGTCACTGGATACTGCTGAGAAGAGCCTGGCTCACTCTTCTTCATTCCTTCCCATCACATATTTATACACACTGATAAGGACCCTGGGCCTTCTCTTCCCCAGGCTGAAGAGTCACAGATCTCTCAGCCTTTCCTCATTGATCAGAGGCTCCAGTCTCTTAATCATTGTCATAGCCCCATGTGGGACTTGCTCCAGGAAGTCCATATCATTCTTGTACTGAACAGTCCAGAACTGGACCCACCACTGCAGATATGTCTCACAAGTGCTAAGGATAAGGGTTGGATTACCTCTCTTGACCTGCTGGCAGCATATTCCTAATGTAGCCCAGGCAGCCACTGGCCACCCTTGCAGCAAGAGTGCATTGCTTTCTTGGGGTCACCTTGGTCACCGGGACCCCAAAGTCATTGTCTCCCAGGCTGCCTCCCAGCCAGTCAGCCCCAGCATACACTGGTGCCTAGGATTATTTCTTCCCCAGGGGCAGGACTCTGCATTTCCACTCCTTGTGATTCCCCTCTGCCTGTTTCTGCAGCATCTTGAGGTCCCTCTGCTTGGTAACATAATCCTCTGTTGTATCAGTCAATGTTCCCAGTTTTGTATCAACCTAGATGAATAGTTGCAGTAACATTTTGCATAGCATAGTCACAGGAAAACTCCTCATTTTACAGTAAATTTTTGTGTCACTGAAGGAAGTATCTGTTTCAATTTTTAAAATTTTATTCCTTAATGCACTCATACTTCATGTCCTTTATTTCAACACAGCATAAAATATTTGTTCTGCAATCTTGAGGAGAAAATGGTAAAACTCCCCCCCCCAGCAAATATTATGGCCATTTTGTATTCTAAGGTAGTAAATGAAGTAAAAATAATTTTTGATTCAGAACTGCTTTTTCCTTAGCCTGTCATCTGCTGAAATATTTGACAGTTTTTCTGCTTCTTACCCACTTTTAGAAATAGGGAAGGTAGATAAAGATGTGATAATGCCTTGTAACATAAGCAGAGCTAATGAACATTATGAAGCAGGGCTGTTATGATTTTTATTTCTGTTGCTTATACTTATAGACCTGTTACCATCTGACTTTTTTTGGTGCTTCAGATTCTGAAGATTAATGGGAGTTTAGTGACCCTAGAGGAGGCTGCATGCTTTGTTAGTGGGAAAGATGATTGTGTGCTGTAAGCAGGGTGTGAATAATTAACTGCTTTTTCTGATCTGATCCATGGCTTCCAAACAGTCAACATTTTTGCCAGTTTTAGTGTTGTCCTAGAGACCATGGTGTTTTGTAGGTAGGCAAGATTTTTTTCTTTCACAGCCAATTAAAAAGAGAACAAAATCTTCCCCACTTTCCTGTTTCCTGTTGAGTTAATCTGAAAATACAACTGGGATTGTGTTCAAAGAAAAGTCTTGAAGACAGAACACTGATCTAGAAAATTTATAGCAGAGTCTGCTTTGGACAATGTTATTCCTGTCAGCCTGTAAAGCACAGACTGGCATGCATAGTTACAGTATCACAAGTATTTATTTCCATCCAATTGCCACTACTCTCCTAACCAATCCAATTACACCTTGCCAGGCACTCCAGGAGACATTACCAGTGAGATAATCTCCCACCACTCCAGTACATTTCTAATCCCTACTAAGTACTGCAAGACCTCCTCACCAAAGAGCTGTGGTTCTGAGAGGTTTGATTGCTGTTCCCATAAAGGGAAGAATGCCAGCACAACTGAAAGGTTCATATTGCCAGAAGGATCTAGAAGACAGCTGGAAGAGTCCGAGGCTCACTTAGTGAAGCCTGGGAAAGTCTGGACCCCATGTGCTATGCCATGCAGCTTCAAGTCCTTCCTTCTTTCTTCCAACTTAGAGTTAATCCTGTTTGCTAGCCAGAAAGGAAAGAAAAGTACTTTAGGGATTTAGTGAAATGTTTCATTTTTATCCTTGTTTTGATTTTTGGGAGATGGAAAGAACAGAAGAATATAGAGATACTACATGGGCTTTACTAGTTTTTGGTTTTGGTTTGGTTTTTTTTTTTAAAACTGAGGCCATCAGAAAAGTCAGTGTTTTTTTACAGATACTCTTGGAAAATGAAGAACTGCTTTGCTTTTTGTATATATAATTTTAGAAGATAAAACATGGGTAAAAATACACAGATAATTTTTTGTGGTGTTTAAACATTTAGGTTTGTTGAAATTCTTTTGGGGTTTTTGAGAGTTGTTCAGGGGTTTGGGAGAGAATATTTATCTTCTTCACAGATGAGGATAAAGAGCAGATGTGAGTGGGTAGAAAAACAAAGAGTTTTCAGCCAGTCATCAATATGCATTTGCTCAAAGTAAAAATGCTGAGAGTGGGTATGTAAAGCATTGCGTGTGTGTCTGTAAAATCAAAAGTACACTGTGATATTCAGCTTTCAAGTTGCAGTTGCATATGAATAGGAAATATATTCCTATATGAAAATATACTTCTTAAATGTATTGCATAGGAAAAATTTCTTCACTGAAAGGCTTCTCAAGCACTGGAATAGGAAGTGGTTGAGTCCCCATCCCTGCAGGAATTTAAAAGACATGTATTGTGGCTCTTAGCAACATGGATTATTGGTGGACTTGGCACTGCTGAGTTAATGGTTGGACTTGATTACAAAACATTTGATTCTGTGATTGTGTGAAGCTTTGTGGAAAGACTGAAAAGTGGTTCTTTCAGCAAGATGATACAACTTCTGGAACGTGGCAGCTGTAGACATTAGATTTTCTTTTCAGCAACATATTGAGAAAATTAAATATTATTTTCAAGTATTTATAACCTGTGTTCCCAATAAACTTAGAATTATAATTGGAGTTATTAGAAGGACCTCTAATAATTCTTAATTTACTACACTGTTTCAGCTGTGTTTAACAGAAGAGTTACCTTAAAGATACTAAAGAAATTTAGCTCGCTCAGCTAGTCATTTAAGGTACTGCTATAGTGAAAAGAGGGAGAAAAACATGTCTGTAGGGTAATTCAACCCATTTAGATATAGGTAGCATAAAATATTTTCTTGATATCAAGCACTACAGGGAAAATAAAAAACAAAAGATTAGTCATCAGGGACCCTGGTAGTCAGCAAGCTATAAAAACCTGAATGAAAGAGAAGAATACAAATGCAAATTCTGGAGTGATGAACAAGAAAGCACAGAG
This sequence comes from Drymodes brunneopygia, assembly GCA_013400955.1. Lineage (NCBI taxonomy): Eukaryota > Metazoa > Chordata > Aves > Passeriformes > Petroicidae > Drymodes > Drymodes brunneopygia. The sequence continues at coordinate 1,430,907 of VZTZ01047394.1, read as the reverse complement.
GATTTTCTGTGTTGAAAAATTGCAGTAATTGTTGCAGATGGCTTGCACTATTTTTGCTTTAGAATAAGAATTGTACTGATGAATGATTTCTTTCTATTAAAAACACCCCTACACCATTTAAATATACAGTTATCATTCTGAAGCCCTTATACTGATACAAGATATTCCTTTCTTTTGATTCAGAAAAATCATGCAGATGCCACATAGCAATAAATGCAGAACCAATGCCTTGAACACAGAAATTCTTACTGCCAGGGTTTAGAAAATAATTTTTTTTGTACTGAGGGCAGATTAAAAATAACAATGAGAAGAACAAGGGAGTTCCAACAGTGAAAACTGTTTAGTCAGTAATTTCCTTCATGTCCCAATGAATAATACAAATGTCATACAGTACTTCAGAAATAATTACAGAAGGAATGGTTTCTGTCTAAAGTATAACATGATGTGAATTTTACTTGCTTCTTTTAAACATGCTGCTTTCATTTGTTTGCATTTTTTCATAAAATGAGTTTTGGTAAAATACATGTTCTCTGCTAAGCCTGATTTCCCATATAAGCAGAAAGAAATCTATTCCTTTCTCTCTCACCATTTCTGCAAAAACAAATCCCTGGATAGCAGCTTTAGCATGCAAATACTGAAAAGCATACTGCAAAATCAGTTCAGAAGAGCACACTCCTGATAGCATTGCCTTAGCAACGCTCTAGTTAAGATTAGCCCAGGAACCAGGGCTTCTGTGATAAATCACCATTTTTTCATAATGTCCAGCATCATAGATGAGAAAATTCTGGCATTAAGGGCCAGATACTTGCTTTGCAAAGCTGCCTTTCTGGAAGGACAGTGACCACAGAACTGACAGCCTCACACAACCACCTCAGGATTTTTGCTGTTTGTTTTAAACTCTAAGCAGAATGTGTGGCAGTGTCACACTGGAGACATACGTGATTGCAATATGACAGGAAGGGAATCTTGGGTTGTGAAAACATGCAATGAAGACTTTATATGTCAGTAGCGTTGATAACTGCCTGTAGGGAACATCTGCACTAATAATGGCATAGTAAATGTTGACAATTCTCCTAGCAAGTGGCTGTTAAATGAACCTTGTTGCTCTTCCTGGGTTAAGCCATCAGTGGCTGTGTGGAAAGAAGAAATCTGGTATCCTGGCTTTTCATAAGACTTGGAAGTATTTTGAAGAAAGTTGTCTGTGGTCTGACTGCCCTAAGCTGTTATCCTGTCTCCTCCCCTTCCTACTCCTTTCATTTGACCTCAAATAAATATTTCGAATGCCTCCAATAGACCTTTTTGATTTGGAATTTTTTTATTTTCCTTGTCAAGTTGGCATTAGTTGTTCCTCCTGGTGGCCTTGCTCTCCTCCTTGGAGACTGTTTTACTCAAATCACTTTGTGATGTGCCCAGAGGCAGAATGCACTTTGTGTTTCAAAGGAAACAATCAGAGAAAAATCTTAGAGTCAAGTGACATTCCTATCTGTATGTTCTTAATAATTTCTTAGCAATTGGTGGGGGTTCTGGGATATCTTCCAGAGAACATGTGTGAGGAAGTCATATCCAGCCTTTTTCAGGCCTATCAGGAGAGATACTGAGACATTTCAGAGTCAGCAACGCCTTGTTCTGTCAATCTGAAACCCAGCGCTTGAGGTCTCCGTTTTAACTTCCCCTGCCCAGGTCAGCAGATAACCCCTGTGAGCTCTGTATGGAGACCACCGAAATAAGGATTTAGGGAGTGAGCATCCCACAGCTATTACAGTTCCACTCCGGGTCTGGTTTGGAATCTAAGGATGATGCTGACCACAAGGGGGCACTTGGCATTTAGGCAAATGCGGGGAGCCTTTCCTCGCCTGCCCTGATGCTTTTTTACAGGATACGAATGCGTAATGCATGGAGATATTCTATGCTAAATTTTTAGGTATAATTTTTCTGTGATGTATGACTCGTGAACTTATTGATGCCAATCTAAAATCAATTTCCATTTCAGTGAAACTAAAGATGTATCATTAGTTTTTGCTCCTAATGAGTTTAAAATGATACGTTAAAGGGTTCAGTTAAGTTAGCTGATGAGTGTCAACTGCTCGTGTCGGAGGGAAGGGAGCTTATTTTCTAAACAGAACTTCATTTAATTAAAAACATCAAGTAGAATGGGTTGCAAATGGCTTCTTCTGTTGCTTTTTTTTCCAACACAACTGACAGATATATTGCCTCTATTCTAACTCATGGAGAAAAATTAGAGGAAGTAAATTGGCATAAGGATCATTAGTCTGCATGAGCAGGGCTCTGATGAAAACAGGTTTGAGCTGCTTGATGATGTCATGGATTTGTTACCTTGTCTGTTGTGAAATGATTTTTAGAAATTGTCACCTCTGTTGCCACTGAGAGCAGGACAAGGAAAAATCCAGAATGAGAGCAGCTTGTGTGGATGGCCTTAAAATTCACTTGCAGTATCTTTCCATATAATTTCATTTTCTTGTAATATTAAGCCAAATGTGTAACTTCAGTCAAGTGAAAAGAAAATGGTGGGAAAAAAAGAACTGGAGAATTGGTGTTCCCTTTGTGAAACTCTGGGCTTTGTCATTGTTGGACACAAGATTAATGTGTCTTTGCTCTGAGAGTGAATCATGCTAAGCACTGCAAAATTCTGTTATATAAAGGAAGTATTCATTTAAAATCTCACTGTGTCTTTTAGCTTTTCACCAGCTTGCTCAGAGTGGTTGGACATGGATGATGCACTGAAAACTAAGGATCTTAAATTCAGGTTAAATGCCTTAGTCAGCTTATGTCTCCTTTTCAGGCATACAATGTCCAGCTATTCAAGGCTTAGTAGAAGTACCTGTAATGAATCTATCTAAAAAAAAAATTCAGGATTCAGTTAAACTACTTCTAAAAAGCTCTTCCAGAGCTTATCATACTGGTTAATCCTGGAGTTTTGTTGACAGTTTCTCATTCTGGGGGAAATCTGCATAGCTGGGAAGCTCCTTTTGGTTCTCTTGAGCTCTCACTGGTCCTTGCTTTGTTTTCAGGCTTTTTTGTGATGTAAGAACTCTGCTACAGTGTTACTGTGTGCTTTAAGTTCTGTTTTCTGTGAACTTTTGTGTTGTTTTACAATATGAAGCACTGAGCTGATTATACAACCATGATCATAGAGAATTGAATCTGTTTCGGTGAGGTTTCTTTTTGCATGCTTCCCACAAAATTCAGGAAAGGCAAATCCAGCTCTTAATGATTTGGCTGAGTTTATATGCTGTTGTTTCTCACTTCTTGATTTGTATTGATATACAAATTATATACAAGGACTCTGATAGTTCTCCAATAATTGCCTTGAAAGCAGGAGTGGAAGATAACTTAAAACCACTCCTGGCTAAAGTAGACCTCTAGAACCTCTGAAGTTTTGTCCTTTAAAGTTGCTTAGTGTCTAGTTTTGAAATTGTGGTCTATAGTGTTTGGGGACTTGGAGAGCTCTTTTATTTGAGTAGGAATCTCTGTGTCACAAGATTTCCACAAGAACTCTAGTGCTACCATACTGATCTCTGCATCATCAATTAGGTTCATGGATGCAGAAATAGAAGTTCTCGGACTGAGTTAGCTGAGTAACTTTCCTAGGTATTAGCTGTGAGAAAGGCAGCTAGATTGGGATTCAAACAGATTGTATATTGGAGATGGAAAACCAGTGGGAAGTTGGTAAGAAAAACCCAAGAAGTGTGCCTGAAATCCTGCTTTCTCTCCAGAAATCGACATGACCTTTCAGTCTTTCTCACTTTTTCCATCTCCCTCCATGCAATTATTTGCATTTCTGACTCATTGACAGCCTGGCTTCAAAAATTATCTCAGCATTGGTTAAGTATGATGATGGCAAGGGCATTCTCAGGCTATGAGATATGAGAATTAAAGCTCTTGGGGAAGCAGAGGTCTAAAATGTAACTCAACTAGTTTATTTCTGGGTTAAATTTTAGGCTGTTAGATAGAAGAAAGCCTCCAGGTAGTATGTGTAGAGTATCTTTGTCAGGTTGTGCCCTGTTGGAGGGATGACCACCAGGAAGCTTTGCGTTGAGACTCTGTGAAGGCTTTCAGCAGCAAACTAAGCAGCTCCATTCATCTTGTGCTTGTGGACAATCACAGCAGCAACAGGTCAGATACCTCCCTGTAATTTAACAAAAGCAGATGTGAAGAATGCAAGACATTGCATAGACTTCTTTATTAGCACTAGGATGTTAAATTCTGCCTGAAATGCAATTGCAGCTCCAGTTCTACTTTGATTTTGGGCTTCACTTCCCAAACTGTAAATTTTGAGTATTTTATAGCTTTCTTATTTAATAAGAGATTTCTAAGCATGGGTTTATTACAATTTGTGAGGTAGGGATGGCAACTGTGTACTTTTAGTCACACTATCAACCTATTTCTGTCTGCTTGCTCATCAAAAGCAGTGTAGTGCACGGTTTGTTTGCTTGCATTTGGATAGCATCCTTGCTCCAGAGCTGAATGAATGCCCAGGCATCTGCAGTGGACCAGCTGCATTGGCAGCAAAAAATAGATAGTGCTTCTGAAAGGACTAATGAAAAAAGATCTAAAAGTAGTTTACTTTGTAAGTGAAAGAACTCAAAGAAATTAGATGAGTACCATCACTGAGGAGATACCAAATTGCTCTGTTTTAAGTAGCAGCTGCAACATCAAGTCTTGCTGTCTTATATAACACTGACGGACAATCTGGGAAAGAAATAAATAATGTGCTGTGCATTTATGTAGAACAATCTGGAGAGCAGCATGAACTTATATATTTACTGTATTTGAGCTTACTATGGTGATACAAAATATGTAGTAGGTGGTACAAAAGATGTTGTACAAAATATGCTGTCACATGGTTATAATCTTTAATGTGCAGTGAAGTCAAGAAGGCAGAAAAATTTAGTTTCCTAGTTCGACAGTGCTCAGGTCTTCTCTGTCTTGTTTAATTCTGTAGAGACACTGATGTTGAAATGAAATAGCACATGACCCTGGTGGAATTAAGCCAAATCTTCTCTTTAATCTGCAGCTTACTTTTTCTCCTTGAATTGGCCAACATTGCCTGAATTGACTGTAGGAGCCCTCTGTGTTTGGAAAAAGATTTCATCTGTATCCAAGGTACTTTTCCTTTAATTAGGAAAAAAACCTGCAACAACCCCTCAATTCTTTTCATGTCTCCAGTATGCCTGTTGTAACAGATTAAAGTTAATAACAGTTAAATCAGGGGCAAAATATTCTTCAAAGATACAGCTCTTCTGTAGCTCTTTTTTTTTCTTTTGAACAGTGGGAGTGGTTATTCTCTCTTGCAACATGTTTTAAAAGTACTGTGCCTTTCACCATGCTCCTGCAAAATCTTATTTTTAACAGAAATCATTCCTAGGAAAATCTTCATGAAACTCAGGATGTTTTAAATTAAAAATAAAATTTGGAGTCAAATAGGTAACATGTTATGCAGAAAATTATGCAAAAGAATAAAAGTTGCAATAATCTACAGATCCTTGAAAAGACTGGAGACTTAAAACAGGCAGATGTAATTTTTTTTTTACCAGCAGCAAGCATTCACAAACTCTCTGAGAAATAAACTATATATGGATACTGGCCTTCTGGATCTGAGATTAGCATGATAAATAGGGAAAAATTTAAAAATTCCCATGGGAAAAAAAAGGGAAATATTTGGAGAATTGTTATCTTCTTTCAGTGTTTGCCAGGAAAATCTGGTAAACAAAGGCCTAGAAAAGCATTAAGATCATGAGAAGAAACAACTGATTATTAAGGGAATGGTCAAGTAATCAGTGTAGAAAGGAAAGGTTTCATCTACTTTGACTAAGGAGGTGCTTGTGTTAGAAATAAAAAGAAACAAAAATTCTGAAACAGATACTTATTTTACGCAGGGGACTGCAGCAAACAAATGGAAGAACCTGACTGACCAGGAATGTAATAGCATTGATAGCAAAAACACGAAGGGAAAACAAATATTAAAGGTACATACTTGCCAGAAAAGAACAAAACAGAGATAGATGTGGTATGTAGCAGATGTGAGAGACTTTGACAATAATGTTGTTGATTCTTTCTTCATCAGCTGTTTGGATGAATTAATCTTGAGGATGGATTGGAAAACAAAGTTTAGTCACAATAGTATTGGGAAATAATATTGAAATCTACACCAAAACAATATGACCTTCTTAAATATTAGGACACAAATATTTACTTTTCTGTATGTACTTTTTTATATTTCTCTTCACTAGGTCTTTTAATTCCTACTATAGGCAGTTACAGGTCTTATTAATACAGTCAGCTGAGTGAAGAGATTTGTGTCTAGATTTATTTGGTTGGCATCTTCAGTGGAATAACTGTGCAAGCAAAGAGTCTTGAAGATGTTTCAGTGCACAGTAGCCCGTTACTGCTCCAGAAGGATGAGTCTTGTGTAACCCATGTGTTATATCTGCCACACTGGAATGTCTTGGACTCTCTAGAACAGCTCAGATGGACCTGAGTTGAGCTCTTTAGCTGCTTAGCTGAATGAATCACTGCACATCATTGATTGTCTTCACTGTGACTCTTAGTAGTACTGAGTTAGTTCACATGTGGACACTCAAATGTAGATACCCTCACCTCAGACTGAATCCCATCCAGACAATTATACATATAAATGTAGTATTTGGATAGATGAATTTGGATATAATATTATTAGATTGCTGCCAGAAATTGTATCATAAGTTCTACTTAAATAGCTGTAGTAAATAAAGACTAAAAATCAAGTGCTAATAATGATGAGGCACAAAACTCAATGGATAGTTAACACGTTTTATCAGAAAATAGTAGATGAAAGGGAGACAATGATATTTTAAATTTTGAAGTCTACAAGAACATTGCAGAAAAGCCAGTCAAAAAACCTGTCAGATAAAATGATTATTAATTCATTCACTTTAAATTAAACATTTATATATTTTCTAAGTTTTAAGTAAGGGCAGAAACAATAAAGTGCACTCCAAAGGAAAAAATAGCTAATGTCAGCAAGTGCTTGGAAGAAGACATGACAATAGCCAAATCCTAAGGAAAACTCCAGGAGCTGGATATGCTTAAAATGAGGGAAATGGGTAATCCATTTCTGAGGATTCTGAAACAACTGGCCTGTCACATCAGTGATCTGATAGCAAGTAGTTCTAATAAAAGTGCACATTGTGTGCTCTGGAGAAAAGCACTTTTTTTCAGTTTTAAGATAAAGAGAGGAATAGTTGTTGCAAAATGAAATTGAAATATGGATATATTAAAAGGGTGGGAAAACCTGTTGACATTCCGCGATAAAACAATAGATTTGTTGTCACAATAAATATAGTAATCTTGTTCACTGTGACCTCTGATAAAGATGCCATGCCACATGGGAAGTGGCTGATTAATTTGGCGAAAATGAAAATGAGTAGATTTGTTAAAGGAGTAAAGAGCAGACAAATGGAAAATTATAGTGGTGATTGGTGAAGGAATCTGCTGGGAGAGTACCAGCAGAGGTCTTCCAGGACCAGGTTTAGGATGAATCTTTATATTTAATGCATGACCTTGATACACGAAGTAGAATTAGACTGTGATATCTCTCTCCTGGAACCAATTATATAATATAATTGGGATCTGGATGTGGTTTAGAAAAAGAAAGACAGTGAAGACTAGATTATTAAAAATGTGAGTAAAATTTAATAGTGTATACCAAAGGATTTAGAAAATAGTAAAGAAATTATGTAATGAATTGAGAACTGCAGAGAAGCATCTGGATATTCTAGCTGATGCCTTGTTGACTGTGAGCCATCATTGTGCAGCTGTGCAAAAGGAAAATGCAATCCTAAAATCTATGTAGGTTGAGAAGTAGAATCACTGACATTGTTCAAGGCAGTGAGATTGCTTTTGGAATCCTGCATACTGTAAGCCAGTTCTGTTCTCCAGGCGTAAGAAGGTTGAGCTCCAGCCTGGTGTACAACAGGGTTACTAGGATGATTAGATGAAAGGACAGCCTTCTGTGTGAAAGATAATTTTTGCAAGTTCAGCTATATCATCCTAGTAAAATGAAAGTGGAAAAAAGATGCTCATGTCTTCAGTCTATATGTGCTGGGGACAAATACCAGGGAGGAAGAACAGTTATCTTAAAATACATTTAAATACAAAAACAAACAGATGTAAACTGACTTTGAATAATCATAGAATCATAGAATCATAGAATGGTTTTCAACCCCCTTGCTGTGGACAGGGACACCTTACACTAGATTGGCTTGCTCAGAGTCCCATCCAACCTTGAAGACTTCTAGGGATGCAGCATACACAGCTTCTCTGGCCAACCTGTACCTGTGCCTCACCACCCTCACAGTAAAGAAATTTCACCCTAATACGTAATCTAAACTTATCCTCTTTCAGTTTAAAGCCATTACCCCTTGTCCTGTCACTGCATACCTTTGTAAAAAGTCCCTCTGCAGCTCTCTTGTAGGCCCTCTTCAGGTACTTGAAGATTCTATAAGGTCTCCCCGGAGCCTTCCTTTGTCCAGGCTGAATAATCCTGACTGTCTCAGCCTGTCTTTAGAGGAGAGGTGCTCCAGCCCTGTGATTTTTGTGGTCCTTCTCTGGTTCTTCTCTGCTGCAATAGGTCCGCATTCTTATCTTGGGAGCCTCAGAGTTGGATGCAATACTCCAGGTGGGGTCTTAAGAGAGCAGAGCAGAGAAGGGCAATCACCTCCCTCAACCTGTCGGCCATCCTTCTTCTTCCAGGACACAGTTGGCTTTCTGGACTGCAAGCCACATTGCGAGATCATGCCAAGGTTTTCATCTACTAGCACCTCCAAGTCCTTCTTCTGAAGACCGCTCTCAATCCATTCTCTGAAAAGGATGCACATTCTCTCTAGACTTCCTATTATCACTAACATACCTGTAGAAGCTTGTCTTGGTGCCCTTGACATCCCTGGCCATGTTTAATTCTGTCGGGACTGTAGCTTTCCTAAGCTGATCCCTGGCTGTTCAAACAATCCCTGTATTCCTCCCAGGCTACCAGTCTATGTTTCTACCCTCTGTAGGCTTCCTTTTTGTGTCTGAATTTGTTCAGCGGCTCCTAGTTCATCCACGCAGGCCTCCTGGCATGTTTGACCAAATTCCTCTCTGTTGTAATGCAGTGTTCTTGAGCTTGGAGGGGGAAAATCTGTGTTAGAGCCTTCTATAAGAATGTCTCTACTGGATGGAATGGATCAAATTATGAATGGGATTATGGAAAGCAATCTCCTGTGTTAGAAGTAGAGGAGGACCTGCTTGAGTGTGTGTTTTACTTCCATTACACAGCAAGCAAATATTTGGCCAGTACCAGTAACCAAAAATGAACTCTACTGCTGTTACTCATTCCAGTTGTAGACAAGGTAGACGGCTGCACGCCTAAGACAGTCTCCCCACAAAGTACTGCTTTCTAGCCAAGTTGGTATGAGTTACCTTTGATGTCCCATGTGTCTCTTCAACCAGCCCAGCAGCTCTCTTAGCAAGTGGTTTGAAAACGGATGTGCTGGTAAGATGTGAAATCTTACTCCTACCAAAAAGGAGCCATCAGAGGGAATTTTGGTTAGAACAAAGGAGCAATTCTGACTGGACACCACAAGGTGACTTTGCTAAGATGCCAAGGAGCAGCAGTGTGGGAAACTGTACCTGTGTCATTGTAACACAGTGGTAATGTGTAATGCATAGCTGATAATTGTAGCATATGGTTGATTAGTTTTGTCTCTGCAGTGTGCCAGCCAGAACCATGGAAACAAAAAATGCACAGGAACCAAAGAGAATGTCAAACATTATAATGCTTGAGGAATAAGGACTATGGTGATGACATCTTTATATAGAATGGAAATAGTTGTAAAACACAGTTTTATTTACCATAACCACAGGGTTCCTTAAAGGAGATTCTTAAACACCTAGAAGACGAGAAGAAAAGTCTCCAGAATCAGCTAAAGGACTATGAACTTAGACTGGAACAAGAAGCAAAGGTTTGTAATCGCTCTATCCCTCTAGACTATAAAGGCAGTTGTGTTGTGTGACAGACAATGTGTGTGAAGCACACAATGGAACAGTTCCACAAAATGTGTCACTGGAAAAAGACTGCTGTATATTTGAATCTTCTGTATGATTCAAATTTTAAAATTTGTGCTTAGTGATAGCCTGTATCTCATTTTAACTGTAGGCTTACCACAAAGCTAATGATGAGCGGCGCATGTACCTCTCAGAGATCTTACAGGTAAGAAAAATGTGTGACTCAGTAACTTTTAATGCTTTCTTAATATAGCAACAGCATCTGTTAATGCCATTAGATCAGGGTGTTTTATCACTTCATTTGTATACTAAATATTTGACAAAATCCTCTTTTTCAAAACTTTAAGAGCCATAAATTGAAAGATTGTTACTGTTTATTTAAATACTTTTTTTGCTTTTGTATCGATTGGAGTTTCAGTGTTCCCTAGCATAGTCAAAGTGCCCTTTACTGAGAAAGCTGTAGCAATTTTCTGATGCTTGGCCATCCATTAGTCACAAGACTGCTATGCAGTTGAACAGAACAGAAGCAAATTATTAGCAGTAGTGACACCCGCCTTAAGTAGCAATTCCTCTTTTTCATATTTCTCCTTTTTATTTTTAAAGACAAACTATCCAACCAGTTCAGAATGAAATACAACACATGTTTCCATTAACTTTGTAAAATAGGGATAAGATACCTCGGTGAAATCACAGGTTAAATTTTATTGCTGCAAATCATGTAATACATAAGCTTTTATACTACAAACTGGAGGAACCTGTAAAGGAATCTCTAAAGATTTGTAGTACTTCTTATTCTGGAAAAACTCTAAATTCCTAAATAAGGTAAAAGTAATAGCTTAGTGTGATATCCAAGAATGGCTGTCACTGAGTCCCTTTCATAGCTAACTGGGGTAAAAGCCTGTAATTAGCAGTGTTTCCATGTGTTTGCACAGTGGGCAACTGATTCCCTTATGTGGTTCATTGCTACTTTGGGAAATCTAAAAGAATTGCTTAAATGAACTTTCCAGCATGAAATCAAGAAAAAGCCTGGGAAATGCTCATGATAACTGTTAATATCTTCACATTAACAGTGAAATGGAGAACTTCTGGAGGAAGAAGGTAGGAAATAAAAGCAGATTTTATTACTGAACATGCTAGCAAGAGGGGTACCAATGTTCAGCTCCCTATAAAAACACTTAAATATGCATAAAACACCATTTGAAGTGAGGTATATGCACTGGCATGTTGCATAGTGAGGCACAGGGGTCTAGGATTTTGCCACCAACACTCAAGGCAGTTAGTGCATTATATTTTCAGCAATTAATTATTTACTCTCATGATTTCAGTATCATATGCAAGCAAAATAGTCATCTTCAGATTAATATTCCTATCTTTAGTTCTCTAAATGTCAAATAGCCATTCTAAAGTAGTTGCAGAGGAATCCTCTGTAATCTATGGAGAAAGAATCGTCTAAGGCACAAAGTATCACATCTGTTTTAGATCAAGTGTAAATTATTTTCCCTGGGGACTTTTCTGTCCCTCTTCCTGAGCTCTAAGCAGAGCCTGAGTGAGTAGTTTAGATTAAACATCTGCCTTGCGCATTGCTGATCTGATCAGGGCTGTCACCCCCACACCTCAGCTACTGTGTGCAGTTTTGAGCACCTCAGTGTAAAAAGGGCATCAAACTACTCAAGTGTGTCCCAGGGAGGGTGAGCAGTGTGGTGAAAGGCCTTAAGGGCAAGATTTATGAGGAGCAGCTGAGGTCACTTGGTTGGTTCAGCTGGGATGAGGGAAGGCTGAGGGGTGACCACATTGCGGAGCAGTGACCTCACCACAGGTAACACCTTCCTGCAGGATGGCAGCTGAGGGGCAGGTGCTGATCTCCCCTCCGTGGTGACCAGTGAAGGACATGAGGAAAGGGAATGAAGCTGGATTGGGGAAGTGCAGGTTGAACATTAGGAAAAGGGTCTTCATAGAAAGGGTGGTCAATCACTCGATCAGGATCCTCAAGGAATTGGTGGTAGCACCAAACCTGTCAGACTTCCAGGAGCAACTGGATGATACTCTTCAGTTTAGGTAGTCCTGCAAGGAGCAGGGAGTTGGAATTGGTGATCTTTATGGGTCCCTTCCAACTTGAGATATTCTATGATTCTGTGGTTTACTGGTGATTTCAAAAGGATAAGTGGTTTATCTGTTCCCTTCCGGTCTACTTCTGCTATGACTTTGATTTGACTTTTATATTATTTTAAAATCTGCATATGTATGCCTTCTCTTTTAATAGTTCACTTTAACAATAGAGGCAGAAGTAAATGTACATTCAGTCCAGACTCTTTCAATTGTATTAAAATATCAATATTCTAGAGTCTGCACACTAATATTGGCTGCTGTTGAGTTGGATTGTTGGAGTTGCTCTTTCTGTAAAGAAGCCCCTTGCAACTCTGAACTCCTCCCCTTGGTGGGCAAATCCATCCTCAAGGAAGCTCACCCCTGATCCTGTCACTATGGTTTGAGCCTGTTCTATATTTCCACACCCCTGTGTTTTGTTATTAGTTACCCTATGTATCAATCTAAGTTCCACTCCTCTTTTGTTCCAGAAAGTTCGTTGTAGTATAGTTATTAATTGGTCATGTACCCCTGTTCCCTCCTTCCTCTCCAGCTCAATGGTCAAGCTAGCCTGGCTTTGCCCCTACTCCCCTCACCTTGTCCCTGATTTGTTACCACCTTGGTATGAAAACTCCCGCACAGCCTTTGTTCTGGGCTCTTGGGAGATGGATCTAACTAAGTAAACACCTGTTACTGCCACCCCAAGAGTCTCTCCTTATTCCGCCAGCAGTCGTGGATCTGGGAAACCAACAAGAACCCTAAAACCCTATCTCTGGGCTCGTGGGTCTCTTGGAGAGACTGCTCTCCCCCTTCGACTGACCACTGGCTCGGTCCTAGGGACAAAGAGACACCACGACCACCGGCAGCCTGTCCCAAGGTTGCCCACGGTCCCGACACCGATGAACTGATATTAAATAATCTTTTTATTTAATAAAGGATTTACCCATAGACTAACAATTTCCATATCTTATACAGTAAATATACCACAGGGTATTGCTATCCTGTGAGAACAATGTATTCTAGTGATACTCTCTTATTTACATAGAATGGATATAATGTTCTTTTAAGCCTTTGTTTTCTCTTATTGTGTTTGTAATTTTTTATAGCTGACAGTAAAAAAAAATCATAGAGTTGAAGTTTTTTACTGGCAGGTATTAAAAAAAACCAGGTGTTTCAGGTTTTTTCTGCTTTGTTTTGGATCCCTCCTGAAGCCCACAGCAGAAGCAGAAGACAAAGATGCTTCTGAGCAGCCATTTCTTTTATTTATGTTTTTATTACTGAGTGCTTTTCTGCTTTTTTTTTTATATTTACAAAATATATTTATCTTCTGAGGGCTTTTGATGTTTGTCTTGTCTGGTCCACAAGGATATGGTCAGTTTTAAATGTTAGTTTTAAAATTAAAAATTCCACAATATTGAGAATTCATGCTGGAGCACCAGTGGTTTATAGTGTATTCTTGTTAGCTTTTTTTGTTTTGTTTTCAATCTGACAAAGTGTTGGTTTGGGATTTGGACTGCACAAATCTTAAAGGCACTCTCTGGTGGTACTCAGAAATCAGTTTCAGAAGCAAGAAAAGGAGAACTATAATGGTTCTTTAAAAAGGCCATTCTTTCAGGCCAGATTTTTGCCACAAACTGTTGCTAGCATAGTGGAATTTGACTTGTGATGGGGATTTCTTTGCAGAAAAGGCTCAGGGTTATAGGTTTCTACAGCTGGAAAGCTGCATGTACCACAATGGCTAATTTTAGTTGGGATAGGCCTGGAGTAAACTGTACCAGCAAAAACAGTGCTATGGATAGTAATCATATATACTGGCACTCTATATTAATAGAAATTATGAAAACAGTGAAGGCAATTTTGGCATTGCTCTTGCCTTCATGTGTCACAGAATCACATCTCCTCAGGTATGATAAGATGATAAATTATACTAGCCATCATCTTTAATACTGGAGTTCCTTGAGTACAAAAATTTCTTGCCTTCAATAAAATAAATCTGTGCAAATGCTGTTTACTTCTGTAACTGTGATTGTGGTTAGGATTTAACTTGTTTTGTAAAAATTTGGCTATTGCAGACCTCAGCTAAACTTAAAAATGTTGAAAGACAAAACCCAGATGCTCTGACTGGCAAGGGAGAAAAACAGATACTGAGGTAAATTTCCTTTATATTCCCTGTTTTCTGGTTTATTATTTTTTGCTAAGTACTATGTTTTGAACTTTGCAACTTTCTGTTCATGATAAATATCACAGAGCATAATCCCACTGACAAAGTATTACTCAACATATTTTTTTATATTCCTTTTCAGTTTTATTTAATGCAAATGTTGAAAATACTTATGTTTACATAATTGTTTAACAGACTCTGTTTAGTTATATGTATTAGAAATACAAAGTTGAAAACAGTCCTCCTGCTCTGAGATATATAGAAATAAAATTAATTTCTGATTGTAATGCTTGTGGATAAGCTTGAAATTGAAGGAGATTTTTTTTTAGCCGAACTGAATATGTTACGAATATAAAGTGTGAAAAATATAGGGAGTATATATCAAAAGTTTGTTGGACCCAGTCACCTGCCTCCAGTTGCCATAAATAGATGCCTACAAAAGTGTGGAAGCAAGCAGATCTAATACTTGATTTTGGAACTCTCCCAAATGCTTTATATTTGGAGACTTCCTAAGCTAGTATGCTTTCTATGTATTTAGTGTCTCACAGTAAATAGTCTTCCACAAACCCACTTACCTATATTATTAAAATGAGCATACACAATATATATTGGGATCATCTAAAAATGTAATGAGTAAATTATAAACATGAAATTGTGTAGACATATTTGCTTACCAGCCTTTTCCTTTCATTCTGTGTAAGCACAGAATTACAGGATTTCATAAACTGGAACAGTGAATCTTCATTCCAGGAGAGTATATTAATAGAATATGAATTAATGCAGTACAATGTTAATTCAGTTCTGTAACTGAAGTTTCTCAATACATAAAAAGCACTATGTGAGTTTGAAGTGCCCCCTATGCCACTGTATCACTTCTGGCCCCAGTAATATTTAACATGGCTCATATGGAGAAAGCTAGAACCAGGAGAATTCACTGCCTCTGCAGTGAGATTAAATACCATCGGCCAGATACTGCGATTTGCTGAGGGTTAGCACTGATCTGTGATTATGGTGGGGTTTTTTTACAATCTATTTTAGTAGACCATTACTTACTCTGAAATTATATGACAGTATGTTTCTGTAATTTTCTTTATATCAAACAAAAGAAAATAAAGTGTAAAAGAAAATAAAGTGTCTTGTTACTGCTGGTCTCAGAAGATGTGTAGTATAACAAAATATCCCCTTTCAATCCATTTTCCATAGGAGGATTGTTTTTAACTTTTCAATGTACTTTAAACACATGAAGATAATTGCTCGTCCTTTGAATTGTCCTTAGTATAAAAGGACCTAGTTTTCTAAGGGTTGACTTTTATAACCAATGACTTAGAACTTTCAGGACAAACTTTGATCTTTGCTGGCAGCATGGATGTAAGAACAGAGATTTGATGTAGTTTGTACTTTAAGAAAATACTAGAATGTAAGTATGCACCCCTTGAAAATCACAAGCTAACTACAGCCATTGTTATATTATTCCTTTTAATTATGTGTTGATTTATAGCCTGGGGGTTGTTTGTTCAAGCTGACATTAATGAGAAATAATTTCATTAAAATAAGAGAAGACGGTCATGTTCTTTAGAATAATTTGAAAATTTTCTTTCTAGAGTTCTTATCTCACCTCTGTTGCCCTTTTACAAAATACCTGCATTGGAATTCAAACTATACTAAGAAACTGCTTAATGATTGTTTTAACTATAGCTGTACAGTATTCTACAGTTTAATAAATTGATTTTGAGTAATCAACCAATTTGAATTTGAATAATTGATTAGTGAGCATGCTGGGGCCTTGGATTGTGGTCTTCCAACTCGGAGTAGAAGTAGCTCCACTTCTTGGTCCCTTCAAGACCAAGACTGCTTGTAAAAGCTGGAACAAAGGATGTGTCAATCCTAAGAACACTAGTGAGCCCTAGGTTTGACTTTGTTGGCTCTTTGCCCATAAATTTAAAATTTGCACAGATACCATTATCATAGCTTCTATCACATATGTAAGTGTCATGACAAATATAGTGGTGTTATGTTGTGATCTATTTCCCTTCAAAATCCAATTGCTTGAGAAAGACACTCTGTATATTGTTGTTAGAGTATGTAAAGTGCTGTCTGTCCTCTGCAGAAATGAACAGGAAGAGATACAAAGGGACATTGCATAGGAGCAGAGATACAGGCTTCTGGAACAGGAGAATGACCCTTCCAGCCTGGGAAAGCACTGTTCTTTCCCTGAAGATTTTTTTGCATTCCCACTGATTTCTTAGAAAATCAAGATGAAGCTCTAGCTGGCTTCATGTAGATGGTGTATGTATCCATGATGAGTACCACTTCAAAAGTCTGCTGGCAGCATCTCCTGCAAGCATTTCTGGTGATCATGAGCTCAAGAGCCTGTCTCTACAGAGTGGAATACCTGCAGACAGCTGTAACTACATCTACATGAAGTGTTTTTCCCTTTTCTGATGGGAATTCTTTAACTAATGAAGATGTCTCTGTAGCCAGTTATCACTCTCCTAGTGCCAATATTTAGTGTTCTGTTCATGTTCTTCAAATGTCATCACTTAGGTAACAGGAATCATGAAGATTGAATTTGGAGAATAATTAGATGCTCTGCTAACCTGCGAACCTAGAAATAGACTTGTTTTTTTCCTTTCTCAAGTTTATTAATTCACATTAGTAATCAGATATGCAAATATAGAAAGGATGCACATTTTTAGCAGTTAAAACTTACAGGCAATGTGACATTTGCTGACTAACTTCACCCATTTTATTTCAGAGGAAGACACAGTGTTCCAGCAAACCTGAAGATGGTTAATCTTCAAAAATCGTCAATTAAAAAGACTGTAGGAGTGAACCACCTTCCACAACTAAAGCACTGATTTAATATTAATGCCAAGAACTTCCAGTCACTTTTTAAAAAATTAATTTAACTGAAAGTTTCTAAATTGAAAATTAAAGTATTTGTGTCTAATTGTAATGCCAGACACATATTGGAATGTCTTTTTGGCTGCCTTAGTGTAACTGTTCCTCTGCCTGATGGAATTGCTCTTCTAGTTGCCATCTTTGTACTGGTGATTTGTGACCTTTTCCATTTTGCTTCATATCAGTGTTTCTGAGTGTGAGGGTTTTGGAAGACTTGGAGAAGATTTAATGTCCTTATAGACTGTGTAGATCCTATTTGACTGCCCAGCAGCCATGGAAAACAAAAAATCCTCTAGCATTTTTGGCCTCTCAAGCAAGAAGAAGAAAAAGGCAGACTGATGTAACCTGAAGTATTGTCTAAACATAACTTTTTTTAAAAACTGGCTTGCCACAGATCGTGTGTTGTCTACTACTTTCTGTCTGCATGGTTTAGAAGCACAGCACCATTTCCAAATTTCTTTAGACCCTTGTAATGGATAGAAATGACAGAAAAATTGAGCATTTTTTATTACAGAATATTCAGAGCCTATCTTTGTTTCTTTTAAACACTGTATATGTGTTATGTTTCCTGTATGTTGCTCTTTGCAATTAGAACTCTCAGATGAACCCTTGTATCCACAGTCTTGGGGTCATAAAAATCTCTGTCTTCTTCAGTGGCATTGATCCTTGTACTTTTAGGGTCTAAAACAGTGCCAGTCCTAAAAGTCATCTCTTCAGTGAAAGTAGAACTACTTTATCTTTCCATTCTAAAGCATGCAATTATTGGTGCAGTTTTATTACCTACATTTTAGTCATTAAACTTTGGCAAAATTTTTTCAAGTGGCAAAGGGAAAAATGTTTTGGTAATGAAGCTTCAGTCCTCTGAGTTACATCTTAAAAGCTCTTGGCAGAGGAAATGTAGTTGCTTGACTGCCCTTTATTATTTTAAGAGCATTCCTAACTCCTTGCAATAAAGTTTTTTGCCTCTTTAAGAGCAGTACTAATAGTTCCTTATTACTGACAGCATTAAAGTGACACTGTAATTAAACTCACAGAAAAAGACAGACCAATTCTAAAATGCAGAGAGAAAAGATCTGCAGCATGGTACAGCATATTCATTATGGAAATCCCATTTTTTTCTCTTACATAGTATGAAATTCATTACAGATATTTGTCATGTTACCATGATGCACGTGGTATCATTCTTTCATTAGCAAAGTGGTCTGCCTGACCAGTTTTTGCCTCACAGCACAGCTGGTTAGGTTAGCACTCTTCTGTTTGTGTTTTTCACACAAAAAATGTCCAAATGTTCATTGTGCTGGCAAATGTCATGGTGGTGAAGGAGAGGGGAAAAATCACCATAATGGTTCTATTGGCATAAAAGACAAGAGACATCTGCAGTAGTAAAGAAGATCCAGTTCTTGGATTTATGCAGCAAACATTTCCTACTGCTGTCTCTTAATCAAATGTTAGTGGACTCAAGTCTGGTCCTTGTAGCACCTCAGAATAACTGGAAGCAGCACACATATATGACAGAACATTTTTTCACAACAGGAGATTTGGATGCTTCCCTCAAGGGTAGTCCTCACTGAGGACTTAAAAAGAGACTCTTTTTGAAGCCTCAAAAGAGGCATTTATTAGTACAGGAATGACCTGGGAGAAGAGCAGACTATGTCCTATTTAGTCCCTGTTTCAGCTTGCCAGGAGCAATTTGATTTGATTCAGGATTTGAAATGCAGTAGTATGATAATTGCTAAAACATGTGGTGTTTGACCATTCTAATTATATGTTCAGTTGTAATGTTTATTCTGCAAAATTGTTATAGTTCTGTACTCATACTCTTTGAATTACTTGGCTCTTCATTTTCTTCCTGCTTTTCTGAAAATAAGGAAGAACCTGATAAATAAATTTAATGACTCAAATTTCTTTGCAACAGCAAAAAGAGAGTTTTTGGTTTCCAAAGTGTAGTGTCTCTTTGGACCTAAATAAAATTTTTACACTTCTAACTTTCCCAAAACATGTAGGAATTTTTGTTTGATTTATTGGGTTTGGGTGAATGAGTGTTTTGAAATTCCTGGTTTTATCTTGTCTGGGCTTTTCTTACTGTTTTGTTGTCCTGTGAACTGCAGTTTGTTGACATTTGCAGCAGTGAGCAGTTAGATGGCTTTATATAGTATCTTCTATATGAATATTTAAGCCCATTTAAGATTAATTAATCCTTCAAAACATAGTATGTAGTATTTTAGGCCTAGAAGACAGAATCAAGAGCTAGGTTAATTTAAAGTAGATATGGGAATGTAGTGATGTCTGGTTTTCCCCTGATTTCACAACAGAGTGATCTTCTGTGATGCTGCCAACTATTTCAAGATAAAGTCTGCCCCCTCTAAAGTTTCTGTGCATCATACATGGCACTGAAGGAATCTGAAACCAAAAATGGGCAACTGAATTGTGGACAGTTGTGGTCAGTGATTGAATGGAGCTAAACATCAGGGGAAGATCAGAGGTGAAGGTTTGCGTCTGGCCAAACTTTTTCCTTCAGTATAAAATATACTTGGGATTCCAGATATACTGGTTGTAGTGTGTAAGTGGCTTTTATTGATGAACTGGGAAATTTGATATCCTGACTCAGCACTTGAGAGTATGTTCCTTTACTCATATAATTACACTAATTTCAGATGAGTCATGATTTTGAGGTAACTAAGGCATTTTAAGTATTTACCCACCGTGTTTCTGGAAAATATAAATTTAAAATCTCAGATGCTGGTAAGCACACATTTCTTATTTCCAAAAAAACCCTTTTCTTTTTTTCTTTTAAAGTCTCATGATTAAAGATGGTATTAAGTCATGATATTTGTTTTTAATTAACCAATTTAGCACCAGTGTACTCTTCTATGATGGAAGAAAGTTATTTGTTGGACAGGCATTGACTGTGTGGCTGATTATTATGTAATTATGTAGCATAACCACAGGCTGCAGAGAACTGGGGCAATGAGCTTCCTCATGTTCAGGATATCATTAATAATAAGCAATATATTTTGTTGCCTAAATACTTTGTTTAATGGGTTCTCTGTATTTAAGCTGACTAGGTGGTACAGCTCACAGTTTCCATGATTCCTATGATATTCCATCTCCACTGGTAAAAATGGGGTACATAATTTAGCCTTAATACATTTCCAGTAGAGGAGGATGATGTGCAGGCACATCACCACACATTTTCACGAATGTGATGCAGGCACAGTAGCAAGCAAATAAATCAATTAATAAAGAAGCAAACCTCTGTGTTATTAAGCTTCTGCTGTTTTTGCCAGACTGCTGTCAAATATAAACTGTACTTTGAAGTAACTCTAGTTGGATGCAGATATGAGGTGCATGGACTAAAATCATGGCTAATTGCCACAATCTTCTCTCTTTACTCACAGGTGTCACACTAATGGCAGACAGCTCTAGAATGGATAATGAGGCTTTTCAAAGGTGGCTGTACCTTATTTCCTTGGCAGATCAGTTTAACCCTCTCTTCCAAAAACACAAACATTGGATTTAGTTCCTTATAGGTTATAGCTTAGAATCCAGTTTTCCTGCACTTCACTAATCTGTGCTATAAGCTACTAACTAAGAACCATGTAGTGATCAAGTGAGTCTCTCATGTCTACAGGAGCAGCATGCAGGTGGGGCCAGCTTTGCCTGTTGTTCTGGGAGCAACTCAATGCACCACCCCACAGAAAGGGCTCTCCCAGGCTTCTTTTCTAGGCTGGTAAAATTCCTATCCTCTGCTTCCCATGTAACTTCTCAACTCTCCCTTTGTTACATGAGAGAAGATGAATTTGTTTCGGGAACCCATCTGTAATTTGGGGAGAACAGTATGTTTCTGGTGCTGAGAAGTGACACAAAGATTAATACACCAGTGCTGGAGGGAAGCCAGCTGGTAAAACCACAATGAATCTGTCTGACCTAAATAAAGTGGGTTTTCTTTTGTCCTACAATGAAGATGGATAATATTGGTGCTCTGTTGGTGCACAAACACCTGTGGTTGCTGCATCTTACTGAAGAGATTTACCAGTAAAGACTGATGTCAGGGTATTTCCCGATGAACACAACCCAGTGTGACACAGCAGCGACACCAGTTGCTGTCCATGTCTTGTCACAGGGTAAAATGTCAGCCCTGAAAAGAGAAGGACCCCATGTGAGATCCAGGACATGCCTCACTCCCACACCACTCCCTACAACAGTCGCTTCCCCCTGCATTTGTCTGATCCCTCCACACAACAAATGTCCTGTGAGGAATCTGCTAAGGAATGATGTGGTGTAACAAAGCAAAGCAAATTGTGCGCAGCTGAAGGGTTATTTTGGGGGAAGGATGAAGCAACAAAGCTGTGCGCTCTTGACTTGTCCTGTGCTGATTCGGAGTAGGATACCAAGAAATCTTAAAAAAAGATGAAAAGAAATAAAATGAGCCTGGGAATCATCTGTCCCAGTTTGCAGCTTAAAAATCATACATCTAAGTCTGAGCTAATCACTGTATACTCAATGAGTAGTCAATGGGGAAAAAAAAAAAAATGACACCTTCAGAGTGCAGCTCCTCTCATTCTAACAGAGGTGCTTAAAATGGATCAGATGACACATCAACTGGATTTCTTTTCCCTACCTAGAAAGAGAATATAGGATGAGAAATTCAGAATAACCTGTCCAGCATGTAAAAAGGTAAGCTGAACCCTGTTCTTGTAAATTCCTTTGTTTTTCTTGCTATGGCTAGGGCCAGTGACACCCAAGATCAGTAGAGGGTCTGAGCCAAGAAGTAATACTGAGCTGCAATTTGACTCTCCTTTGGGCTGATCTTTTCCTCTCGCAGCAGCCCAGCATTCAACAGAGGACCTGTTCTTTAGGCATTGAATTTACAAGGCCCACAGATCTATTCTCATGTTGCATCAGTACTTACAAGGACAAATTACCTTTCTTTTTTTTCTTCCCTTTGAGTACATTTGGTAAGCTCCATGTTCTTTTGAAATCAAACCAACAGGCTGCTGCATTATGCTAAGAAGCCCTCCCTAAAGCCTGTGGACCTCCAACATACAGGTGGGAAAATACAGCCCATAGATCAATTTGCTACGAAAGAAAATTGATGCAATTGCGATAGGAATCAATAACCCAGAGATCAATACCTTTTTGTGTGTTCCTGTCTCTTAAAAAACTGAGCTAAGAATTTACTAATGACAAGTCAAATTATTGCCTGGGCAAATGTGTTCTTGGAGGATTAAAATAGTTTGCAATTCCTGCCAGGCCTGCAATGGCTGACAGCATAATTTCATTAGTATAATATATTCCTGGGGAAAGAATAATTTGTCCAAATACACTTAAAATGTTTGGATGAAACCATCTGCCTTGCCTTAGGCTGCCATCAGAAAGCACTTATCAGGCCAGACCTTCAGTCTCATTGACACCTGTACAGTGAGGATGGGCGCTGCTCCCGTGCCATGGCTCAGAGAGGTGCGAGAGCCCCGTGTCCTGCACTGGCTGGAGAGGATAGGAATGGAGGACCATAGACCTGTGCTGAATTCTCCACTCCAGACACCTGGAGCAAAGCATCAATCCTAACATTCTGTGTCGTGCTGTGCTCATTGCTGCCTTGGCTAATATTGTATTAATACCTCCAGTGGCTGGTGTTTCTGCATGTACCCACACATATGCTGAGCTGGACAAGTTATGGGAATTCCTCACAAATCAGATTAGCAAAAGGCTTGAAGGAGAGAGAAGAAATCTCTCTTCCCAACCTAATCAAAATTAGAAAACAATGAACTTGGTATTATAAAACCACACTCAGTTCCTTGGCTCTGCGTTGATGCTTCAGTCATCTTGGGCTGGGCCTGACCCTGTTTCCCCTCACAGGGCCTGATCCCCAGCTCCACTTGCAGGCAGATGTCCTGCCCCAGCCTTGGCTGTCCCTGTCCCCAGGGTGAAGCCCCTGGTGCTCCATCCCCAGTTTGTACTGCTCCTGGCAGGGGCAGTGAGATGTTCCCTGCCCTGCCCTGCCCTGCCTGGGGATCCCCTGCAGCTGCCAGCCCCCAGTTTCAGGGGTCACTGGCTGCTGCCCATCCGGTCAGATTTGCACTCTTTGGTGGTGCTGACATAAATAACAATTCGCTGACTGCAGGAGTGATTTACTTTAAGCACTTTAGCACCTGCTGTTGCTCATTACAGGATTATCATGCCCCAGATTGTTCCTGGCAGCCTGGGGTTTACGGTGTTAGCACATGACACATGTGTAAGAGTTACCTTACAGGGTTGGTGGGTTCATGCACTTGCTCTGTCCTCTCCACGACCCAGCTTCATGCTAAGATCTCACATGTAGAAGATCTCACATGGAAGTCACATGTTTTAGATATGTGACAATCAGAAGAAAATCAACAATTAAATCAACATGAAGGCTTTTGATGGTAGATGTCAGCATCTGAGAGTATCTCATAATTCAGAATAACAGTGCACTCTCCACCGTTGGCTCATTTTGTCACTGTGTTGATATCATTGCAATTAGCCTTTCCTGAGAAGGCTGAGAAGGATACAAAGATGGAGCTTGTGCTAAAGGCTCTGCAGACATCTGGCATTTCACACTGTTCGCCTGGGCTGGCATTCAGTGGGAGAAGTTATAACAGTTTTTAGGGCACATACTCCAAAACCCTTGGCAAAAATAGCTGTCTCACTCCTCCTGGTAATCTCGCCTGCCTACTTAATTGCTTAAATTGCTGGTTCTTCTGTTTTCTGATGTCTGCAGCACATCCTTTCTTACTGTAACATTTCACAGGGCTGCAAACTTAGTGCTTCAATTTGTTTTATTAAAATTGGTCACCTGCAGCCTGAGCCATAGAAGAGTTCAATTATTATTTTCTGGCCTGGTAACCATCTATTTCCTAGTGCCAGCACCAGCCACAGCGGTGCCTGCCATGACCTCTCTGAACTGTCTATCCTCTCTCCTCTCACCATCAAAACTTTCACTGGAAATTACTTGAATTGTACTGCTTAGTATGGCTCTGTGGACCACTTTTCTGGTCTTGGGCAACTATCACTTAGAAGCACTTCCCATGACATTTCCAAGTAGGAAAAACAGAACAGCCTATGCCCAAAGATACAGAAAATGGGAAAAAGAACATGCCAGCACTAGACAGAGCAAAGCACCCTGCTGCTTTCTCAGCCAGTGCTCTGATGAGGTGCAACAACAAAAGAATCCCACCAGCACCAAAAAATCCCCAACCCAAAATGCCCCCCCAAAATCTAAATAACAGGTTTATGCAATGTAAGACAGAACTGGTCCACACAAGTTTTGAGGAAAAGTTCAGCATGACTATCAAAACATCATAGAATCAAAATTCATATAAACTTCAAAATTAAATAAGCATTAGTGCAAAACAAGGGGAGAGGAGGAAGGTTACCCTGTAAAAGCCTTTAAAAGGTTTATTTAATAGATACTTCTGAGGAACTATTTTAAATCTAAAATGGTGCTCAAAGGCAAGGAAGATACTTCTGCTACAGAACAAAA
Source organism: Drymodes brunneopygia (assembly GCA_013400955.1). Classification (NCBI taxonomy): domain Eukaryota; kingdom Metazoa; phylum Chordata; class Aves; order Passeriformes; family Petroicidae; genus Drymodes; species Drymodes brunneopygia. The sequence goes on along the minus strand of VZTZ01047394.1, from coordinate 1,406,218 downwards.
GGGGTTTGCTGAGGCCATGATTTCTTTACTTGTAAAGATAAAGTCTGACAAGTTTAATGGACTTGTAAAATTCTTATATAAAGAAAAAAGAGAGAGGTATTCTAAAGTAAACCTGCATGCTTTTGGCATTCTTTTGAGCTGTAGAATGTGAGCACAACTGAGGTCCTTGCCCCATATAACTGTGTGAAGATGGCCTAAAAGAATCTAGTCGATTTCTGGACTCTCAAAAAAATGGTCCAGAATGTGTTTTATGTTAAGAGTCAGATTTTCAAAGAACTTTATGGAGTAGATTCAAAGAAGGCCTGAATTATATAGGACTTGTAAGTTATGTTCCAAAAGGGGAATGTGCTGCTGACACTCTGTACATTGCATGGGAAAAGTTAAAAATTGTAGGATGAGATTTGCAGTACTCAGATGTTGAATGGGGGCAAGCCAAGCCAGCCAGCCAGCAGTCCAGAAATGGTGGAGAGCTACTGTCAACTCTGCTTTATCTTATCCAATCCAAGTGAGGAGAGCTTCCATTTCAGTTATTGGCCACTTCATGACGAAACAGCTTAACCAGAAAATTCTGCACTGTGCTCCATTTCAGAACCCTCTTTGGAACAGTTCAGCCTTTAGGGGGTTTCTTGTTGCTAGTGTTTTTTATTCAGAGCAGAAATAAATGCATCACTGATGTCATTGCATGTACCTTGCAACACACATTTTTCACAGTCATCCAGAATTCTCTGGTGTTTGAAAAACAGAAAATACACTGCTGAAATAGTTAAATAAAATAGGTAATTAGTTGCCTTTTTAAAAAAATACCATTTCACATTTTGAAATATATGTATGTAAGAACACTGAGAGTAATCATAATCAAGGGAAAGAAAAAGGTTTCCTTAATAAGGAATGCTGAAGAGATTTTGTGTAACCTTTTCACCCACTCAAATCAACAGGCAAATCAACATTTCGACTACCCACATCTCTGGGAGCAATGCTCTTACCAGCTCAGTTATTTCACTTTCTTGTTGCCCAAGAATCAGTATTTTAAATATAACAGATCAGTCTCCCTCTTCTATTTTTTCACTGACCTTAAAAACAACTGATATTTAAGAGCCTGAAGTTGTGATTTTGACAGTTTTAACAAAGCAGTGATATCAAAAGTCTTTTGTCTATGAGCTGATTAGTCAGGTTGGTGACTCTTGATAAGTTCAGACTTCCTCAATGTGTGCTAGAAGATTTTCTGTCAGGTATGACACTGTTACCAAATAGGCCTTTTCTATTTGTTTACATCTTGCCCTGCATTTTTAAACTGAGACTGTGTTGGAAGCAATAAAGGTGCTAGTATCTATAGTTATTTTGTGGCATCTGATTTTTAAGTGGGTAGTGGAAACACAAACTTGAGGAATGCAGATAGGTTTCAAGAAAAAATGGTTAATTTGGTTGGTAGAAGAATTAGAAAATATGTACATTAAGCTTTTCTGGAATAAAGACACTATTTGATATCAGAAAAAAAAAAGAGACTGAAAAAAAGAAAATGCACTACCAAATGTTGATGCTTATTTTTCTAAAATACTTATTTTATTTTCAGTTTAAAAAATGGACACATCTGTGGGGAGCACTTTATACCAAAGGTTTTTAATGACTTTTAATGACTCCTATATATGAGTCTTGGTTTTGTCTTTGAATTTTCAGGTAGAAGGCACCATTTCAGCTGCTGAAAGCAGTGGTTTTGGCATGGAGGAATTCAAGTATTTCTTTCTGGGATTATCTATTGCCAACACCATTACCAGTGGAATTGTGCTCAGTAGGTGAATGTGCAGCCTATCTGCCCACTTGGAGGAGATGTGCATTCCATGAGAAACTTGAAACTAGTGTATAGCAAACCACAAAAATCTGCAATACCTGTAATTTTGTTCTCAGGTGACAGTTACCTAACTGAAAGAGGGTTTTCTTGGGTTCATAATAGGAGGGGTTTCATTCTTGTTCCTCTGTTGTACTTTTAACTATTGGGTACCTTCTTCAGACTGGTGGGTAGAATTTGCAGGCAAAATGTACAGCTCTGTGTATGACATCCCATTCATCTGAGCTGGGCTCTTGGGAAAGCATTTTTAAAAGGAGAAGTGGTTGAGCTAGGAATAGATGATTACTGCTCAATTTGCATTCTAAGGGCCATTAAGTAATCAAATGAGCTCCTTTGATTGGGAGGAAAGCTCAGTAAACCAACATAGTGCTGGGTCAGCATGTTTTCTACTGAACACACAGGAGGGAGGTTGACATGGCTGGGTGGAAAGTTCCCAGGGATGGTCATGACCTGTTCTCTTCAGGATAAAGCTTTTCGACAGGTGAATATTGAACAGCCCTTACTTTGGTCTACACCACCTCCTGAGGTCACCCTGCAGGTCATGACCCGGCCTAGGTGTCCATAACTCAAACATGAGACAGTGAGACAATGCAGTATATGGAGGTACTTACCTTTAAGGCTTCATTTTATTTAGACAGTTCTGAATATGGAATGCTGTTATAATTAGGACACTTGGCTGGGCTGTAGGAGATGATGATGATATGGTGACTCAATTTCTCACTTGTCTGTGGGATGACAACTGTTTCCTGTGGGCGTTGTAAGCACTATAATTCTGTCATGTTCTAGAGGTGTTTCCAGCTCAACATGACAGGCATTATCAGTTAAATCCTGCAAGAGTCCTCTAACTCAGAAAAACAAAACAAGAAAATTGAATGAATGGTGGAAACTGTGTGTGCTTTTATCTTTTGTAGACAAAAAAATGGCATTATTTGGGTTTATTGGCTGGCCAACCAGAAAGATGTAATGCCCAGATTTCTGCAGTGCCTAGTTTCCTGCAGGCTACTCAGACCATGGACTGATTCTGCAGCACAGCAGAGCCTTGATCTTGATTCTTTGTGACAGCCACTTCCACCAATCTAGACCAAGTGAGTGTGACAAATCATGGCAAGTAAATCATGTTTTTAATCCTCCCTTCCTGAAGGCTAAATGTTTTCTCTGTAGGGACAAGGATCCTCCAAAGGATAAAACAGAGCAGTCCACGTTTGCAGGCAAAAGGACAGCCACAAGTAGAAATCCATACTGTCTTCTGCAGAGTGCCATGGACATTACTTTGAATTAATGGTTTCAAAATCTGTCACGTACTGCTTCAGAAACTGACGGAGGAAAGTGTCCTTTAATCTTCCTTTCTTTACTGGCATGAGAATTGGACAAAATCTGCTATTTTGTCCTAGCTGAGATGGGCACAGAACATCCCTTATGACTGAATCACTGCCAAACACCCTTGGGTTAGAGACATGAGCCTGAATGAAACTGTCAACTATACTGGGAATATTTTCACTTCCCTCCTCGTCTCTGGCTTCCCTGCTCTGCCTTTCTCTGTACCTACTCAAGGAAACAGATAGGATATTTGGCCCAGGTTTTGGATTTTGTCCGGGTAGTTGTAGCAACAGAAACCTGTTCTTACTGCCCAAAGTGAGAGAAACACACACAAAAAGTACAGAGAACATTTGTATTTAAAACTGATTGGGAGCAAATGGAAAATGGTAATAATAACAATAGCAATAATAATAACAATAGCAATATTAATATTAATAATAATAATAATAATAATAGTAATATGTCAAATGACTTCACTCTGTGTTTCTTCACTTGAGTAACTTTTAAAGTATGAGTTTATGTCTTATAAGTTAGCTGTAGCTGATTTCATTTTGAATTCTGCAGGCTTCTCGATCTAAGCACAAAGATCCACCCACAAGAAACAGCTTGCAGACTCAGACCTTTAGCTGCAAGAGTTGGCTGACTTATGTCAATCAGCCTGCCAGTATATACTCTCCCTACTCTCTTCTTAAAATAGCAGTAGCTAGTTGAAAATTTGTTTTCATGGGGCTGGGGAGGTGATAGGAATAATAAAATGAATTCATAAGGCTGGTTGTGCATCATGAAATATATCTATTGATTCCTATGTATATTAGCCATTCACATGTGGTGTGGATGGCTCCAGAGCTCACAGTAATGCCATTTAAAGGGATTTTGACATTTAAAGGTCAAGTAGCACCACATTCATTGGCAGAGCATAATACAAAAAGAAAAAAGTGAAAGTGAGCTCGGAAAGAAAAATTAAGAGAAGGATGGTGTGATAGCTTGCCATTTTGCTTGCAAGAGGTTTTGAAGATTAGTCAGTAGTTTTTCTTGCCATTCACTGTGAAATACAGTTCTAAAAGGGGTATATAAAGATAAGCCTCTGGAGTAAAAATGGCTACAGTGCCTCTCTGCTGGAGATCAAATAGCCAAGGTGCTTTGAAAAGCAGAGGGAATGACAAAAAATTATATGAAAAAGTTCTGCTTTCTGCCTTCTACTTCCTTCTTCAAAGAGCTGGCAACTGAAGCAGCCTTGCCTATGGTGTTTTCTCTGTTTATTTGCTTCCTTTTTTTTTTTTTGAGTTTTTTTTTTCTGAAAAAAGTGGGTAGGTTTAGAAAAATGTAATTATTAAGAAAGGAGAACCAACTGAGTTGTAAAGGTCCTCTTATTCATCTTAAAAGTCACTGAGTCATGCTGGCAGAGGGCACACAGTGCTGGTATTTGCACAGCCTAAGGGCAAGAAACATTTTTTAAGGTCTTGTTGTTACAACACTTTTATAATAGGCACAGTCAGAGGAAAAACTTTCAGGAAAAAATGTAAACATTTTTATAAGTTTGTTCTGTTGCATAAGAACTGAAAGGTGAAACCAACTTATCCCCCATTCCAAAGCAAAAATAGACCAGAAGCACAAAGAGCAGATTAAACTCTCAACTTTCCTTGAACTCCCTTTAAGATTAACACAGAAATGTGGTTTCGCAGCTGGACACTCTCCATGAATGCAAATCACTGTTTGTTGTCTACTTTTCCACACCATCCAACTCACCTGAGAATCTGCCTTTGATGTGTGCTGTTAAAATGAGTCTTTAAGCTGAATTTTTAAAAGACTGACATACAGCTAGATGGCAAAGAAAAACTGCATGATTGTAATGATAGCACACACTCCTTCTCCCCCAACTTTTGGAAGGATGAAAGCACAGGCCTGTCTTCTTTCAAGGCATTTGCAAACTTCCAGTAATGAGTTAGCAGGAATTTATTGTTGGAAACAAAATACCGTGACTGCCACTGCAGAGTTCCCTACAGAACTGCCATGCACATCAGCCTGGCTGGTTTGAAACTACCATGTGTTGTCAGGGAAAAGAGGCAACGCACTTAAATCATGTCCAATATGCATGATTTCTACAAAAAAAGGAAACTGATACAGTGAAAGGTCTCCCACTATCAGATTATGATTTCTCACTGCAATATGGAGCACATAAAACGAAGGTTAAAGAATTTTCAAACTCATAATTGATTTGGCTGTTCTTTTTACCAAGTTTCTAAATGCTGGTTTTACAATCTCATCATTTAATAATGAAAAGAGTAAAGAGTGAATATGACATATGAGTGCCTGTAAAAGACATAGAAGACTAAGCAATATATTTAAGTTGACTTAACCAGAAAAATTTAACTGGATCACGCTAAGACGTTGGAATGTACAACTTCTATGAACATTAATTTTCAAGGAATGCAACAGTTTTGCCTCTGAGCTCCTCCGCTGTGGTACAAAACAAGGTAAAAAACATGTAGTGAAATGAGATTATTTTCCTTGGGATCAACTTTAGCTGCTTTCCCCCTATCAGAAGAAGCCAAGATGGTGAGTGTTGTTGTTATTTCAGTAAGCAACTACTAAAACACATCTTGCTTTCAAGGAGAATATAAACTCTTCTGACTATTTTAACTAGAAAATAAATGAAGTTATTACTATTACAACTATGATCAAATGAAGTTATTACTATGAAGTTATTACTTTGATCTCCTGAAGCAAATTAAGGGGAGTTGAAATGAGGTTTTAGTAATTCTTCAAGTACTATCTGGTTATACAAAGCATATCCAAAATAGGATTTTTCAGGCACTCAGAACTCATTCTAGATATTTTACAGTATTGTACACCTTGCCTAAAAATATTTCCCTGGGTTTATCTGATTTTTTCCCCCATCATTACACTGCAGAAACACTTCAAAGCAATGAAAGGACTCAAGAGGCATCTGATGCCTGGACTTCCATCACCACCAGCCTGTGTCACATCACAGAGATATTCCTGACAGATGTGGATCCTCCAGGATCTGTATCTCAATTATTCTTCTTCACTGCTGAGTGTCAATACACCAGGTCTATTCATTATGCACAAGAAGACAGGCTGAGAGAGTTGGGGTTTCTCAACCTGGACAAGAGAAGGCTCTGGGGAGACCTTATAGGAGCCTTCCAGAACATAAAGGGGGCCTGTAAGAGAGCAGGAGAGAGACTTTTCACCAGAGGATGTAATGATAGAAGAGAAGAGGTAATGATTTTAAATTGACAGAGAGTAGATTTAGATTAGATATGATGAGGAATTTTTTTAGTGCTAGGGTTGTGAAACACTGGCACAGGTTGCAGAGAGAAGCTGTGAATGCCCCATTCCTGGAGGTCTTCAAACCCAGGTTGGATGGGACTTTGATTAGCCTGGTCTAGAGAAGCTAGACACCATGGCAGGGGTGTTGGAATGAGATGGTTTTTAAGGTCTCTTCTAACCCAAGCCATTCTATGATTCTGTGATTCTATGATTCTATGATGATTCTGTGATCTCAGCAAGTGACCTGTCCATCATCAGGAGCAGTTTTTCTTAATCTTATCATAGGCTAGACCATTGTTCTTCTGAGTGCTGTTAGTGTGGCTGTACGTGTCATTATAATGGCACCAAGTTTATGTAGATCTGCCAGAGATGCTGCCTGAGACCAAGTCCCTTGGCACCCTGCTGTGAGTTACCTGGAAGCATTCCCACAAGCAGCTCTGACAGTTTTATGTTTATGTTGTGCAGTGCTTTGGTCTCCAGAAACCAGGGCCAGACTTCTGTCTCAGGATTATGCATCACCTTCTCTAATGAGCTGGAAAACACACCAGAATACTGCGCTCAGACACTCAGTAGAAACGACCATACAGCAGCCACGGAGGGAGAATTTTCACTTATCACAGCTGCCAAAGGGGCTATGTGCCAACAAGAGAGGCAATGCAAGACTGCAGCAAGCCACTAGCAATACCCTTGTCAAAGAAACATTGATGGCTTGCACTGCTACTTCACAAGTCTCAAACCAGATTTGACTTAAGTGACCTTTAGGTTTCCATTCACAAACAAAGAGGAATAATCAAATTCAAAGATGCTTTGAGCATGGGTCTGGCTTTCAGTTGTTCTGAGGATCTTGCTGAAGACCTTGGCTGGGCTGGTTTACAGGCAGTGTGTGACTGTAATTTTTTTTTTTTTATGCAGGTACCCATCTTCCCCTTCCCGTCAGGTCAGCCAGTCAGTCTGTAGCTGAGCTCCACAGAGATACAGAAAAAGGAGTAAAGGAGTTGCAGTTAAAAAGAACATAAGCTGTTCCATTCTCTGATGGTGGGTGACTGCAGGTTGTACTAACCCAGTTTTTCATGCCAGCAGCCCACTTTTCTTAATGACTGTATTAACTTCAGCCCTCACTGCTGTCTTTCAGGCAGTTTTTAAAGCATGCAGAAGTACCAAGCAGAACCTTCTCATTTCTCCATATTTGCAAGTTGACCTTTGCTAAGACAGATTTTTTTGCGTGAAAGCATTTTGTGCATGCAGGATACAGTTGTCAGGGATATGACAAAAGCTGATTGGTCTGGACTCTGTCTTTCTTCTTCATTTTTTAAAAATACTGTAACGTGAAATCATGTTTCAAGTATTATTTCAGTGAATTCCAGAAATTAGAAAGACTTAGACAATCTTGGTGGGGGGGGGCTTGGTGTGGGTTTTTTTTTCCCTCATGTTCAGGAAATTATCCAATTATCAGCCTATAAGAGTAATGATCCCTCCTTGAGTTGGGGAAAAAAGTCTTAAGATCCTCTCTCAAGACTAAGAAAGCAAGAGTGCTGCTCCTAGAAAATGATTCCATTTTTGAGGCAAGTGCATTTTCACTGATGTTTCCCTCTCACCTTTGAGAAAACTCAGCTGTGTGCCTAAAATTAACAGTCATGAATGTGTGTAAGGATGTGTGCAATGAAAAATTTTATGGAAGTTAAATGACACAGGGAAAGTAAAGGCCATATAGCTAACTGGAATGGAAAGGCAATTGTCCATTAGATTCAGCTTCCATTAAGCAATCACAGCCCAGATATCCAAAGGCAGGACAGCCACAGGTCTCATACAACTCAAGGGTTTTTAGGAGAAGATGGGATGGTGTCTGTGTAGGTTAGACCATCTCCACCAAGAGTTCCTTCCTGGCTGTGGTATGCACAGCGTGGACTACAGCCATAATTTCTAGCATAGTGTGCATAGTGTGCTCTGGATTACTTAACAACAAGAAATCAGTAAAAGTGAAACAACTCACAAAACCTAACCAAAGCATGCAGTCTCTGTCCTGAGGCTTGATCTAGCCATAAAAATGTAAGCATTAATAAAAGGTTACAAGATCACTTATTTCTGCTTGTTCTGGTGCTGCCAACAGTTCCTGTCATTTGAAAATGCCTCAGCAGTGTCATTCAAGGACCTTCTTCATCCCGTTGTTCTCCTCAGGGAATTTATCTACCACTAACCTTTAAAAAGTCTTATGTTTTCCCAGTTAGTGTTTGGAAGCACTGCAGAACAGTTTAAAAGATGCAGTTTAAAAAGAGCTTATCAGGGTAAAGCAAATTTTGTGATTTGTGAAATTAAATTCCTAACACATCATATAAATGTGTTATGTTAAATGGCTATCTGGGCAGGTTTATATATGGCATTACTAACATAAATATAAGCTGAGAGCCAGATTAAAAAATGCATTGAATTTTCATTAAAGCAATGGCTACTATGTGTCTAAGTTAATCTTAAGTGTAAATTACTCTTCAGGTACCTTTTTTTTCAGCTGAAGTTTATCTAATTTAAGGAGCTCAGAACTTGCCTCTTCACATCTTTTAATATCCTGAGTGAGAATCAACTGTGTGGGTTTCCATCACCTTGATTACCCTTGCCATCAGCAGGAAAACTGTGCTGCAAGTAATAATAGCAATAATAAGATCATTTCCTTTTTTTTTTTATTCCAGGCAGAACACTGTCAGTTTGCAGAGAAGTATAATTATTGCCAATAAGAAGATTGAAGGCTGCTTAGACTACCATAATTTGTGGTCTGTGGAGAACCTGAAAGCAAAATATTTTACCAGTAATACCTGCATAATTGTGATACCGGTAACTTATTTTCCTGAAATGGTTGTATCTGCCCATACCTATGGGCTGTAAATAAATATAAATCTCACAAAGGAGAGCAGGTATCATAAGTAATGTCTGCTTTCAGTATGAAAATGTCTGATCTAAGAAGCTGAAGCTTGAAAAAATAATTGAGAAGATTTGGTCAGCCCTACAGTGCCTCCTATAATGAAATCTTTAGACAGCTGCTCTGTAAAAGCAAAATGGTGGGTCTGAAGATGAACTAAAGGATTGTGTCTGAGTTACCAACCTTCTGTTTGTTGAAAATTATTCTCTAAGCAAGGGTTATTTGTTAGGATCACGAATTGCATTCAGACATTACTCAGTGGTAAGCAGAATGAAGCCTTGCAGGTTTGCTTCTAAGAACTGTAGAATCATAGAATGATGCAACTTTTTAGGTTGGATAAGGCCTTTGTTACCACAGCACTGCCAAGTCACCACTAAACTATGTTGCTCAGTGCCACAGCTACACGTCTTTTAAATACCTGCAGGGATGGTGGCTCAACCACTTCCAAGGGCAGCCTGCCCCTATGTTTGACTAGCTTTTCAGTGAAGAAATCTTTCCATCTGAAGGAAAATATCTTTTAACTGCTTTTATTTTTAACTTTTTTTTTACTCTATAAAAAATTTGGTTAGTTTAGGGTTGAATATAATTTCACTTACGGATTTATAAGAACCTCAGAAACCTCAAAAAACTAAAAAAAACCCAAAAAAACCCAAAAAACCCCCAAAAAACCCAACAAAAAACTAAACCAAACCAAACCAAACAAAAAACCCAAATTCAAACTTGAACCTCTGGAACAGAAAGCCTCCAGGCACCAACACAGGCTGGGGACCAACAGCTGAAAGACAGCTTTCCAGAGAAAAATGTGGTGGCTTTAGTGAACAAGATGACCAAAAGCCTAGAGTACACCCCTGTGTCAAAGAAGGCCAATTCTAACAGCTGCTGTCCCGTTTCTTTGATTAACTTCTGTTCTGGACTTGCTCTTCAACTTCTTTAAATCAGGATAGTACCATCTGATTACAAACCTGGGTGATTACAGTGAAGGCACACTATCCAGGCTTTTTCCTCCCTTTTCCTTTGCATGCTGAAGACTTTCACACAGCAGTTACTTGTGTGAAGATTCTGACATTTCCATGAGCTGATCAGAATATGCATAAGAAGACTCAGAAGATTTTCTTCCCTTTACGAAAGTTTAAGTGACACAGACACATTGGGGTGTCTTACTAGGAAACGGAAAAGAATACCTCAAGAAGTAGTTCATTGCTCATACTCTGAAGATAGCAATAATTATTTTCTGTTTGAAAATAATCAGATGAATTCTTGCTGTTGTTGGGTGAAGCCAGTTCTTAATTATCTACATTTTCTTCTTTTTTCAGTTATTCTTTCTACATAATTAAAAATTCTTTCCCATCCAAAGGGAAGTCTGCATTCCAGCTGAGTCTGAGTCTCCTAGAGGGAAACTTTTTTTTCTTATTGCTGGTTTTTAGTCATCCCCTGCTGATATTCTGTGGTCCAGTCAAAACAGAATGAATTTGCAAGAGGCTTTCAGCAGCAAAAAGTCTCTGAAGCTTTGTGTAAAATAGTACATGCAATGTACTGGAAAAAAATTGGGCTCACAGTGCTGGAATATAAAATTGTAGTAACAGCCATGAATTAGTTCGACACACCAACTCCAATATTAATTTGAAACAATTTCATGTAGTTCTTGGGCATTGTCAAAATGGGAAGTGGATGTAATAAAGATGCTAACAAAATTAACTTATGGATTTGTATTGAGTGAAGCAAATAATCACATAGAGGTTTTAACTGACTGATAAATACGAGGTCAGATTTCATCTCACAGTGCTGAAAACCTTGTCTGTTTTGTCTGAGAACATTATGACATGCCTAAGAGCAACCAGGCATGATGCCTAAGAGCATCCAAAATGACTTAGTATCCAAATGAAGAATTTTTAAAAAACCCTCAAATGTTTCCTAATTAATTCAGCTCACTAGCTTGCCTGTGGACTGTCAGTGCTGATGTGAGGAATTGGCAGATTCATGCACAGTTAGATTCAGATTCTTCTAGAAGCCACCAAAATGGAATCTGAAGATAGTCTACAAATACTCAGTGTTGTCACAGTGTTGGGATCCTGTGGAAATCATCATGTACATCAGAAGAGCACAGAAGACAATCTTGATTCTGTCTGGAAGGCTAATCTGAACACTACTGGTGTTTTAAAATCAGTTTAATTAAATTCATGAATCCAATTTAATGGACACAATTTTCCTTTTTTTTTTCTTTTTTTAGTATATAAATAAGGCACTTCTCATACTTTTAAAAAAGATTTTTGTGAAGAAAACGAGACATACAATCACTGTTGTGCTGAAATAATTTTTAAAATATTAAGATTTTTGTGATTTATGGCCAATTCAGACAATTACTCTGTTGCACTAAACGTGAAATTTAAATTGTTTTATACAACCCAAGAATTTGGAATGCACAAATACTTTCCAAATGTTAATTAGTTATCCAGATATTTTTCTATGCCTGTTACACTGTGAACATGAATGTGCAAAGCCCAACATGTACAAGGTATTAGACAAAAGGCGTGGGCCAAATTCAGACCAGTGAAGCTCAGCCAGCTTGTTGTGTATGATTCAGTTTTACTGTTTAATACTTATAATAAATCATGCAACAATGCTACACTACTCATTGTTTACAGATCTTCCTTTACAAAGTGGAAATTGCTCTTTTCTCTATGAATGCCGTGTTATCACAGTTCAGAGTTACTGAGAACAAAGCTGATCTCTTGCTAAGGGACACTGCAGTGGAGGAATGCAAGAAATGCAGGGGTTCTGCTAATCTAAAGTACAGCCTCATCTGTTATCCAAGCCTGGTGTCAGTCACCTGAGAAGCAGGATCTTGAGCCATCTAATTTACTCTTTTTACACTTCTGGATTAATCTGGAATACAGGTATTTTGCTGGTGCCACACCTGGTCACAAGGCTGGAGGTTGAACATTATCATTACCATGTAACTCCTTATTATCCTGTTTTTTTCCTGACCCATTCTTGATTTTGGGACTGCAATAGTCCCTGAATATGTTGCATAACCCAGTAAAGAAATTTTGCATCTTTTTTTTTCCTATGGTGATCTGACATGAACAACCAACTCTTTGAATTATTCTCTAAGCTATTCAATAACAGCTTCATTTATCTGAGATTTAATTGATGGAAAGCACAATTTTCAAACAGTGCTTAACAGCATGGAGCTTCCCAAGGTGCTGTATTTGCCATGAAAGTGATTTCTCTTGATGTTGTTTTCTATAAATATTGCTTGATCTAATGGAATTTATTTTAGAGCTCTACTGAAACAAATCAATTATCTCTTGAAACTTTTCCCAGTATCATCTAGCATTCTAAACCCATATATTTTAGTTTCTAAAATAGATAATTTTATATAGTGCTCTACTAGGTTTTGGAGATTTCTGGAGTAACTATAGGAGAACTTCCCATTATAAAACAAATGATTTTTACTCTCTGATGAGGCCTTGTTCTGCTAAAAGAGTAAACTTTATAATAAGAGCTTCCATTAGGAAACAAATTTCAAGTAACTTTGAAATATGTGAATTAAATTTGCTCTTCATTCACAAAACCTAATTTGTAAAATATATACTTTTAATAAGATCACAGTTCTTAATATTAATATTTAAATGCTCCTGAGCCTGAAGGCCTTTTCAATTTCTTTTTTTTTTTACATAATGGTGAAATAGAGTATCAAAGAACACAGTCCAGGAACATCAGTCTTCATAGGTGAAACACTCAGCAGAGCTCACCCCTAAAACCTACTGAGATCTAGAAACTTGGGATAACAATCATTTCATCCAGCTTTGCAGCCTCTTTTGGTATTCCTTGTTCCCCATGTATACTTTATGGGAAGCACAGGCACATGTGAAAGGATTCAGATGCCTAGAGCACAAACAACTTTTTTAAACTTAGCCTTCTTATGACTGTTCTTCTTGGGTCTCCTACAGCTTTGCATTTAGTCAAGGGTGGATCTCCCAGCACCCAGCTCACACCTTTCTGTGCTCCTCATACCTAATTGTATAACTAATTACATTTTTTTACTTCTCAAAACAGGAGAATTGGTGAAGCTGAAACCTGGAACCTATGTGCCATTTAAGTGGTTGATTCCAGTGATGTGAGCAGTGCTAAAGGAAAGACACAAACAATTGTAATTAATTTAGAGCAAGGCACTGAGTTAGATTTCTTTGAAATTGCATTTCTTGTTAAAAGTCAGCCAGAGCCTGTAATAAGAGGAGATGGCAAAGTAATTTTTAAATGCATTTATTTTTAATGCTAGAGGGATACCATAAGAGAGAGATTGTCAAACAAAAAGCATTTTATATGGCAGCAGTTGAATGAGGAAAAGCAATAAGATTAATATTGTCATTTCTCACAGGTGACTTGTTATATTTTTTCAGAGAGCTATTAGGGCCTCTGAATGCTTAATGGGGAATTTTGTATTCATAACTTTTTCTCAAGGGGTACCTCAGAGCTACCAAATATCTTACTCCTCCAGTTTTCTTCTGGGTCTTGGGTCCCTGATCATCTATACTGCACTCACTGGTTCAGGGTAAGCACTCCTTTGGACTGAAACATTTATTTCCCCACAAAATAAAGTCTAGGTGCAGTTCTGGGGATAATTCAGTCAAAAAAGTGTCCTCCAAAGATTATGTGACCCTACACAAGCTAATAACTCCTGCATTACATTCTTGCAAACCACTCTCAGCGGGCTTTGCAGCCTCAAGCAGCCTTACATGTCTCTCCAAAACAGGTAATACATTCTTTCTGTTTAAAGCTATAAAAATATTGATCTTGATAGGCTGAAACAATTTTTGCAATTTCTACTAGAATATACAAGCTGTTAAAAACCAACGATGTTTCTCAGCAACCAGGGCACCATGTAGGTCCTTGAGGCGGAAGCCCGGGGCTAGTTTGGATGCAGCCACCTTGATCAGGCAGGGGAAGTCCCAGAGTGGGCAGGAGACATCCTGCATCTCATAGTGTACAGTAGTCCCTGTAGGAAATGCATTTAACAATGCAGGTGAAGCCAAACAAACCAAGCTTTAACAATTATTCAAGCAACTGATGGCAAACTCACAATTTTGTTATTGGCAACAAACTACCAGCAGAACTTCCCCTCCACCGCTCCACACTAAAGAAATATGTGTACTTTGGTCCCACAGAGCCTGTTTCATAGGTTTGTGCCTTGAGGTATCCACACACTTTAACGTGTATCATTCCACAAAAAGTATTTGTCTTTTGGCAATAATATTACTTTACTAATGCAAATGGCTCCATTGGGTCTCAGTGATTAGTTGTGTACTCAGGTGTTTTTTGTGCTGGGTCCCAAACTGTGTTCAGAGTAAAACTGGTATAGGTTTGTTCCACCATGGCCTCTAAATAAAAACATCTGCAGTCCTGTGACTTTAAAGTCATAATACTTACCTATAATAAAATGGATGCTTTTTTGATCTGGGGAAGCAGTGTCCAGTTAAACTACATTTTGTTATATCTATCCCCAGCTTTCATTCATATGCCAAAGGTCTACTGTTCCCGCAACCCTTGAAATTTTATTAAAAATTTTGCTAGTGTTAGCAATGTGCTGAATCAGGGTGGGATTTTCTTTAATATAAATGTGCAAACCTAAGATGAACAGTTCAACACAGCTTTTCGGCTCTGCAGACTTGGCTATGCTTTAGAGAAGCTGAGTTCATTCATGAGAGCTGTTCTCACAGTTTTGAGCATCACATATAATCTTTCCTTATATAATTACCCTTTTTTCTTCAATCCCTAGCACTTTCTTAAAGCTACTAGGCATACCCACTATTTTATGTTATTTCCTAACAAAGTAAAATTCTGTGTATATTTTAATTAAAGGCAAAGATTTAAATAAGTAATTAGGTTTACTGATTTCTAGCAGGTTTAAGTATGTATTTCAATCAGCATATAGGTAAGTGTTCTGCTAAGTCATAAATCTTGTTTGTTTTTTAATAATTGCATTATCTGTCCTGTATTAGTCAGGACACTATCTCACCCATGTTCAGCTCTACTTTTGGATGTCTTCTTCATCTTATCCCTCTGATATTTGTATTTCGTTATTTAGAAAGCGCTTCTTTGCTTATTTTTAGAAAACAACCCTTTTTGTTTTACAGATTCCCCACCTAAGCAGTCTTTTTAACACTTGCTAAACATCAAAGTTCAGTGTCTGTAATTACTGAGGAAGATGCTTCAAATCTACGGAGAATTGACTTGGTTTTATTTTACAATTAAGGTGTTCAGCAGAAATATAATTTTCTAAACATCCTCAGACTGATGATGCCTTTTTGCTGCTGCAGTCAAGATAAAACATGAAACATAAACATGAAATGTATCTCCTCAGCTCTTTTCAAATCCAATCTTAGAAAGAAAACTTTCAGCAAAGATCTTCTAAAGATGCTTCATAGAAATCTGCAATGCAATTGCAGACACATCCCTCCAGCCCTTGAAATTTCATAATCAAGGACTGTAACAACAACCCTTAGGAGAGGAGTGGAATCTTTCATTTCCTATTTAGTTTTCATTTGTCCCTTTTGAGGAATGTAAGACAATATTCAGAGTCTATCATAACTGTTCTTCATTTTATTGTATTTTATTGCAAATCTGTGTCTGCAAAGAAGGCAGCAAAGAGACTCTGAGCCTGCCATCAAGGATACATAGGAATACTTCACAGATATATTCTAATATTATAATAGAAGCAAAAGAGACAATTAGACAATATCTGATGATCACAGAGGCACACCAAGGTGAAGGACAAGCTTTAGGATTGAAGCTTTAGGAGGATCCAGGATAGCAACTAAGCTGAGAAGATGATGTCTGTCATTACTTGAGGCAGACCTGGTATCATCATTCTATATTGAGTTCTTTGGCTCAGAACTGTGTGGCCAGAAGGGTAAGGGGTTTGCTTTCTGCTGGTCATGACACAACCATGTTCCCTCTACTAAAGCCTGGGCATTATGTGGCAAGAGGCTTTCCAGAGTGCTCAGTAGGGAGAGGCAGAGATGGATGTGCACACACAGCCCCTTCTCCCATTATCACACAGTACTCATTTCCACAGGCTACTGGTCTGATTAACAACTGATGCCAGTTTCCAATTGTTGGTATAATAGAACTGTTAATTTTATAAATGCCTCAACACTCGACACATAACCTGATACTTGTGAGAATAAGAACTCCCTGAATACAACATAAACTGGGACCAAAAAGATAAAAGAATATCTTATACCAACAGCCCATTACAACCCCCCTCTGCTTTTAGGGGCTATTTAGATGCCATTTGTATTGCAGTCACGTGCAAAGGGCCCCCACTGCAATATACTGAATCATAAAATAAATGGCAGTATTTTCTTTAGCACTGTTAAGATAGGAAGCATATGCTTGGGAGTATTGCACAAATCACACCGTGGCAAACAAAACCTGAGAAACCAATGGGCTTTACCTCTCAAACAGCAGGTATGTTATATATATTATACATGTTATAGGTTTCACCCTGGCTCTCTGAGGGGTAGATTTATGGTTGCCTGGGATAGACTAAATTCCCTTTAAGGCTGCTGTATCATATTTCATTTTAAAAATAAAACCAAAAAACCCAAACAAGGCAATTTGCTTTTCTTTGAATTTTAGCTCATTCTTGTATCCAAGGGGAAAAGAAACACATGTAAGAAGCTCACAGTAAAAAGGATGGAGAGGCTAGGATGTACAACATAAGAGGATCTGTACAAATACTAAACAGTTAACCTTCCTTGTCTTATTTTGCATTGTGTCTGATGTGTGTACATGGCTATACATATATATGCTTTCCTTTTCCTGTTTACCTCTCATTAGCACTGATTCTTCCCAAAGTATATCTTATATCAGGCTGGTAGGCAGTACCTTGATTTTTATCTTTATATAACCACTCTCCCCCTCAGTTTTCAACACAGCAACCTGTTTCTTCCTCTCAGCCTCCACATAGCAATCATCCCCTCTATGCCATACAGCTATGCAGTCCCTCAGTTCTCAGCACATACACATGTCTAAATTCTCATAAACTCAGGAATATACCTGTTCTGCTTTTGTTCTGCTGGATTGTACTTGTGGGAAAACATGCTAGAACTCCTTATGTGCCTAAGGGAGAGTATTTTAACCTATAGTATCTTGTAACAAAACCAATCATTTACATGATTCGTTCAGACTATCATCTAGTAAACTTGCTTTACTTTAGTTTGGTAGACACACTGCACCTCCTTGTTTTAAGTTGGCACACTGTGAAATATAGATGGGGCTGACCCAACATGGGCAGAAATTTGCACTCTTTAAATCCTGTACTCAAAATTTTCATTTTAACTTGTGTTTCTGAGAGCATATGATAGTAGATACACAAAAGAGCACACATTCCTACTGATTAGACCAGTGGCTTTTTACAGGCACATTATCATCAAGCACAGTTATAATACTATAACTTGCAGCATATGTTTTAATACTATCTTTACTTTGTTTCCTCTTTTTTCTTCACCCAGCTTTGTTCTTGTTTTATCCTTTCTCACCCCAAAGCTTTGTGTCTCCTCTCTAGCTCGAGAATGAAAAAGTATGAACACCAAAAACTCTGCAGGGAGTTCAGGAAAATTGCTATTGCAACATTTCTTTCTGCAGTTTTCATGGCTTCTTACACAGACAGAATGACAGAAAAGGTGAAGACTCTAGGACAATTCTTCCAGCTTTGCACTATGTGGCCATGGGGAAACCGAAGGACTCACTGTGTGCCCAGCAACAATAAAGCAATCCCTGTTTAATGAGAAAGGAGGAAAAAGCATTTTTCAAACTAGATATTCAAGGATTCATCCTAATATGGAGTTCAGCCTTAGTTTGTATAGGATCACTTCAGCTCCCTCGCAAAATAAAGCTATCAACTTCTAATTATTTTGTCTCATAAGCCTGACAAAAGCACAGCTTTTTCTACAGGTACATTTTTCTAAACTATTCACACAACTGAAAAGTAATTATGCTTCTGATTTTTTCTTTCTTTCTAATCCACCTTTGACCTTTGCTTCTTTTTCCCTGTTGCTCCCTATTTTTGTTTGCCAATGGAAAGGGAGAAAACAGAAAGCAACATAAGTAATCCTGGGTTCAGATACCCATTTTCTGCTGGACTATTTCTGTATCCAGCATCATCAGGGATTAGATAAAAGATGAGATCCCTGGAAACCACAGCCCAGGAATTACATGTTTGATTAATTAGTAAGTAGGCAGTATGGGTATGCTCCTGCATGCTGTCTGTGTGCAAATGGAACACAGCTTAAGTGAGCCGGAGCGAGTGTTGATTATTCTGTAGTCCTACTTTCATTCTGGAATGTAAAATAGCATAGGAAGACAATTTTCCTACTGAGTTTATGGATGTTTGGGGAATATGCTGAGCTGCCCAAGGAACATGCAGGGATTGGATAAATGGAGCTGTTGGACAGATATTTGCTGAGACAGAGATTTTCTGTACTGGTTTAGCAAAAGATATGAAACTCATAGAATTTAGTGATGCTCAATTAAAAATTAGTTCCTCTAAAGTAAGGAACAAACACTGTCAAACTGAGTACCTACCTGAACTTTCAGCATGTCTTTGGCAGTGATAAGGTATGAACCCAGAGACTCTTCACACTCTCTGGAGGAACACTGTCAGCCAGCTTGACTTGGTGAGCAAGTCATATTCCTCAAATTCAAATAATCTGCAGGCACTGGAAACTGTAATCAAATTGGAGGAGAGAACTCAACTGGAAATGTTATGAAATAAGACACCTGGCTAGAGAGAAAAGGCATTTGTGTCTGTGCTGAGGAAAAGGTTAAGAAGCTCTCTCACCATTGGAAATCCAAGAAGCAATACAGACAAGATGTGCAACTGGCCAAACTCCATTTGCTCTGCTGCTTTGAGAACAATTATTTCAGCATCTGTCTTAAGAGTGAGGGAACTTTCTGCATCTGATAATTGTGTTTAATCACTTTTACATTATTGGTGACTTTCATCTAGCTAAGTGATTATCATAACACTGTGCAATGGATTTATCACTCTTGGAGTTATTCCCTGTTGCAGGTTTAATACAGTGTTTTACTAAAATAAAGAAGTCCAGGTTCTTTACTAAGAGTGCAAATTTAAACAGTTTCAGGCTGATACTTTTATTTTTCTTTTAGGTCATATCTTTTTGCATCTTTTGTTCCTCAAAACATTTAAATAGCTCAACTAACATGGGAAACAGATGCTATTAAAGAACTACAACATTTTTACCTATCTACCAACTTTTGTTGTGTACCAGCTTATATAATGCTTAAATCTATGCTAAACTTCTCATAACATATGTAAGGTATTTTAAATTATAAAGGCCATTATATATATTTAATTACTTAAAAATAAAGAACGGTGCATTTTCTGAAATATTAGCTGTCAAACTTTACGTTGCTTCAATTTTCAAGAAAAGGTTTTAGGCCACAGTCAGACAGCAGGGAAAAGCTATGCTGACATTGAGAAAGCAGCTAGAACAAGGGAAATATTCACCCAGTAACATAAAGGAATCCCCGTTAAACCATCTGAGACTTATACACACACAGGATACTGAGTTTTCATGTTTTCCTCTGCCATATGCAAGAAATAATACTTTATATTAAGTTACGTGCCATCTTAAAATGATTGAGTCTCATGCTTTCTGCATGGTTAGTGCTTTAAAAGTGGGACAAGTAATTATCTCTTACATAATAAACCATCTGCATGGATATAATTAAACATTTGCTCAGTTGTATTTGATATTAAACCAGAAAAAGAATGTGGTTAAGTAGCATTTATCATGCAAAAGATGTCAAAATCAGCTGAAAATCCATCTATAATATCCTAGTTAGTTGCTAAGCTTTTGAAGGGATCTTGAATAGATCTCAAATGTGATGCTGCATAACTCAGGTTGACATGGTAACATGCATAGTAAGGAAAATCTCAGCTTTACTTCATTTTGATTCCCTCCCCTTTTCATATGCTCCCCTCAGTTTCTGGAGTAAATGTATCTTAGGAGTCTCTGATTGCAACTCATAATTATTTGGTGTAATTAAGATGGCGTGCTAGTCTTTTATTTTGTAGGCTGCAGAATAGTAGCAGGTCCATGATATGAATCCCTAGCAGCATTTTTTTAATGACCATGTTAAATTTAGAGCTGTTCCAAGAGAGATTATGTGTTTTGCTTGGTTAATGGGATGTTTGCTATATTCAGACTGATATGGCAGCACGGTGCCTGAGGGAACAGGCAGAAAAGAAATTCTCTCAGTGTAGCTACTCTTACAGACATATAAGCTGTTAAGGGTCAGTGCCCACAGCCATAGCTCCTGAAGACTTTTGTTGAGAAGACAAGGCCAGAAGAGTCATAGCTTGAGAACACAGACTGAAAGAATGATAGCAGGGCAAAAAAAGCACCCTGTAAACCAGAGGCAAAAACAAGTTTGCAAGGACAAAACTGAGACATAGTCAACACTTCTTCATATATTTGGATAAAACTGAGGCTTCATAGATGACAATCACAAAATTATATGTCTAAAAGTAATGTAAAAATATCTTTAGATTGTTAAAAAAAAAAAGTCTTTCTAAGAGCTTTATACAACATTTTTACCAAATCATGTTTTTTTTTTTAACAAAGATTCACATCTTTGTACATTCCTTTAGTATTTTCTCCTGTGCATGAGAGAGCACTACAGATTGGGGTATGGTGTGGGATGTGTCTGGCACCTTATAGCATGTGATTGAGCAGGGGGAGGAAGGGAGGGAAGAAAGGAACTGCAGAGCCAAGATATCCTCTGAGGAACACGATAGTCAGAGTAGGAAAGCAAAGTGCTGCATTGCACGAATGCACGAGGCACAGACAGAGATAAAGAGGAGAGGCAGGACCTGTTTCACTGTGTGACACCTCACAGGTTACTGACTGAAACTCATCCAGCCCTTTTGAGTAAGTCATGGATGATAGAGTGCTTCAGCTCTGAGACTGCTTGAGGGATAGGAGAGCTGAGAGATTCCACAGAGGACAAATAAAAGCAGAGTGACCAAAAAAAAAAAAAGCTTAGCTGAATCTTTCTCTGCAACCTTGACACTGGTTACTCTTCAACTCCCAAAATAACTTGCCACTTAGAAAAGTGAGATGTTACCATCACACCAGACAGCAGTGTTATGGACTGAGAAATGAGTGTTTGTCTCCTGGCTTTACAGGGAAACCTTGATTTATCATGGAAATTTTGACATCACTGTAAGAGATCTCTTACAAAGGAAACTTAATTAAAGAATAAGAAATACCTGAAAAGTAACTTGACAAATGAAAGAAAAGATCTTCCTCTTCTCTGATAATTGTGGAATTAAAAAGATTGAAAAATGGTTGAAACTAGCTTCGGTGACTGCTTGTAGCTCCACATATTGACTTAAGGTCTGATTCCTTCCACAATGGCAATCCAGAGAATAAAAAATCCCAGCTTTTTTTTTTTTTTTTTTTTTTTTTTTTTTGACTTAGAAGTGAGTTTTCTGTTGTTCAGATGATTCTTAGTGCAATAACCCTGGTAAGATTAAACAGAGGGAAGAAAACAAGAATTATTGTTTGGAGACAGTTTCCCCTAGGCCTCCACCACCCAAAAAGAAAGAAAGAAAAGACAAGCTTTAATGTCACTACCTACTGCAATATCATCATTTAATTGTTAACCCTAAAGAAATGCTATTTTCCACAATAACTTCCTTTATTGAAGCTTCACAAACTTAAACTATGCATGATTTAACGTTCTTTAAAGCTTTAATGAGGTATAATTCTCTTTATGTAGAACAGCCTTTTTCATAACTTTTCAAGGGATATTTTACACTAAACTTCTGTATACTAAAGCCAAATTAATCAGTTCCTCAAAATAGAGGACTCTGAATTTCACTTTCATGGTAAATTAGATTTTGTTTTGTTACTACCTAAGAGCACGTAGATTAAGTTTTTTAATACCACTTTCTCTCAACAATGATTTGAACGTAATCATAAGGTTTGTCTTTAACTTCTTTATGGCTATTAATGGTAACAGCACCTTTCTGTCCAAATTCATCTGTAAAGCTACATGTGAATTGATTTCACATTGACCGCACCTAAACTTTCAAAATGTAGCTACACACATGGACAAGCAGAAAAAGAGTTATTGGCCAGCTACCCTATTATCTTCTAGACCTCATTAATTTCCCCTCACAAACAGGGTTACCTTATAGATTACAACGGCCCTATTTATTATCAAAGGACAGAGCTGACAATCCAGGGAGTTTTAAAATTACAGAAAACATCAATCTATGCCAGTTCAGAGCTTTTGCCTTACATTTTTTAGCAAGTAATTCTAAAATAGCAACTCTCAAAGATATTTAATTTTGAATCATCCCAGATCATTGTCTTGTAGACTGGCTGAAGACTTTTCAAGGTCAAGTTTTTGATGAATTTTGGGCTAATTCTGGTTTGGTGCAGTAGAACTGGAGATGCCTGGAACTGTCCAGAACAGTAGTTTCTTGGGTTGATTTAAGTTTTGTATTTAGGTTTCTAAAATCTGAGCCTAGTTTTAGGCATTTAAGTTCTTTCTCTGGGGGAAGATGAGAAGACTGTCAGCTACACTTGGTTGCCTTTTCCATTTACTGGCTGTTTAGTTTCTCTCAGAGAGTCTCTAAGTTTCATTCTTTTTCCTCAGTGTATGCTGATTTAGTTGTGTGCGCATCCCTGGCACAATCTATCATGACTGTTTAATATTGTACATTGATTTCATTTTACCTTGAGCCATGTTACCACAAGAATCACAATTACTCCTTCATTAAAACACTGCTAATTAAAACAGTCCGAACTGTCAGACATAACATTTTTACTGCCTGTGCATTACGTTAAGTATTTTAGCAATCTTTAGGATTGATATCTGTGATCATTTTGTTTGTCTTTTACCTGATGAACCTTACAGCAGTACCCAACCTTATGGCAGCTAAGAATAGCTAATTTAGCGTCACCAGAGATATTAGTAAAGAGCATTTCTCTAGACCTTATGTTTTAAATCATTTGGAAATAAAATTATTTCCTGCTCAGCATCTTAAAAAAATACTTACTTTTTATGCATGCATTGATGGTATTAGACAGTTAGGCTGAAATCCCTAAGATTACCATGACAGATTGAGGGTTGAATCTTCCCTAAATTAATCAGAGTTTTACTTTCAGCAATAATGTAGATAAATCTTTTATCAAATGCAATGGAATTAGTTCTACCTGCTGCAGCTCTTTGTCCTGGGGTGGTTGAGTGGAAGCACCTTCAGCATAGACAGTGTAAGGAGCAGATCCCCAGTACACAGCCTGCTTGAGGGGAGAAGTGGTAGTCTAGTTACAGCAACAGCATTGCCTCACATCCCTAACCTGGGAATGGACTGTGAGAGAGAATGGCATCCAAATCCTCACTCAGAAAAATGCCCAAAGGATCTGATTCAGGTTGTAGCAGGAGCTATGGAACCCAGCAGATGCTGCTCGATAGCCTCATATGGCCAGTGCATCACAAAAAACCAGCACCTAGAAGGTGAAAAAACAACTCCTATGCAGTGAAAATTTCCTGGGTCACTAATGGCTTCCCACTTCCTTTCTCCTCTTTGGACAACCTGAGATTTCCCATTGTTTCCTGTTTATGCCCCTCACACATCCCTCAGTGACTAGCTGATTACCTGCCTGAGGATGAGCTTAAATCTTTCCTTCCCTCTCCTCATAAAATCCTGCCTCAGCTACTGTGATGTTCCAGCCCTCTTCTGATTGACAAGACCCACTTGGCAAAAATATATTATTTGGGGCTTTACTTCAAAAGTGCCAATCGTTGCTGAAGAATTTTACTCTCTAAATTCTTTTGGGAAGCAGCTCCTTTTTAAAAGTAGTGTTTGTAAAAATTCTATCCCAACTCTAGTCACTCTAACTTATTTTTTAAATGCTGGTAAATGAAACTACTGCATATGCTGTTCTTAGGTAATTTAAAAAAAACCAGTTTGTACATTTATATTCATAAAACATTTCAGCTGTCTCTCCAAATGAAAAAGACAGTCCTGAAATCTTCAGCCTAGAGCATGTGAATACCACTGAGACTGAGTTGAGGTTATTGTTAACATACATATTCTAAATTATTTAAAATGCTTCTGTTAAAGGTTACCAGTCAGAAAAGAATATCAATTCCCTTTAACTAGTTTAAACCAAAGACCAGCAAAAATTCAGATCCTGCACTTCATTATTTTAATTCAACTTCTTGGCAACCTGGAAAGAGAAAAATTATAGGAAGAGTTTATTCAGATATAAATCTTTCTACACTACATGGTGATGGAAAATATTTGGAGATGGATAGAGCTGTTTCACAGGTAGGATTTGACCTGCCACACGGATGGTTCATTTATAATTTATAAACCTAAATGACACGGCTTTAGGTTTAATTTGGTAACCAATATGGGCAAATCAAATCAGCAAAACAGCTCTTTAAACATGTCCTTAATCATGCCTGAAATAATAATATCTGAAAGAAAAATAAGAGATGTAAGTCTGACAAGCCATGTTGAAGATCTTTTTTGACATAGTTAAAGCTTTCATGGAATATTAGAAAGTGAAATAAGATAACTTTCCAGTACTGAATATGTTAGCTTTACAGTGGGACCCCATTTCAGTGGACAAAGATGTGGAAATAACTTAAAGAATGTTTTATCCAGTGACCAGCATGTAATTATACCTGCTCTATGTAAAGAGAATTAACTCCTGGTCTGCAGTTAAAAAGATTAACTTCTTGAAGAAGTCAGTTATAAGCAAATAAATGAGAAAAAAAGCTGCAACAGTGAATGATTTTACCAGATTCAAAAATCCAGTTGTGCAGTTAGAGAGAATATTGTCTTTTTTAAAACACATCCTCAATGAAGAGAAATACAGAACAACAGATAATATAGAAAAACTTTTCTTTTGCCCATTATTGCAAGTGTGGACAAGTGAAGTAGCAACAACAAACATATGAGAAATTATCCATGAGAAATTTCATGACCAGAAATACTAAGGAGAAAGAGGAATTAAAAAAAAACCAAAAAACAAACAACTTTGAAAAAAATTAATGCTAGCAAAATCATAGGATTGTTATTAGAAGGGAACAGGGGGAATTCTCAATAACAATGCAGAACAGACAGAAATATTCAACTAATATTTCTTCATAATATGGTCCCATCCCAGTCATGAATGCCATATGTTTTTGCCTAAAATAATATGTGTATAATTTTTAGTACCTGAGGAGTTTAAAAAGAAGTTATTACTGGTCTGCTTGAAAACTTAATGTTGCTATTCAAGGTCTAGGACATTAAGGATGAAATAAAAACATGGATAAAACCAGGATTATATTTGGACAACATAAAAAATATGACCATGACTATATAATTCTATGTCTGCTGGAAACACTAGCAGGAAAAACAAATGGAGTCCTGATATGTGACGTAATCTATACCAAGAATGATTGTGTAATTAGTGACAATGAGCATATCAAATTGGGCAGCTTTCTGGGTGAAATTGTTGGATATGATTGATAAAGATGACTGCATTGACATACGCTTCTGCAAAGCAACAGACATACAGCAGTATATCAGCCTAATTAAGTGATTAGCAATGTACAAAATCAGTGTAACACATAATAATTAATTGTGAAATGGCTAAATGGCAGATCTACAAAAGTATAAACAGCCAACCATCATCCCTTGTGTAATTCCTGATGGATTGGTAGAGTTCTGCTGTTTCTGTGAGTGAGTTTTTCCCGAGGTGTGGCTGGTGCCTGGACTCCCAGCCCGGCGCAGCACACGGCTCCGCAGTGCCCAGCTGCCTGGTGCCGCCCCAGTTGCTCAGATCCCTGCTGGCAGCTGGCACAGCCTGTCTGCTGAACTGGGCATATGTGGTGGTATTAACACCAGCTCCCTTGGCCTGGCCTGGCATCCCGAGAGCTGAGTGCCTCTCTGACAAGAAGTGGAGAGAGCTGTAAGCACACCCTTGACGCTGCTGCCCTGGGGCACTGAGCCCCGCATTGCAGAAAATGCTGTCCTCTGCTACTGCATAAATTCATAAGTGATCTGAAGAAATATTTAACATTAATGGCAAAATTTTCAGATGACATAAAATGCATAAAGCACTAAATAATGCAAAGAAAAAACAGTTTTTCTGTAGGGAAATTGACATCCTTTAGTGAGCCAGGATCATTTGAACGTGCTTTTTGAGACAGCTGAATGCAAGGTCATTCAGCAGGAACAAAGAATGTAGGTCACGTTTAGAAGACTGGAGACTGTGTCCTGGAAAGCAGTGACTCTGAAAAGGATTTAGGGGTCACAGTGTTTAGCCAACTAAAGAGAAGCTCCCAGAACAAAGTTCCAAGGCATTTGGTACAGTCTTCAGATACAGGAGTGTTGGGTGGTGACATAACTGTATCCAATTCTACTTTGACAAAGGTGCTTAAAAATTACAAACGTTCAGAAAAGCTGAAACTGTTGGAAGACTCTTAGACTTGAAAAACTTGGTCAACATTAACAAAGATGAGAATTCAAAGTTAGTTATTTTATCCAAAGTGAAATGACTGTACTGGGGTTTATAAAGATGCATTCACAGGGGTTTTAGAAATACACAATATTTCAAAGTCTGTCCAACAAGGAAAGACAATTTTGTATTAAGAAAACAGTATGCTTTGTTAACATGATGATTCTATAACTGTTGAAATGTTTCATTCAGACTTTGTTTCTATTTGGAATTGCATTGTTTTAATTCAAATGGAGAACAAACACAAGAAAAAAGGTAAAGAAAAAGCATATTTTAAAGTGCTTTAAAAATAAAAGCATGGTAAGAATGCTTGACAAACAGACTACACTGTTGTGTTGTGTCTTCATGTTAGACACAAAACTTCAAATGAACAAAACAACATATTTTAAAAGATACTTTCCCCCTGGGTTTATACTTTTGCCTTGATTTATATTGTATTCTTTTCTTTTGACCTTTTTTGATATAGTCAGTGAAGGTCTTTCTTGAACATCTGTGAAATATTTTGAATGCTTAGGCTAGATGTAAATAATACATGTCAGAGAGATGTAAACACCAATGGGAGAAATAAATTATGTACGTGAACACAGGGCACTATAGCTAAAGTAATGAGTTGAAACATAAGAAACTTCCATTAACCTGATCATTAGAAAAAAAATCCTTATCATTGGAGGAATTCAACTTTAAAGAGATGTTTCCTTTGGGGAGCAGAAGCCCCAAGACATTTAAATGAGACATTTAAAATGAACTGAACAAAATAGCTCTGAAGAATGTTAAAGAACACTCCTTTGTCAGGACCACAATGGTATTTTCCATCTCTAATCTTTGTGATCGCCTGTTTTTTCTTATCATTTAAGACTGTCATGAATATTTTATTTGATTGTTGACCTACAAAAGAAGTGGTTTAAAGAATAAAGTTTTGTTGCAAGTCTACCAGAGTTCTTTTAATGTTAGTTACTGTTCTCCCCCCAAGTATACCTAAGTTACCAATATCACTGGTATCTGTTTTGTCTAAGCACTGACTAAGACATTTCCAAACCCAACAGACTAAAGGTGGTGAAATACTCAGTGGAGTGGCTCATTTTTTAGGAACTTGCACCTGAAAAACAACAGTCTTTATAGTAAAGTGACTGCACCTCATTGTCCATAGGGGAAGAATTAAGTGCCTTAGAACAAGATCCACAAACACTAAGCTAGCTGGTAAGAGTGTGCTGAGGACACAATTGTACATTGAATTCTGACTCTTTCTGATGTTCAAGTATTTTAATACCATTACTTCTTTGAGCAGAGGTTTTTCTGAAGGTTTTAGGTGCTCATTTCTCTTTCAAAAACTAAGGAAAAAAGTGTAGCCAGAAGACTCCTGTCTGCTCTCTTCTTTAGTGATTAAAAAACTCCTCCAGGATGATGAAGACAGGGCAACAATTAATTTTCTCCTTTAGGGAATCCCATGTCTCCTAAGAGCCTACATGTGGACTTCTCTAGGGGAAAAGAAAAGAAAGGGAGTGCTCCATCCCCTTCTTCTTTTGAGCCTCTTACATTTTTTGTGGATGGAAGGCTTGGTTTGACTTCAGACAGATTAAGCAGGAGCCTCTATTCTGATTAAGGGTCTGTCAATGGGAGCAGGGCACCCTGGGCTTAAGTCCCTGCTCCACAGATTGTCTCTGGATTTATGGATATAAAACACATAAATTGTCCATAATACAGACACACAAAGCCATCTTTTGTCCTTCCCAAATGAGTGCCATAACCAGGAGGTTACAGACTAATTCCCTCTCTCTGATCTAATGCATTTTTAATTCTTTCAAAGTGGAGCAGCTCCAACAGAAGGGACAGACTGTGTTTTCTTCCCTTCCATGTCCCCCTGGACCATAGGCTGTTTACCTGATAAGCAGAAGAGAGTTGAAGTCTTTGTTGCACAAAGAGAGCAAACCAGATCCTTCACCTCCAGAAGGATCTCACCACTGAATTTTTTACATTACAGTGAAGAATAACCAAGCCTATGAGGAGAAAGCATCAAGTATGGCTGAATTTTTGTATGGAGGTTCACTTAGTAAACGTGCTCCAACAGCTGATGGGCTCGGGCGTTGAGATAAGTGATTCAGTCACATTAAGGCCAAGACACCTTTGGCCAAATGCATGTTCTGAGAAATTTCAGCCTAAAAACTGTAGCATCCGTAGAAGTTAGTCATCTCCAAAATCAGCCGTATCTAAGCGAGTGTTGTGAATAAGCACAGCTCCGCTGCTTTTAATACCTAAAGTACGCACCAATCCCACCTTCAGCACCCAAACCGTGTCATGGGGCTTTGGGGACTCGGTGGGATTTCAGTACTTCGCGACCAGGCAAACCTCCTGGAAATGCCAACATACGCATTTGCCAACATGTCCGAAAACATCAAGGCGTTTTTCGGACTCGGGCCGGCTGCCCCTCTCGCAGGCACAGCTCTGCCCCGGGCACGTCCCAGGGGCCGGGGCTGCTCGGGGCGGAGGGAGGCGCCGGGCGGCCGGCGACCCGCGGTGCGGCCGGGATGTGGCCCCCGGAGAGCCCGCCGGGATGTGCCCCCGAGCGAGCCCGCCGGGATGTGGCCCCTGGAGAGCCGGCCGGGATGTGCCCCCGGGAGAGCCCGCCGGGATGTGGCCCCCGGAGAGCCTGCCGGGATGTGCCCCCCGGGATGGTGCCTGTTGGTCCCGCAGGGCTGCGCTGGCAACCGGCGCTGCGCGGACAGGGCGCGCTGCCCGGAGCGGCTCCGGCGGCGGCATTCCCGCAGCGCCCGTGGAAGAGCGGGCCCGCAACGGGAGGGAGAGAGGGGGAGACAGCGGCGGCGGCGCCGCCCTCTGGAGAGCGCCTGGGAGAGGCTGGTGTAAAGAGCCGCATTTCAATGAGGGCCGGGCTAATGCAAATCACTGCAACCGGCAGCAGCAGAAGAAAGGCGAAGCAGCTGCAGCCCGGGCTCCCCAGCAGCGCGCTACAGCCAGGGGAGGCGTAACAAAGGCAGCAGAGCCNGCCTGGTGCCACCTCCAGGGCGTGCTTCACACACGGTTCCCCTACCCCAGCAGAATAAACCCCATCTTTTCGCGAGCCCGCTGCCGCATGTATCCGTGTTCCCCCAGCAAACCCTCCGTCCTCCCCCGGGGTGGCCAGTGGTCATCCTGCTGCTTGATCGCCGAGTGATCTGCTTGGGTCCCAGTCACATCGCGGCGTGATGTGGGTTTTTTTTATCAGTATGTGTGGTTCTTTCATGGAAATGCTCACCCACACCTGTATTATGAATAATTCTTCAGCAGATGTTAGGGTGTGAAGTTGGCATGGTGGTTTTTCAGGGGCGTGTCTGTTCGTTTTTCCGTTTCTGCCTGTATAAGACTATATATTTATACACACGAACGGAAACATTAGATCAAATTGTTTAGGATTTCTTTGTCTGCTCTGACCTTGTGGTTTAAACACGCTTTTCTGTACGTACCAGGACTGTGGAGGGAAAGGCGGCTCTATTTCGGTTTTAAGGACGTAGTTGGGAATTACAGACATTATTGATAAAAGCAAAAACGTGTGGAAGAAAGGACAGTGACTCGCACTTCTTCCTCCCCTCATCCAGAATTAATAAAGCTGAAAGAGTATATCTTTGTCTAAACTTTTTTTTTTTTTTTTGGGGGGGGGGCGGGATTTGTATTTGAGATGGTTTGAGCAAAGGAAACAGCAGACCTAGGAACCATTTTTCCTGGCACAAGAATTGCTTCAGAGATACAGTTTCTGAATTGTGCATTCTGGGATTGTTTAAATCTGAATAACAGGTTCTCACTGGGATGTGAATTAAAATACTGACAAAATTTTTTTAACATGGAACCAGTGGTGGCATGTTCTCAATCCTAAGATGTAGACACTAAGCTGTATTTTACATTTAACCTATAGAGGAGCATCAGTGAAATGCAACAGCAAATGTTCTTGTTCATTTCACTGAAGTGGGATGTAGTGTGCATGGGAGAAGCAGAGATTAGTTTTTTTCTTATACATATAAAAGAAAGCACACACACATATACTGTACTATGTGTAGGTACTTTGAAAGGATTTACAAGTATAAATCCTACATTTATGTATAAGCATATGATCCTCTGTCAATGTAACAAAGTCAGTTGTGAGCTGTAACCAAAGTAGGGTAAATAATTTCCACTAGGGCCCCACATTTGCCTTAGGTGCTTGTGGTAGTCCAACACATGGAGTGCTCTGAGAAGCTGCTGAGTGCATCACCTACAGCTTTGCAGCATCAGGGTCCAGCTGTAAAGTCAGTGTTCGGTTTAATACAAACTTCTGCAAGCCAAAGAGCATCTGTAAATTTTTCTCTATTTCCTCCCACTGTTCTACAGCTGGTCTAAATACATTTTCTTTCTTAATGGTCACATCATTATGAGTGGTTGAAACAAAGCTAGTGCTTGCTGGTTTTTGTCTTTTTATTGGAAATCAATGAGAGAGGCCACTTCTAAATTAGGTCTGTGTATCTGTGCTATAAATAAACTTACAGTGCTTTGCTGTTCTGCAGACAACTGCAAATCTAGGTGGCTCCTAAATTAAAATGAATATGTTTTGAACCTAATGATCTTTTGATAATTCTATTGTTTTTTGTATTTTTGTGTCTTCTGTTTGTGAGGATTAATGTGTACTTTGT
The DNA here is from genome assembly GCA_013400955.1 of Drymodes brunneopygia. NCBI lineage: Eukaryota > Metazoa > Chordata > Aves > Passeriformes > Petroicidae > Drymodes > Drymodes brunneopygia. Next base: position 1,374,643 of record VZTZ01047394.1, on the reverse strand, counting down.
AGTATTTAGTCTTGTGTTGGTTGTAAAAAGGAATTGAAGTATTTGCCTCCTTGATTTTATTTCAGAACATGTGAACTTCTATTTATGTAAACTCTATTGAACAACTGGGATTGTTTCGGTCAGGGCTGATGGGTTTTTCTCACTGTCAAGCATGGGAGACACCAATTGCTAGTTTGTTCAATAACACTGATATTATCATTCCTTTGGTGATGGCAAAAGAAGCTGTCGGCCTTAATCAATTTGATTATTAGGCTTAGGATATTAATAATACATCTTGCAAGATGTAGAGCACTGACGTAGCTTGCTCATTGAAAAACAGTGTCTCCCTCTAATATATTTTTTCTTTCATTTCATGCCATTTGAGCCCTTCTGAACCAACTCTGTTGATTCAGAGTGTGTAAAGCATTTGTACAAGGACAACTGAAGTAATTTCTTGCAAAGCTTAGGCTGTGAGAAAACCAATAGTTGGAACCTGCAGGTAGTTTTTAACATTGGGATTGATGCACTATGTGTGATAGTCCTGATTCTCATTGCCAACCTGCCAGAACTATTCCTCTGAAAATTTCTTAGTTGCTGGCAACTGGCAGCCCTTCTGAAACAACACCTCTTGAGATCACAGTTGGAACCAAGAGTTTGGTATGGGCAAACAGTCTGGAAGGTAGATGAGACTCAAATAGCACTTGAATATAACATGAGAAAAAGTAGAAAGCTGATGCATTTGTTCCTTTTTTCCAGTAGGTCGACTTTGTCACCTTGTTTTCCGAGTTACTGAATTTGAACAAACACTTCTCAGTGTTTGCATATTATTAGCATTTGGGTTCATGAGTGATGTTGGTATGATGTCTAACTTAAATGTAGTTCTTAAGGCATGGCAAGAGGCTTATGTGTAAAATGACCATGTGAATGTAGCATGGTTTTATTCAAGCTTCTTTCTCAACCTCGAAAGTAGCCCCTCTGTAAGAGCAACATGTAGAACAGGAAGTCTTAAATTAAGCTCCTTTGAAACTTCTAAGTTTCTTAAGCTTTTTCTCTCCTCTTGTGCATTCCTTAGATTGAACTTCAAGATGTCCCTCGGTAGAGATATGGAGCTGGAGCATTTTGATGAGCGTGATAAAGCGCAGCGATATGGCAGAGGGTCCCGGGTGAATGGTTTACCCAGCCCCACTCACAGCGCCCACTGCAGCTTTTACCGAACCCGTACTCTACAGACCCTGAGCTCTGAGAAGAAAGCCAAGAAAGTTCGTTTCTATCGAAATGGAGACCGCTATTTCAAAGGGATTGTATACGCCATCTCCCCCGACCGGTTCAGGTCCTTTGAAGCTCTCCTGGCCGATCTGACCCGAACTCTGTCCGACAATGTGAACCTGCCCCAGGGAGTCAGAACAATCTACACAATTGATGGCTCCAAGAAGATTTCCTCCTTGGACCAGCTAGTAGAAGGTGAGCAGTAAGATCTGGAGGTGTGAAGTTAAGCTTGAGTCAGTCTAATCTGTTAAGCCTTTCAAAAAGAGGTAATGGTATTGTTCTTATTGATAAAAGAAGGATTTTCAATGGTCTAAATAGAATTGCGAGTATCTTAAATGATGCCTTGAAATATTGTTGCCTTGCTACTTAATTACTTCTTGTTGAACATGTCTGACCTTTTCCATTCAACATAGTGTTGATAGTCCTAGATCCCGAAGATTGCATCTAACCCTTGTTTTCATAAGGATGCAAGGTCGAGTGCCAATGAGAGTTTAGTCTGTTAAACTTCAAAAGGTCTGTGGTGCTAATGAAACCAATGTGAAATTCAGTTGAGATGTTTTTGGTTTTTTATGTCTGTCTCTATCTAGTGAAGACCTCCATTTCTTCTCTACACATAAATATGCCTTAAGTAAAATACTAGCCTCTCATTGAGTGGCATAAATGTTGGCAACCTGTTAAAAGAGTAATACTGTAGCTGTGATTCAGCTGGGGTAGATTGTAAACTTTTTTTCCTCTGTAGCATTTCCATTTTCCCCAGTCATAGAATTGGTAAGGTTGAAAAAGACCTCTAGCATCGAGTCCAACCATTAACCCAGCACTGCCAAGGCCACCACTAAATCATGTCCCTAAGTGTCACATCTGCACATCTTTTAAAAGCCTACAGGGATGGCCTGTTCCAATGCTTGACAGCCCTTTCTGCGAAGAAATTCTTCCTAATGCCCAGTCTTATCATTCCCTGGCACTTCTTGAGGCCATTTCTTCTTGTCTTATTGCTTGTTACTTATGAGGAGAGGACTGACACCCACCTTGCTACCACCTCCTTTCAGGCAGTTGTAGAGATCTTGCTTTGTTTGTAAATAAGGCTCATGTACCTGCAGGATAAACCATCACCAGTGATTTGGTCAGAACTGACAGTTCTCGGTCACTGTCAAATGTCAGACATCCCAGTCATTAATTTGCCCATTGAGAATGACTTCAGCACTCCTTCAGTGATAGTTCTATTGGCAAAAGAAGCTGTCAGCATTAATCAATTTATATAACTAAGCTCAAAAAATTAATAGTACTTTTCACAAGTTTTACGAATAGGTAAAGTGGCTTTTCCAACATGAAGTGCTTCTGGATTGCAGTGGGTTTCTAGTGTAAAACATCAGAATATACAGAGTATGAAGGCAGTGACTATCATATGGCCATAAATGAGAGTGTTTCTTAACCTGTGAAGTTTAAATGCAGGTGCTTGACTGCGTTCCAAGGAAGAAAATGTGGAACAATTCTTTCATTTTTGCTTCCATCTAACCCCTGGCCCCGGTGTACCATGGGCAAACCAGTAAAGGATGGATACATAGCCACTGGACAGCCAATTTAGTGTTGTAACAGAGATTGTAATTTCTATGTGATTTTCACAGGTGAGAGAACTTGCAGTATCAGGATGTAATGAGAGGATCAGAGGAAGGCTAATATGGAGAGAGAAGAATAAAAGGGTAATGCCAAATGTGGCTCCTGAAAGAAGAGCACAGCTTTGCATAGCAGGTGTTCAGCCACCAGTGGCTTGTCTGCTTTTTATGTCATAGCAGAGGAAAGCTTTTTAAGTTTTGAGAACCTGATATTCTTTATAATCTTCCTTGTGTAAAAAGGAAAGTAGGGGACAACATGAAGATGCTCCAGAAGGAAAATTGAAGGGGTGGGGTTGTCTAAGTAATAGATTTGGGGGTTAGGACCAGAGGTGTAGTGAAATGGAAAGGCAACTGGTCTTAGGGGCAATCAATCAATTCTGTGAGGAAAGACCAATATTAATCAACATCTGTTTAAAAGCAGTCTTTGTGCATTTGCTTATTTGATTGGTGTGTTCAACTAGAAGCAAGTTTCATTGATGTTAATGTTGATTTGCACAGTCCTTTGCAGCCAGTCAGAACCAGTTTTGGAAAGAATGAACTGAAGTCAGAAATAAATTCAGCAACCTGTAAGATTGGTTTGTTTTGGTATCCTAGAGAAGAATAATACCAGTTATTAATCAGTCAGTCAAAATGAATGACAGTGGAAGGTTTATTTTAAAGAAGGCATTTGGGATTTCTTTTTGTCCTGTGGGATTTTATTCCTTATCCTTTCAATGAATACATCTTCGCTTCCTGGTATAGTTCAAGAAGGACAGTCTTGTTTTCTTGTCCCATTAAGACTGTGGGATTTACAGAAGTCGGTCTTTGTGTGGAAGAAGAGAGCTGCATCCTCATTCTACATGAAAAGGGGCTTCTGTTTATTTGTTTAAAACTGCAGGGTGGGTTGTTTAATTTGCAGAACTTCACAGTGGAGCACGGGTTCATATATTATTAGCTCAGTGATGGATTTTGCATAAGCCCCTTCCACTCTTTACTATACAAATTTATTAGAGTTTGGCTAGTCTGGTACAGCATTAATTAGCTTGAAGCTGTGCTTTGTGTTTAAATAGCTGGAAAATCACTTGATTTTTGCCTCTTGCCAAATGACGTTTGTGCTCCAGCTACTGAAATATGAAGCATTGCTTTCTTCATAGTGAGACTATTCCCTTCCTGTGTGAATTCACTAATTAATTTATTGAAACTGTTTTGACTTTATGTGATTAAGGGTTCATTAATTTGGTGATTGCACTGTAAAGGAAATGTATAAAGCCTCGGTTTTTAGAGTTGGTTTTTGTCTTTATGCCTGTGAGGAAGTTCCTGTACTCTTACCTTCTCATGTGATACATAAAGACAGAGAGGCTCTTGGGGGATATGAGACAGCAGCCACTGTCTTTCATCCCAGAGCTAAATACACAAAACTGAATGAAAGATAGTCCCAAAGGAAAAAGATTGTAAAAGAGCTGTTTTGCTTCAGTTGTATTTAGTTCCATTCTGCATACAATTCAGAGCTGGCATGGCTGTATGCTGGTGCTGTAGATTATTTTGAGGTGCATGGACATGTTTTCTCTTTATTTGAAAGTATTGTCTCCCCTGGGTGTGGGGGTTTTTTTTTGCTTTTGTGGTTAGATTGATTTTGGTTTTTTCTTTGTTTTTCCTGTGTTTTTGTTTGGTTGGTTTTGTTTTTTCTTAGGTCATATGAGATTTGTTGGAATATGATGACAAGGATACTGTTGTAAGAAGTTTCACATGGTTTCTAATGTCTGTCACCCTACATGAAGGAAATAATGCAATGGATCCAGGTTCTTTTTTTTTGTCAGCCCTGATGTTAGGACCCTCTTTTCTTTAAAGAATGGATTCTGAATGTGACATGACTTTATTCCCTAGGCATGACATGCAATCACAGCATGTAGAAACAATAAAGATGAAGTTGCTCTTGAAGGTTAAACTTTTTAGCTGTAGAGGAAGTTTCAGGAAAGGACTTTGCTTCTCCAAAAGTGTATAATCCTTATAACTGAAGGCAGAGATGGACTCATGGATCTTACGCCCAAAATTACCAATGAACATTGCAGGATAACTCTGAAATGAAGAATATTTACAGGTTTTACTCCTGGGGTCCTGCTATGTGGAACACAGACCACAGAATCAATCCATAGCCAGAACTGCATCCCTTTCTCATGAATTTTTATTATAATATTACCTCAGAGTCTTGGGTATGAACCAGAATTGATTGTTTTAGTTTTCTACAAATACCTACCACAAAGTTGAACCCTGCAGCCAAGAACTGGCAGTCAAAGACAAACTGAAAACCCCAGACCACATGGCTGAGAGCATACTGGGAAACAATTTTGTCACATGTCAATACTGGGTGCACTGCCAAACGATTCTAAAGACTTTTATCTGTGTGTGCACGTTTTGTGTAGGCATAATGGCAGAAACAAGTTTTAAGGAGAAGTCTGAAAAAGAAAAATGAATGTCTCTCAGGGATTACCTCAGAGCTGTGAACCTTGTTGAAGGAGCAGTTTGAAAGCATGCAGATATTCCAGCTTTAAAATCCAGCAATAGCTGTAACCAGCTAATAACTCTTGGGTGATGTGAGCATTGCTGCAGGGCAGAGGAGATGATGGGTCACATGAGGACTGCGGGAAGGCTCTTGTGATGGAGGCAGCCAGTTTGTGCTCAGAGCAGCAGAGAAGCTGCCTGCCAGCAGAGGGTTCAAAAGGTGGTGTCTCCTTGCTGAAGTGATGGGCTGCAAGTGTTCCTGACTTGTTTTGTGTATGGGTCTTGCTACTCCTGCTGTCACCTTGTTTCTTGTGTCTCAGTTTCTCCCTCTCCTTCCCAGTATTCCTGCTGCCTTCTTGACTCTGCCAGCCACTCCAGTGTTGTTGGGGAGAAGCCCAGCCGGGCCAGACTGTAGAACTGATTGAGGTGGTCTCTGATGCTCTCTGGAGCTAATGGCTTCTTTCTTCTAGGTCATGCCTACCTCAGCAGCTAGGAATTGATGGGCTGGAAAGATTCATATGCATGTGTAATATGCTATCAAAATAATAATAGTAAAGTATCTGTTTAAATGTTTGTAGAGCTGAATCTATGTGGACATTTGTTTGTAGGATTAAATTTACACTGGATATTTACCATGGACTTGATCCAGGGCTATCAAATTTAGGGAAGCTTGGACTGAATCCTGTGGCAGAAATGGCTGCAATCCTTATATTGTTTAATAAACAAACAGCTGAATGATCCTGTTGCATAAAATAGTAGAGGGTTGTTCTGGCACTATTTATTTGATTATTTTGTTCATCTATTAGCCAGTTGATTGTCTTGCTTAACAGCTTCTTGGAAGTCAATGTGGTTTCTTATTCTAGGTGCTTTGTGTTATTTTTGGTGGTTCTTTGAAAGTGTGTGCAATGCCTATCTTGCTTGTAACAAGACTGCAGAAATGTGAGGGGGCAGAGGGAGAGGAAGTATTTTTATTTGGCTTTTGATGAGGGGAAAAAAAAGAACTTTTTAGTCTGAGAAGAAACTGAGAAGAAAGAGTTTGTGAAATAGGTGCTTTCAAAGGTCAGAGGAGATCTGATTTAAAGTTTCTGGTGCATCTCATTGTTAAGTGAACATGCATCGGTCAGATTTATTTCCTGTAGATGCTCTATCTCTGTTGCACTGTTGCATTTTTTCAGACCCTGCAGAAAGACAAGGCTGCAGCAATGTAGTTAAAGTAGGTTATTGTTCTATTAACTAACACATTTGGGAGCTATCAAGTATCAGCAATTTATTTGATTCAGGTCATCTTCCTTTTGCAATCTGCTCTGTGTGGTGAGACACAGTCAGAATTCTTTGTCCTTTCTCCTGAGAGATTGAGATTCTGCCTTTTGTGTGTATAAAATCAAAGGGTAGAAGTGAAGAAAGGTGGGTGTGCCTAGGCATGGAGTTCTGGGGTGCTTCCCCTTTCTCTTAAGATACTTCTTGCTGTATCCGTTGGGGAAATGGGCCGAAATAAATCACTGCTAATTAATAAATTAACTTTCTGTTCCTACTACATACTCTGCTCCAAGGAATGAACACTATTCTGTAAATTGGCAAGTGCTGATCTCCACAAAGAGGGGTTGGTGTTCCCTGTCTTCTTATGTGATTCAAACAGGTTCTCTCTTCCTTCTCCAGAGTTTCCACCTAAGATCAACAGGCTTCCTCATGAAGCCATTTTAGTCCAAGTCACCTTAGGCACAGAAAAGCAACACAAAAAATCGCTTTTAAAAGATGATGCCTTGGTTGTTCTCATAGGGAGAATATCAGCAAGCTGAAGAAAACAAACTAACTGCTAATAACTGTGGAAAAGAGGGAGACACTTGCATCAGGAAAACTCCAGTAGTTAGGTGCAGTGATTCAATATCTCCTTAGCAATCACTTTGTACACAGATATTATTTTTAAAAATTAAATATTTATATATGAAGCATATCTTGAAATTCTGTTGTGACCTATAAGAACCATCCTCCAGAGTTGCATGTCTCTGATAGTTCATCTGCATTGAATTTTGACAGATGTGTAACTGCAGGTAGTAGGTTTTTGTCTCTTTTTTGTTTCAGCATAAACCATGTTTTGGGATCTGCCCTTCTACATTATTAGCTTTCTGATTAATTTCTCAATGCTAAGATTTATTTTAATTGTTCCACATGGTATTTCTTGAAGTGTCGAGCATTTACACAACGTAAATTGTTGGGTTACTGGTTTGAAACTGACCAACAGGTGCTGTGCAGCTTTTCTGAAGGGTGCCAGGGGTGTGTGTTCCATTTGCACTGCTGCTGCAAGGAGGCTCTCAGGAAAGGGTTACTTTCTAAGGTGTAGTAGTCACTTTTTTTCCTAGATGCCAGATCTCCCAAAACAGCTGGGTGTTCCCATTTTCTTTTCCTAATGGCTATTGATACTGTAATCAAGAGTCAAAATTCCATTAGTGACAGCTGACTGCCCTGGGAAACACTTGCTCTCCTCTCCTGGGGAGCTGCAATCAAATTGACACTTTTAAATGGGCTGTATTGTCTGTGGGTTTGCTTAATCCAGTATCTGCAAAGAATTTTTCTCAACACTTGTTCTGTTACGAATCTAGTGTCTGGAGATTGTTACTTTATTCTTCCAGCTGCCAATTAGTCAAAGCTGATGATGAGGAAGCAATAGCTAAAGGAGGAGATGGATTTATTGGACTTTTAAGTCAGGCCCCTTGTGAAACTTTTTTGCAGCCTTCTCTCCTGAAGGTACTGATGAAAAAGAAGAGAGAATGAAAATCTAGGTGAAGACCTTTTATCCTTTTCTTTGAGATTTTCTCTGTGTACAAATGCCAGAGGTGCTAAAGATTTTTATTCTTACAGACCTGACCCTTAGGACTAGCATGCATGAGAGTTGCAGCTCCTGGCCAACAACTTAAATAGTTTTAAATAACAGCATTAGGGAGAAGTGTCTGTATTTCTGTTGACGTATCTAAAATAGTTCTTACTAAAGATATTTCATCCTGGAAGGCCTGAGATGCTCTACCTCCAAGATGTTCTATAACTAAATATGAGTGTCTTGAAGGGAAAAAATTATCTTAGTGTAAGTATTTTATTGATGTAATATAGTACTGTTGCAAATGAGGAAGGCAAAAATGCTGATGTTCAAACAATCCCAAACCTTCAGGGATTCTATTGTTCCTTTTTTTATGATCATTCATACAAATTTAGTTTTGTAATCATGAACTGATGTGCAGTTAAATGCTACAAGGAATCCAGCTGACCTTTAAATATAGCTGATATTAAAAATCATGTGGAACTGTCCTTTCAAGAAAGGGAAGCAAAAAAGTTCTTAATAAACTAAATGTAAATCTTCTGTGTACACTGTATATCACCATTTATTTATGAGCCTACCCTTTGAGAAGTGAGTTTTAATTTGAAGACTTGATTTTAATTGAATGTTACTTTGTGCAACTGAAGCTAACAATTTCTCTAATAGGACTTTACCTGAAAATCCAGATTTTATATCCCCCCTCAAAAAAATAAAATAAGAGGTTGGTGGTGGATTTTACATCTTACAGCAAACATAAGTGAAGACAAGAATAAATTTTGCTTAAAAATTTATAAGAGAGACTTCTCCAAATTACTTTATAGAACAGGTATTTATTGTATTGAGAGCAGTCTTAGTTGGATTTCTTTTTTTTCCCTTAAAACTTGCTAATTTTGTGGATGTGGTTCTGTGGGTGCATTCTGACCTGGCAGTAACTGAGTAGCTAGCACTAGAACTATTGGACAGGGACATGGATAAAAGAGAATGTGCACTGTTTGGCCACTCATTACTGTAGCTGAGCCTTTCTGTTCTGAGTTCTCCATATACATATCTGTCTCTCTTGTATATGTACAGTGGCTAAAAGGAAGAACCTATCTTTATCCAAGCCTCCAGTCCCAGTGTTCCCTGCCTCCATTTCTAAATGTGGTGACTCTGTGTATCTGCCTGCATTCCTTGTGTGCTGTAATCTGTGGAATTGGGTTGGGTGTCCTTGAAACCTTAAAATTTCCATTCAGAAGTAAATTTTTAAAACTTACTTTTAATGATTGAGCTGTGAGTCCTCTTTCCTTAGGGGTAGGGATCATTAGGAGTATTTTTGGTTCTTACATGTTTTTTGGCATAGAACATGCATCACTGAGTTTTGTTCTGGTTTTGTTTTGTTACTCTGGGCTAAATTTCTGACATGAAGGCCTCTGTGCTGTTAGCATAAAGTGAACTCTTAGAACCCAGAACTAAAATATCTCAGATGTCTCTGTGATGTTGTTGAGGATAGGAGTTTGCATTATTTGTGATTTAACTGCAGGCTGCTAGAAGGTGTGGTCTTGCTGGATCCAGTGTTGTTTCTTTGAGGTTTTTGGCTTTTCTTGTNTTTTTTCAGGTTTGTTTGTTGGTTTGTTTTTCCCCATACAGAGGGTGAACTGGATCAACTTGATGGTGCAAAATTAGTATTGTCTTTGGTATGTTCAGTCAGATCACTGAGCTGATCCAACTCATCCAGTGCTGCTACCAGCACAGCCACAGAGTCAAGCTCAAGGGAGACACTGGGAGTGCCCAAGCAGGTGCCCCTTACACAGCAGCCTTCAGCTGGACTGGATTCAGGTGCTGGGTTTTCTGGCTGATTTTTAGTTCCTCAGAAATTGTGTGGGTGTGGTATTTGCAAAAATATTTTACTGTAGATAATGCTCCAATAGAAAGAGGAACCAATAGCCACTATTTTAAAGTATGGTAATTCGTTGGGATGAGAGGTCTATAATTGCTATTCTTTGTCTTCCTTTTCCCGCATATTATATATTGAGTCAGTAAATAATACAGGGAAGTTTCTTGCCTATACATATCCTGGGTTTATGATGCCTAAAGCTTTAAAAAATCAAATGTTAACAAATTTATTATGACACTTTCATCCACCTTTTTATAAAACATTATTTGTAGCCTATATTTTTGGTAATGTTTCCTATTATTTCCTGTGAAGTATTTGGGGCCTGATGTTTTGTTAGGAGTGGTCCATTTAAGCTTGAAGGCTGGGGGAGTACTGTGATAATGTGCTGGAGCTGGGCAGCTGGTGAAATATGAGCACTGTTTACTGTGTTTACTGACAGCAGTGATCCCCACTGCAAATAGTGTTTTCTGATAAGAAAAATGCTGCTTTCAAGGATTTTTGTAACAGCATTTATTGAATGGTTAGCTGGAGAGTGATCTTTAAAAGATCACTCATTTTATAGTCCGTAGCATCTGAGAAGGGAAGAGATCAATATTTATATGCTGTAGATCAAGAATGATAGGAATAATGTTTAATAATTTGAAAAGGCTTTGATTTTGTATTTTCCCTGCATTTTTCTTTTTTTTCCTCTCCAATCTGACTTGCTGGACTTTTGCTTTTGTTTCCACAGGGGAAAGTTATGTGTGTGGTTCCATAGAACCCTTCAAGAAACTGGAGTACACAAAGAATGTAAACCCAAATTGGTCAGTGAATGTTAAGACAACTTCTACTTCCCGTTCGGTGCCATCTCTTGCCACTGCTAAAGGAGGTACTCCAGATGCAAAAGAGAATAAGGATTTCATTCGGCCTAAACTGGTCACTATCATCAGGAGTGGAGTGAAGCCACGGAAAGCAGTCCGGATCCTGCTGAACAAGAAGACAGCACATTCCTTTGAGCAGGTTCTCACTGATATAACCGATGCCATCAAGCTGGATTCAGGGGTGGTTAAACGCTTGTACACACTGGATGGAAAACAGGTGAGAATTTTCAGTATGACCATTCTCAGCATGAAGAAAATACAATTTTCCAAAAGGAAAAAGTTAGTACATTAGTAGAAAAAGTCCTGTTTTCTCTAGAAAGGCCAGGCCTTCTACTCCTTGTAGTGTACTTAAGATCTGTGAGCAGCTCAGGAACACCATGAAGCATTACTTGGCCTTGGTGATGGTCTTGCCATTAAGGATAAGTAATAGTTCTAAATGTGTTCAGTTGAAAGTGTGATGTGGTTTTGGCTCTGCACACCGGAAATGTAGGATGAAGGATGTCACTTAAAAGCAGCTCATTCTGTTAACTTGTTTCAGCTTTTTCTTGCAGCAGTTTTATGAGTCATTCTACTTGGCTTTCCAAAAACTATAAGAACAAACAGTGAGGATGCATTTCACCACAATAAATGCAGACCTACTGCTGTCCAGAGTGACTAAATGATGAATCTTATTGGACCTGAAATGGACAATGAAGAAGGTGCAATCTTAGAAAATGAATGAGCTTTTTTTGCTTTTGCAGGAAAACAGGTAGGATTATGTGTGGTGCTCACATTTATTGAGGAGTCTCTTGTAGGTTACATGTCATTTCTTCTGTAAAATATCTTCAAGCAATGTCTCTTTTTTATTTACCTACTAAATTGCAGCAGAATGAGATTTTTGAGAGGCTTCTTATTGAACTTGGGGATAGAGGGGCACGAAAAAAATGTTACAGAATAATCCTACTTCTTTTTTGTCTTTCACTTTATTTGTAATTTTTCTATGGACATGTATTAATTATAGCAAAACTGGAGAAGCTCTTAACCTGGTGAAGGGCAAGGCTAATTTCAGCGTGACCTGAATTGATTTAGAGCAATGGTGACTCTAGAGAAATAAGGCAGATATTTGCATTTACAGATATAACTTATTAAACTGAAGAAGTTTCCCTGAGAAGCTAGAAGCTGCTAGAGATCATGATTTCTGCTGTAATGTAGCTGTGTTTTTACAGATTCGAGGTTCAATGATTCACAGATATGCAGCAAACAGTGCTGCTATTGGGAGATGCTGCCAAAAATGCCTGATAGGTAAATAAATGCTCAGCAAGATCAGGTGATGTCCTGGCACATCTGCACTTACTGGGGCTGATGTGCAGGCGTGGCTCTGGAAACAGCTACAGCAGCACCCTCTGATCTCACAGAGGGCTGTGTAAAGGACAAGCTGCTTATTCAGAGCACCAGTTCAAATCAGGGCCAAGTCTGGCTTGACCAGAAGTCCCTTCCATCTGCTGTTTTGTATCAGTAACCTCTGACACCAGTTACACACTCTAGAACAGTTCTTGGTGACTGTGTACATGCCTGTAATGATCCCCCTACTGTGACTTTATTGAGAACTTTGTCCTGGAGCAAAATGTGGATGTGAAATTCTTTTTGTCTGCAGCAAGGGTGAAGCTGGGGGAAGCTCTCAGCTCCCGTCCTTTCTTACCTTATCTCATGCTCCAGGGAGCACTAAGACTAGTAAATTTGAGGAAGGAATTGAGATTTTAAAGCTGCAGAAGTCAGTGGTAGTCTCTTCTATGACATGGACAGAAGATCTGAATGACTATTCTGGTTCCCGCAAACCCTCTCAGTAAAAAAGGGATGCATGTGCTTTGTATTGTATATGTAAATAAACTTGTGGTTTAGCTCTGAAGAAGTGCATCCTGGAAGGATGCCAATATTGTCTCCTGGATAATGTGCTCGCTTTTATCTTTTTGTACTTGAAATTCCCCTTTAATGATTGTGCTTAAAACAAGTGAAAAAATCCCTTTACACTTGTTTTGGTGTTTTGTTTCTAATTCATGAAATTATCTAGTATTATTCTACTACTGGGACAAAAGGAAAGACCAGATTTTCTTGGCCCTTTTGTTGGCATAGTTCAGTTGAATCCTTTGTCAACTCATGGACTTTGACTTGAGCTTAAAAGAGTGGTGTTCTGGGGGCCTTTGTTACCTACCTTATAGCCTGAAATCCTTGTATCCAGAAGCTCTCCCGAGAGACTGCCATCTCCACACTCCTTCCCCTTTGGATATGCACGTGGAATTGTGTAGCTGGCTGTCTAACCCTCCTAGTAAGGTCAGGGTTTAGAGGAAGGGGTGTGTGTGTGTCCTGCAAGTGTAACAGAGGCTTTGCTGTCTGCATGTCCAGAGCAGCTTTGCTGGCAGGAAGGGCAGTGAATGACTCTGTGCTCAGCAGGAGCAGCCTGTTGCTCAGCCCTGAGTGGGAAAGCCATTGATTTCCTGTGCTGCTGGGCAATTGCTGCTCCACTTTTCTTTGCCAAAAGTCTGATCTCCCAGATGGCACTGGAGACATGATAGATTTCTTTATTGCTAAACTCAAGCTGTGAATTATTACTGGGAGGAAATCCATGGTAAATCCAAAATTTTTCCATTACTATTTGTAGGTGGGAGCTTCCACTGTGACTCCTGCTGAAGCTCTGAAAGTTCTGGAAAAGCCTGTGTTGAGTGGCTAAATCTAACAAATCTGTGATTAAATCTTTCATCACTAACTTAAAAAGCAATAAAATCTTAAAGCTCTGAGTCAAGAAAAGTAATTTACTGTAAGGATAAGAGAATAAAGCTCTCCCAGGATTGCTCTTTGGGAATATAACTTGGAGACAGGCTACTCTGTACTGTCATCTTTTCTAAGTTATTTTACGAGGCCAACAGTGGAATTGCCCTTCCATAGCAAAAATTGACATGAGTCCCCTGTGTTGTTAGTGCAGGTGGACAGTGTGTTACGTATATTGCCGTTGGATGCTGTCATTATATGCCTCAGGCTAATAAAAAGAAAGGACCAGGAGTCAGAATCTTAACTGGGCATCCAGGTTAGGTAGTTGTCCCATACTGACACTACACATGGAAAAATTCCTCCAGCAGCCTTGTTAGGTGTGATGGTTGGATTTGTAACTCTAAAAGATGTTAATAAATGTTTTGTTTGGTTAAGAGGAATTTAAAAGATGGCCTGTAAAACTTGATGACAATGTAAAAAGCTTGTCTTGATGAAGGAGGTAGTATTTAGACTATCAGAGCCTGACAAAAGTTGTAATTGCTAGGAAGAAAGCTCTTCTTTGACATCCAGTTGATTCCCCATCCCAAAAATTCCTTCTTGGTTTTGGAAAATTTAGTAATTTTTGGTTATGATGCTTTGTGACTGTTTCTTAGAACTCCAGGGTTTGACTAAGTATGTGTGTTGTATTAGCCATTTCAACTTTTTAATGCTGGATTAGCAGAAGAAGGAAAGGGGTTGGGGGAAACCAAAACAAAACAAAGAAGCAAACTAAACTCACAAGAAAACACAAGAAAGCAATCCTCAAAAAAACCAAACGCCAACAAATTTAACCAGTCTTGTCTCATTGGGTCATTGGCAGTTCAGGGACTAAAACTTGATGTTTTCCAGTATTGGGTGCGTATTGACTTTGGATTTCATGCATTACTTCACTTTTGTTTAAAAAAAAAAGGTTCTCCTTACTATTAACAGGGTAACTAGTGGCTTGCTTGAATTTCCTTATAGCATATCAGAACCTGTATTTTGACTTCAAGGTCTCAGAAGCTTTAGAATATCATTTCATTTGTGCTAAAAAGGGCACAATACACAACTGCAATCTGATCATAAAGCACATCAATGGCCTGCATTTAGCATACTTTTGCAGTTTAATTATTAATGACTCCTCAGAGCTGGCTGGGTTTCACACCACGTCTGGAATAGTTTATGTATACTGTTATAGATATACTTAATTTCTACTGGTACAAGGGTCTTTGTACTCTAGAGAAAGAGACAGAATTACTTCCCAGTACCACACTGATGCATTTGGAGATGGTGGGACTCTCAGTAGTGTTTAACAGCCTTATGAGCACAGACCAAATTCAAAAGCTTTCCAGAGGGAGACCTTGAGGTGTTTTCTTTGCCAACTTTGCTATGTAAGGAAAATAAAAATAGAATGAGTAGGTGTAATGGCTGCCTGCAGGAATACAGATAATGAGGACATGCTCTTACTATGAGAACTACTCATTTTTTTTTTCAGATTAACCTGATATTTAAGTTCATGAAAAGATATTGTCAGTGTTGACCCTTAATATTATTACATACTTGCCCAGAGAAGAAACACTTGGACTTGACTGAAATGTGTCTTGCTTTTCTGTGGCTGCACTGTTCCAGTTTGATTCCTAACCTTTCCTTAAGAGAAGGTGGCATTTTTTGTTTGATGTGCATTAAAAAATGGCCTTCTAAAAGGCAGTGTGTGCATGCAATGCCGATGAGGAGGACACAAGCTGTGTGTGGAGATAGAGCCCAGCTGCTTTGTTGAGAGTTATTTTCTGGTTTCTGTTTGCTTGGTGCACCTCTAGAATAACACCAATGACTAAAATGGGAGAAAACTAATCAAGGTCACATTTAACAGCAACATTGTAACACAGTGCCATTTTTAGAAATATTATAATGTGTATATTTGTGCAGGGTATTTACAATTTGCATGTTTTGACAAAGACTGAAAGTTAGACAACAGTGCTTTGTTACCTTGTGCATCCTCCATTTGCTTTTGGCAGAACAAACATCTGGTTGATAATAGGACCTACTTATTTGAACAGGTGATTTGTTTAGCATAAAAAGATGCAATCATGCAAATTATTTTTCAAGTTATGTATTATGCTGTTGATTTGACTCCAGACAGATAAATGGTCAGTGGCAGAGATACCAGAATAAAAGTCACTATCTGTTTTGCTTTGTTTTGTTTCTTTTCTAATAAATATTTTATCACAAATCGAATAATCTTTACAGGTATGAAATACAGCCACACCTACTTAAAGACATATACCTTACAGAAGTATTTGTGAGGTATGGGATGTCCCTCAATAACCTTGCTTTAAGCCATTAAAATAGCTATTGAAGGATTGTGGCTGCAAGGAAAGGGAGCATCACAGGACTGGAAAGCTTGAAGCTTCTTCATTGAGTGTAATATCCTTTTGTTTTTTAGTGGAAAACCACTATAAACTGGCTATCTTATAATGCAAACAAAATCCCTCTCCTGTGGACTTCTCTTTTTGAAGACACATGGTATCTTAGTTTTTAAAAAGGAATTTTACTGTTCTTAGAAAATAGTCTCATAAGGAAGCAAAAGCAGCTCCTTGCACCTACACCTAAGATGATCATGTGTTTTTTTATGGTTTTGTTCTTAACAAGTGAAAAACATTTGATAATAGCATCTGTATTGTACAGTAAATTCTTGGCTAAAGGTACTGTTTTTTAGGATATATTAAACATCTCAACTGTCTTTCTCTAGAAATGAATTCTCCTTGATGCAGAAATACCTATATAAATGAGGGTGGGTATCATTCACAGAATGATGTTCTCACCTCAGCATTTGGGTACTGTATATTGTACAACAATCCAGACAAAAGGAATGTTAACCAAAATAAAATTTGTGTGCAGCTAGTGACTTGTTTTGTGTGTAGCTGTAATTTTGATTCACATCAGCATTTGTGATCAATTCTACTCTTAACATAGAAGGTGCATTTAATTTTAAGGGTGACTGGCTGTGCATGTTCTTTTTATTTGTGAAGTTGTAGCTACAATCCACTCAAAATAGCATTTATTGTCCTCATTTTTCAAAAACAGGGAAAATTTTAAGTTGAGTGCAGCTAATCTTCTGTATCTCAGCACAGTAACTTTATCTTTCCCCTTTTGTTGAAGGCTTTGGAGGTCCCTGCCAGCCACAGGCACATGGGTGATGTTGATTGATCAGGGAACCATGGTGAATTCTCTGTGAGGTGCAGCAGTGCAGATCCTGACCAATTGTGAGAAAACATTAAGTAAAACGACTTCTGCAGCTCACATAAGCATTTTAACAAGGAAGCAACAGCTCTTGAGGTGGCACTTTAATACTGGACTACCATCTGGGGTCCTGAAACCAATTGTGCTTACACTGCATGAGCTGTTCTTTCCTAAAGGGCTTCTAATGTGAATGCTAGAAAGCCATGCCCATCAGAAAATACCTTAGCTTATTTTAGCTATTTTATCTGCTTATTTTAGACATCAGTTTTAGGCCCTGTCTAGGCAATGCTGACAGAGCACTATGTTATGTAGCTATGAGAGACTTTGAAAAAAACCCAAAGAGCACCTCTCCAGCATGTAATGCATCTCACTTTCCCTCCTTCTTGCCTGCAGTTTATTTAATGAAAATATTTTTCTTTTCCTGGAAGATGTATAATTTCTGGCTTTGGTGTTTTGAAAATTATTTTGGGGAAGGATTAAAAAGATGAGGGTTCTTTTTCTCAATACTGAGGAAAAGGCCCCCTCTTGAAGACATGATAGTCTGAAAGACAAGAAAAAAAAAATCAATGAGTGAAAATTGCCTGTCTCAGCAAGTTGTGATGGGCTCTGGGGGTCTTGGGAGATTCTTACCATTATGGTTGAGAAAAGTGGACTTCCACTACAAATGAGACTGTATACTTTGAGAAAAGCATAAAAAACTAGTTTAAAGTCATTTGTGCTCGGGTAGAAAATTTGCTGGCAATTGGTATTATCCTAGTGTTAGAGGTGAGGTCCTTGAACTCTTGTGTTTCTGGATAGGCTGTTTCATTGTCATGTTATGACATTGACTAACAATTTTAATTGTTACTCAGATGAAGTTCTCTGTGAAGGAGTGAACTAAAGCCCATTGCTGACTGAAAGCAATGTGTTCATTCATTTGTCTGGGGTCGGTTCTTGTTAAGCTGAGACTGACAACTGTGTTGCTCTGTCTCCAAAAGCTTCTCACAATAGGAGTTTCCATGGTTGCCAACTGGCATCCCACAGGAACTGTAGACTAACTTTGAAAATTAAGCAAAGAAGACGCCATCTTCTGCATCCTCTGGAGTGGCTTGTGTGCTGTGCAAAACGAGAGCTGTTACTGGTTGAATGAGACTGAAAAATTGCATACTCGCCTCAGAATGTGTTAAATATCACATAGGTTGATCTTAGTGTCTTTAAAGACATCCAGATACCCTTTAGAGAGTTTATGTGTTGTCAGAAGCCTTCCTTAAGGAAGAGTTACTCTTCTAACTCTTCAAGGTGGAGTTTCATATTGTGTAAGTGTGAAGAAGTGTTTGTCAGTGGAAAGAAGATGGTGTGGTCATTCAGAACTATCCATTTCTAGAATAAGCATCCTTTTCCTCTGCTCCTCGTCTTTGCTTTGTTGTTTAAATGTGCAATATAACCAAGAATACCTTATTACGCAGTTAACTTCTGATTTGCGTTTTACTGACTATTGGGGAAGGAGAAGAAAAGCAAATGGAAGCATCCTCAACTGTATGATCTTGTTGGGGAGAGTTTGTGGTGTTTTTGCTTGTTTCATAAAGCAGAGTTTGGAAAAGTGCTTGCAGATTTTTCTGATCATCTGTATGACTTTTGTGGAGACAGGCATGAGATTACTGGTGGTCATGGAGCAGAGTTTCCACTACTCAGTAAAACACAATCCTCAGGACCAAATAAGTTCTCTGGGAACAGCTGAAACCTTTAGCCTTTTTGTGATGCTTTCAAACAGTAGTCATCCTAAACTTTCTTTATTCTGCTTCCCCTGCCTTATGACTTTGTCTGAACCAAATGAGATCAATGGTTTGAAGATTTTTATGGTGTATTGTCAAACTGTTGTGTTCACTGGGATGATTTTATTTGTACACTCTGAAGCTCTTTCTGTTAGCAGTGCTTTGTTTTGTTGGCAAATACTCTGTTAGGTGGTATGATGTAATAATGCTGTAAAAAGGCATGATGAATGTTGGATTTGCTGGGTTGTTTTTGTTCCTTCTAAAGCTAGTTGTTACAAGAGTATTAAGAATTTCTATCCATTTAGGAGAATTTTAAGCATCATGTAAGGAAAAAACCCAACATTTTCCTCTCACAGTTTTTTGTAGCATGTTTCTTTCCTGAGAAATTAAGTTATACTATTCATAGGAAAAATTCTTCATACTGCCTTGTAGCTTATTAGAACTTAAATATTTCCTTTTTAATTTAAGTATTTTTGTGTAATTCTGTGTTTGGATTGTTGGGCCTTGAATTCTTACTCAAACATCTGGAAAACCTCAGCAGTGCCTCTTTTGAAAAAAGTTGAGTTAATGAATTGAAGGATAATAACTTAATCAAACTCAAGTTTGAACAGCTACCTGAGACTTAGTGCAAGTATGTCCTTGATTACATGTTTCTTTCCACTTAGTTTTCTATTCAACACCTTTTGCCAAGCTGTTGTGTAGAAGAAAATTCTTAGGTGAATGATGACTACTGAGAGGAAAAACTACATAAATATTCTGTCATTAGCTGTGTTCTTAAAAAACTAATCCTTGAATTTACAGGAACCAAGGTATTTCAAACCCTTCAAAAGGCAATTGATACTGGCAAAATAATTCAAAAATTACTGACAGTGCAGGAAACAGTAGTGACAGCCCAATTTTGTACCTTGTTTTTCTAATTAAGTTTTTATGAAACCGGTTTCTTTTCTGTAACTGCAGTAAGCTGTGAAACATCTTGTGTTCAATACTTTGAACCTTCTTGAGTCATACACTTTGCTGTTGCTTGTAGTGAGTGGCAAGAAACACAAATATTTTTGAATATTCAACCTATTTAGTCTGGAATTGTCTTTTGTGATTCTTCTGTGGAAGGCAAGTCTAGGGCAATGGCATACTTTTCAGGTGCTCGTCGAGTTATTCAAGATGAATTCAGATCTCTGCCTCTAGAAGGATTCTTTCCTGTGTATAGGAGTTGGAGATGCAATTCAGTTTCTTAGCTTTGGATTTTGGAAGTGAGACAGAGAGGATTTCAGGGAGAACAGTATTATGTAATATTAAATCAGTGATGTATTCTCCCTCTTTCTCCCTCCATTTCTCTTTAAGCTTGAAACTAATTTGTTCAATCCTGGAGGAAGTATTGACTTAATCTCTTCTGAATCTATGTCCTCAGTACTGTGTGCCAGTTCATAGGGGCAGGCTCAATCAGATTTAGAAACTAATACAATTACCAGTAGGTGAAAATATTTCCATTGTACTGAATGAAGGCAGTAGTGCTCTGAAAATGGCTCAGATTTTTATATATAAATCAGACTTTTTTTGAGGCTGTTTTCCTGATGTCACTAGTTAATGGTGTAATTTGTTTTATAATTTTAATAAGTACTTTCTCATATGTTTTACCCCAAAAAACTTCTGGAGTAGGTCAGACTACCTGCTACAAGCAGGTGATTTTGCTTGACAAAGCTGCTGGGTAGGGAATCAATCTCCTTCCATAGGACTGAATCCTTGAAGTCAGACCACAGAGCAAAGAAGTCTTTGGGGACCTGAGGACAGGACTTTGATAAAAATGACCACAAATGGGTGTGAAATTATCAGAGATAAGTGGGTGTAACTTCAGAAAGCAGAGCAGAAGACTGTAGTATGCTCCCACTGAAAGCAGAAAAGCATTATGGGGTTTTGAATTCAGCTGAAAATAAAACTCATGTTAAGTAGTTAAGGCTGATTACCTCTCCCAAATCAGTTGTTGTAGTGGATTTGGATTTCCATTAAATGTTGAATCTCAGAAACTTCTTTTAAATAAAACTCCTCTGAGCTTTAATAGCTTAAAATTGTAAGAGACATTTACTCATCAAGTAAATAGAGAGTGAAATCTCAGTCTGAACTACTTTTAATTATCTTTTTGGTTTGGTATAAGCAATGATTTTTTCAAAGCTGCCAGGCAATTGAGGACAACAGGGGGTATCTTGTGGAATAGCCAGGGTAGAATGCCTTTGATTAAAAGGGAGAGAAGACAGACATTGGCTAAAATGGATATGCTGACTTTTTAAATAGAAGAATGTTTGCTCTTCAGAATACCTTCACCTGCCTTCTCTTGCAGACAGGTTATATGCCTGTTTTACATTCATTTGAATTGCAAACTGCAGCTGCTGCTATATACCATGCATCCAGAAGCTAAACCTTAGCTCTTCCTTTATTCTAGTTGTCCTTGAAATATCCTGCTGTCTCATGTTCCCTTTCTTTGTTTCTTATACACCTGTGAATCATTAGTCTGCTTCTGAAGGTTTTCTAGGAGTCTCCGTAACTTTCTTTGATTTTTTTTTACTTCTCTTCTTGTGTCTTTCAGTATTATCTCCTTTTTTGATTTCTAGTCACAACTGTTTAAAATCTAGCAAATTCTGAAAAATGCTGCTTTCTGTTGAGCTTGTTCTGTGTGTGAAATGGTTTCCTGAGCACATCTCAGTTCTATAGTCCAGCTCTTTTGTTCTGTTAGTATATCTTGTGTGCTTATAACCAAGATTTCTTTAACCTTCTGCTGTTTCCCATGTATGAAATCTGTGTTTGCATTTACGCCCACACAAAATCTGAGTCAAAGCTAATGCAGTTTATGGAGTGTTTAAGTGGCATACTTGCATGCTCCTTGGTGAGGAAATAACTCTGAGAGGGAAGTGAGAGTGTTGTGGGAATGGCCCTGGCACACTGTGCACTGATAATGAGAAACCCTGTGTTCACACGAGAATTAACTCATGCATGCTACAGTTCTGTCTTGCTGTTTAAAAATAAAAAGGTTAAAAATCCAGAAACTCATGATCATGAAAAAAGTCCATATATGGCCTTGTTGATTCTGATACAGAGTAGGTTGGTTTTTTTTTTCCATCCACTTTTTACTGTAGCTATAAGCATTTATAGGGTCAGTGCCCCTATGTGGGTATGATGGTGCTAGCAGGGTTTATGATCTCCTATCATCTGAGTAGCCCATATTGTTGTCTGAAATGCTTTTGTACTTCTTGTATCTTGCTATGTAAAAATACTTCCTGAGCTCCAGGACCTTCACTGTTCTGTACATTTGTGAAAAAGAAGGCTGCCTACACGTCTTAGAGAAAAAGAAATGATATTTGGATGTTTCAGTTTCTAAACCAGAACACATCTGTTCTGGGGCAAATTGAGGAGCATTGTGAATACTCTGGAGTAATCTGTTTAAATAGAGTGTGATCTTGATGAATTAGGAACATGAACTGCAATCAGTGTGAAATTTAATAAAGCAAATATGAAGCAGTTAATGTAGGAAAGAATAATCAAGTGGCCTGTCGGAACTAGAGGAACAGAAACCAGATGAGAGCAGTAAGCATTATGTTAGATTTTTAACGTAAGAAGTGTTGAACATTGCATTGCTATGAGATGGTGGGAGAATATGCATATAGGGGTGTTTAGTGGTTTTGTAGTTGATTAGCATCCTTGTGAATGCAGCTGTTCACATCTGCTTTTTTCATCAGTGGTAGGCAAACTAAAAATCCTGTACCTTGTGTGAAGATAATTGGACTGATATTAGCATTGATTGGCCATCAGTACCATGAGCAAAGGTTGAGAGAGACATAATATCTTAAGGGATGAAATAGGAAGAACAGGGCTTTTCTAACTGGCTAAGGACCAGGAACATTAATACTTGAATTTGGTTCTTTTTTGCTGTTGAACTTAGCAGCAAATAAACTTGAGATGAACATTCAATATCTGTATTCTGGACATGCCAAGCAACTAGGTAAAATTTCTCTGGGGCTCAATTTCTATAACAGAAGACTGAAATGAAAGAAAACCTTTTATAGTCATGTTCTTGATAAAAAGTGATTCAGTTGAATTTCTTTTTAATCATACAATTTCATTAAGACATTAGCAAGAAATAATGCTATGCAGCTAAAATCAGTATTAAAACATTTCTGGAATTTTAAATGTGGGGCCAAAATAGCAAATTGGTAAAGATTTATATTAGTCGTTTATAGATTAATGGTATTTGTAGGAATGTTGTCTTGCTAAAAAATGCTTTCAAACAAAATTATATTGTAGCTTGATTTAAATCCTATTTAAGCACCAGTATTTAAATGAGGTGGCCTGGTATAGAGCCTGCTTCATCCTTTGGTTGTTCCTGGGGGGAGGTGATGAGAATGAAAGGATGAGACTTTCCTTTCTCTGGCAAGTCTTCAATGACACTGTAGGAGGAGTAGCTTTTAAATGCGGCATCCCTGTAAAAACCTAACCTTTCCATCTGCAGATGGAGGAGGGCTGTCCTAGAAAAGAAAATCAAGCTCTGGTTTCTCTTGGGCTAAGTCCAACTGAATGCCAGTCATTTTTCACAGCATTCAGTAGGAACTGTTCTCTTAAATGTTACAGGAGGAGGAGGAGAAGAACAACTGAATGTCACTTTGTACTTCTGTAGAAGAGGAAAGCATTAACAGTACTGCTTCGCTTATAGGCAAATAATCAGAAGGATCACTGAAATTAGAGGTGGATGCTCTAAAAAAATATCTTGAGGCTCTTCACCACTGCTTCTGGTTCCTCCCCTGGCTAGGAGAGGCTCTCCCTTGGCTTCAGTTTCAAACTGCAGCATCTTCTCCTGCTGCAGCATTGGAACAGAAACATTATGATTAGTCCTCAAGCTTACCCTTTTTTTTTTTTTTTCTAAAGCAGTCTGTCATGACTTCTGAAATCCTAAAGTGACAGGCAGCTTTGCAGCTCCAAATTTTCTCCCCTAGAACAACCTAGGTAGAGTGTGTGGGAAGGTTTTATATCCCAAGTCAGACGTAGTCAGTCTGTGCAGAAAGTGTTTCGGTTCTTTGAGAACAAAGCCTCACTAAAAATGTGTACCAATTTTCCTTAGCTTTATTCTGTATTATTTTAGATTACTCCCTGGAAATAAGCCTTCTAAATTAGTACCAAAAAAACCTCCAAGATAAGGAAAGGTATCAAGTAATTTTCAACTTGTCAGGTAGATCTGGAACAGTTTTTCAAGGTGCAGTAGGTGTGTGCTGCATTAGAAAGAACAAAGATTCCACTTCTCCACCTTTGCAGTCCTAATCAATGCTAGTCAGAAAATGATGGATAACAGGTAAATTGGACACTTATGCAAAATAAGACCAAGCCATTTTACCTCTAGCAAGGTGCACATAATTCCTTTCTAAATTAGTATGTAATCTCAATCACTTAGAAATAAGGATGTGGAGAAAATTATGCTGATTACTAAATAGTGGACATGAAGTTGAGCATGAGACTAGATAATTGCCCTCAGTGAGGGTAAATAATATCCAGAAATTGAGAGGACAGTATAAAGTTGTGGATGATGCTAGGAGCCTGCAAGAGTGAAACTAAATACAGCGCAGAGGAACAGTAAGGAGAGAAAAGATTCTAGAAAGCATCACAGGGCTACTGAAGAGACATGAAAAGATGACTTGCCTTTTACACAGGAATTTCTGTTAAATGTAGGTCAGTAAAAGGAACCAGTTTACAATTCTGTGAAACTCATAGGAGGCCTTCTGGGAGTAGAAGAGTTATTGGTAGTCCCTGCAGGGAGAAGCAGCTGGCAAGTCCCAAGTAATGCATCTCATGGAAGGAAGAGAGGAAGGACTCTAGACCCTAGAATGGTAGATGCTCCTTAGTTTCCAGAAATATTACAAGTAATTTAGAGTCATCTGCCATCAACATAAACTGTGATATATCCAAGTATTTAGGACATATCACAGGTGACATTGGTGAAGCTGTAGCTGAAGGTAGGTAAGGACTTTTCAAATAAAAAATTAAGCAGACAAAAGGCTTGGTAGCCCATCTTTGTTTTGTCTTGTTAGTGGAGCCATAATTTGAGTTCTTCTTCCCTTTAGGCAGCTATGTTCTGCACAACTTTAAAATATTCTGTAGGCTTCATGTTATCAGTCTTTCTTTCTCAGAAAAGATGTAGGTGCTGTGAATTATTCCATTCTGAGTCAACTGGCTAATGTTAACAAGTGTTACATTGTGACACATCCTGCAATAGAATAGTCGACTAAATTAACCAGGTTTTTTTGGTATTACTCTCATTCATAAAATTTTTGTGAAAACTTTCTTCAGACATTCACTTGCTTCTAAATTATCATATAGAGGAGAAGCAAGACCATCAGCTACTTACCAACTCTGCAAAATGGCTGAGCAAACTGTTATCTTCCTAGTTTTCTCCCTTCCAATAGGGAAGATATTATCCAAAAGGGAAGCAAAGAGAAGGTTGGCTTCCCCCAATGAATGTGAAGTTATTTCCTGAACAAGGATACAATTGATCTACACCAAAAAGATTTTCAAAAATGTTTTTATGGGCCTTGTGTAGTTCAGGTTTCATTTTTTTTTGAGATGCTTGCATCAATCTCTGCTGCTCAGTAATTTGTCCATGTGGGAAGGGCAGAGTGGAGCTCTTTTGTGTGGTTATGAACACGTACACCCACAATCTAACATGCACGTTGGTTCTCTTGAGAACAAATAGGGTGGTAGAATTTTTTCTGATTTTTTTTTTGTTTGCTTTTTTCTTCCAGTCGCTGCTGTCTGTGAAAAAAACCCTGTACTATCCCATTTATTTGTTTAATGTGAATTTTCATCCTCCACCTTCTCCCTATGCCTTGTTATTATGGCTCAGATTTGTGAACTTTGGTTGGTCTGGGAACTAGAACTGAGCAAAGCTCATCTGAAGCAGTCCTTTAACTGTGACAGATGACTTTATAAGGAGATAGTTTCATGTATGGCATAGCATGTACAGCTGTCTTTGGAGAGGAAAAGGTTATTGAAAAGTTTGGGTTGGTTCTTCCCTGATCTTGCTCTGTCACTTATAAAAGCAAACAACCTGCCACTTGTTTAAAATATTTGTGAAAATTTTTCTGGGCTGCGGAAAAAATTGTCACCAACACACTCACTATTTTACCATTGCTGCTGATCTCTAGAGATACAGAAGTGTGTTGCTCTCCTATGAGAATTTGAAAGTTCTCATTTGCTGAGAGACTGGGCTAATGTTTGTTACTACTTAGAGAATCATAAAATCATTTAGGTTGTAAAAGTCTTTTAAAATCACTGAGTTCAACAATTACACAGCACTCCCAGGTCCACCATTTAACCAATGTCCCTGACTCTCTTTTAAATACCTTCAGGGATGGTGGTTCCACCAGTTCCCTGGTCAGCCTATTCCAGTACTTGACAATCTTCACTGTGAAGAAATTTTTCCTAATATCCAATTGAAACTTCCCCTGATGCAACTTGAAACCATTTCCTCTAATCCTCTCACTTACTACCTGAGAGAAGAGACTGACCACCACATGGCCACAGTCTTTTCTCCAGCAGTTTTTTTTTCCTGTAGAGAGTCATAAAGTCTCCCCACAGCCTCCTTTTCTCCAAGTTAACACTCCCAACTCCTTCAGCTGCTTCTCAAAGGCTTATGCTCCAGACCCTTCCCCAGCTCCATTGCCTTCCTCCAGGTCTTCTCCAGCACCTCAGTGTGCTTCTTTTGTAGTGAGGGGCCCAAAACTGGACACAGGATTTAAGATGTGGCCACACCACTGCCCTGGTCCTGCTGGCCCCACTATTGCTGATACAGGCCAGGATGCCATTGGCTTTCTTGGCCATCTGGGCACACTTGCAGGATCATGTTCCCCTGGATGTTAGCCAAAATGTTTCAGAATAAGAAAGGATCCTTAATCCACTGGATGTCTTCAAATTGGGAATGAAGAAGTTGTCAAAATAAGCAGTAAACTGCATTTATCGCAACAGCTGCCTTCTTCCAACAAGTTAATAATGTGATGAAAAATTGGAGATGCAATCTTTTGGCTGAGTAAACTGAATTCATGTAGGTGGTAAAGAATGGATTTTTCACTCACAGTTTGAAAAATGTCTTCAAAGTATAATGCTGTCAGATATCTAGGTGCAATTTTATTGACTGGCTTCATGCGATGATGGCAAGTTCAAGATGACTTACTACTCTCTACTGTGTAATAGAGAGTGTATCACTACCTGCCTCATCAAAGAGCAGAGAATGTGCAATGATGTATTTCAGTGAACAAAGTTAACAGCCCACAGGCTAACAAAAACTTCTTGCATTGTAGGACACAAGCTGTAAAAAGCAAAAAATGTACGCTACCCGCTTTCTTTGGCTTATTGCTAAGGTGGCAGTGCCTCTGACTCTTCCAAGGCATCAGAATAGACAAGCAGTTGAAGTAAAAAGCCACTTCTGAGACATGTGAGAAACTCATCCAGCTGTCTTACATTTCTGTCAAGAGAATTTGGTCTGTTAAAAGAGCTCAAATTCTTTGTGTCTTGTTTGATATGAGGTTCTTTAAGGGTAACTCAAAAGTTATGATAGCTCTGTTAGAGCACCAGAGTAGAGAGAACATCACGGGTAATATTTGGTACACTAACCCGTCAAGCTATAAAAATTAAATGTTATCCTCTACTTACTTCTAACCCTCTGGAGAAGCTGTATGTAGTAGTGTTTTTCAGGTTCTTAGTGTGGGCCTGTCTGTGTTGGGAAATAGGCTGTTGGTGTGTATTATCATAGGCTAGAGAAACATCTACCAAGACCTTATAGCTCAAAAATTACTTCACTATTCCATGAAAATTAGTGGAATCCGTGCAGAATTTCTTTGTTTACGTAATAGGTAAGGTGTTAAACTAAGGGAGCTCAGGGACTTGTGCAGTTGGGATGGTTTTGTTTATAATTTACAATAAGTGATGTGCAGCATTTCTCCAGAGAAGCTGCTTTCTTTTAGCTCCACTGGGTTTCACACACCTTGGTGATAATCACCACTGCTAACACTGGCTTTCACAGTTCATTGAGTAGCTGAGCATGAATGCAGTTGTGTGACTGACTTTTGATTTGCAGAAAGCATTAAGAGGATGCATTTTCTTTTAAACTGCTGAGGTTCTGATATGGTTTCCCATGGAAACAGTCTAGGGACTATTTATTTCAGTCCTCACTTATTATGTTTTGTACTAATTTGTATTATGTGAGTCTGCTGAACTCACACTTGAAAGAGATTTTCAAGCAGTTCCAATCACTTTGAGGAATTTTATGGCTGAGTAAAATAAACTTAGGTTGACGCCCTCAGTGCTGCAAGTGGACTTTTCCCCTTGAGGAGGTGAGGCAGCCAGGACTTCTGTCACTGGTGCTGTGTTTTGCAGTAGTCAGATGGTCAGTAAACAAAAAAACAAGTTGCTACCTAACCTGAGCTCTGTGGAGATGTCATGGTGAATTGGAGAGGGCCGAGGTTAACACGGCAGGAGGAGCATCCATCCCGTGCCTGTTGATGGCAACCTGCTGTCAGTCAGTTGCTGTCTCTGAGCGAATGTGTTCAGGCTCTCTTCATCTCTTTCTCTGGAATATATCGTTCTGGGGAGTTAAGTTGCCTGGCTAGGCAGTTGAATGAACTAGTTTTCTCTTTGAAGAGAGAACTTGTTGTCATATTGGTTTCCTTTCCTGGGAAATGCAGCATGTGGATGGGTTTTCCCCACTTTGTTCATTGCTAAAAATGTATGCTTTGAGCATGCTCTCCACATGTGCACACACACAAAATGCTACTGTGGTTAGAATGCATTCAGGAGATGGCCATCTCTGGCATGTCTCTAATTACTAAAGGAGAGACAATATTTTCTATTAATAAATATTTATAAATAAGAAACTTGCAAGTATATTTCTCAGCTCAAGTGAGCTATGATGTACGCCATTATTCTGCCTTTTCCCTGTGTTAACACTTGTTTTATCCAGCTTGCAGATATTCTGGGCACACTCCTTAACAGTTGTTCTGTGCCATTTTCCATCAGCCTTCCTCTTCCCTGAAAGAGAAAGCACTGGCTGACATGGAAAGCATTCCTCTTCAACTGCAGTATAAATCTTCAGGTGTATTTGCCAGCTTGAACCAACGGGAGAAAGGGCTGCTGGCTGCTGATGCAATGAAACTCTTTGTAAGTCCAGTTTTACAGAAATAATGAAAATTGCAACTAATAATTTAGTATTTTCATTTCTGATTCATTTAATGGTGAGAACGCTGTAGGAAGTGATATGTAATATACCCACCCTATTTAGGGTTGCCTTTATAGTTGCTTTGTTTCAGAGTTTTTATAAATTAGTCTCTCCAGTTTCCGTGGCAACTCAGTTGTCTGCATTGGTTGCCAAGGAACAGCTTCTGCTGCACAAAGGGCAGGGACACTGCTATGGAGTGATTTCATTCTTGGCACTAATAGGCAGTGGAAGCGAAAGCTTGATATTCCATGGAGTATGGCCTCCATATTGACTGTTAGGACTTCATCTTTTTAAAAGTGTAATTGAGGTGTTGGCTTCTTTATTGTAACTAAGCCATAACTAATAACTTCCTGTTATACACAGCTACAGAATTCCTGTGGAAATATGTAATAGTTACATAGACATAAAGCACTGGAAAATGCATATTTTGGGAGCAGTTTAACCAGCCATATGATAAATCATGTGATTCTCTGGTTAAAAAATTAATTGTTTTTACAATAAGTCCCAATTCTGTGGCTTGTAGTCAGCAATTAAATGTTCTCCTTCTACATATCTCAGCAAAGATAGGATTAAAAGTGAGCACTATTAGAATAACTCTTGGACACATGGCTCCTTGGGCCCTCAGGAGCTCTAAAAGCTTTTTCCTTATTTGACTTCTGGTAGGACTACAATCTGGATTCCCATCTGATCTTTCTTTTAAGAAGCACAAACTGACACCTGTCATCGGTTCTCTAAAATGAATGCAGATAGAGGGATCATACTGTGAGTCATGATTCTGCATTAGTGTAAAATTTTATTTTTGAGGCTACCTTCCAGCTGTTGGTTCTATGGCTGTGAATTTCTGAGTTCATGGTCTCAACATAACTAAAGAATTCATTTGGAATTTAAAATGTAATTTTTTTTATAATTAAAAAATACAAATATTTGCAAATTATAATATTCATTTGCCTTTTAGTTTTGTAAGTGTTAATCACGATAAAATATTGTACCTCACACATCGACATACTAATGAACCCTGTTCTGTGAAAGAGTGAGAGAATTGGACACTTCCTTGGAGACTGGTGTAGATACAGAAATAGGGTCTTTTGATCTTAGTGTAGAAGCTACAGCTCAGATTTAGTCTGCCTCCTCTCACTGATTCTCTAATGAAGGGCCATTACTGTACAGTGTTACATGGCTGCTATTCTTTGCTGGGGTTTGAGTCAAACAGTTTTTGGAATAGCTTCAAGGAGATGAAGTTGAGTGGTATAATACAAAGTAGTTTGTTATATGCAGAAATGTAGATACTCTTGTGAGGGAGAAAAGCTGTTGCATAGCCTTGTCTGTCCACAAGTGCTTAAGAAAAGAGGCCAAGAACAGTTGTTTTCCTTTTTAGCTAAAATGTCAGGAAGAATCTGGAATTTCAAGGCAGATTTCAAAGTACAAGGGAAAGCTGAGCAGTTAGAAATTTGATAGTGTCTCTGGTTCTAGGGCTTAGGTTAAAAGCAACATTACCTGCAGCCACTTTGCTTTCCCACGTACTGAGCAAAGTACAGCCTCTTAAAGGTAAGTGTTTACAAAAAGCACCATTCTTTCTTTCTAGTTTTTGGACACTTTAGAAAGTCCTTTGTCACACAATACTGGCCCTCCTTTTGTGAACTGGCATGCCTGCAGGCTGTCTCTCAAGAGTTCCTCTGGACTTGATTTAACTTAGTTTAGAAATGCTTTGGCTTTGAAAAACTGGAGTTAAATCTCTGAAGCCAAGTCGGTGCCTCTGCATGGTCCTCTCAGCTTGATGGATTACTAAATGGAATGTAGTTTTCTTTCTGACTTCTGTTATCACCATTATTACTGATTTGTAATTTTTTTTTCAGTTTCTAATGTAAGTTAGAAACCTTTCCTGCGGTGTTGTAATAAAAATAATCTGTTGTTTCATAGTGAGGATGTTTGTCTGGAAAGTTATAGAGCAGTGAGCAAAAACTACTGGAAATCAGAGTGAGCAATAACTTGATTTAAACTAATAATCTGTTTGAAAAGCTAGATACCAGATTTCAGGTATGGTATTGCACCTGAAGCAAGCCAACTACATTTTGCAAGTTAGGAATAAAGGTGTGGGTGTGATGGTGGTATTTCATAGGGCAAAACAGAGCCCTCCACCACCTTTTGCTCCCAGATTGCTGTAATCCGAAGGCTTTGAAGAGAGAAGAAGAATGCACTGGAATATAAAGGAGGAAGTTGCCTATCTTTTAATGAATGCCATAAATAGCAGCCTGTTCTTTGTGCTTGTTCTCTCTTTC
Organism: Drymodes brunneopygia; assembly: GCA_013400955.1. Lineage (NCBI taxonomy): Eukaryota > Metazoa > Chordata > Aves > Passeriformes > Petroicidae > Drymodes > Drymodes brunneopygia. The sequence goes on along the minus strand of VZTZ01047394.1, from coordinate 1,343,507 downwards.
AGATACTTAATTTCATGATACAAGCCCTACAATGTTCTTTAAAAACCATTTGGGTATTATTAAGTGGGGAACATTAAATTCTCTTTCTGCATAATGTACTTACAATAATTTGCAGTTGCCCAAATAGCTTTACAAGTCGCTTGAGGCATGATTTACCTAAAATTTATATAAATCAATTAGATACTAAAACATACTTAATGTTATAGCACGGACTGTTAAAATCCAGGCCACAGGATTAAGTATTTGACCTAAACTTGTCCTTTTGAACCAGATGCAGGGCAGCACTTGAGCTGTAGACTTAAGGAGATGCTCTGATGTTGTAATCTCCAACCAGACAGGTTGATTGAAGATGTTTGTTATAAATACAGTTTACAAGAGAGCAAATGACATCGCAATACAATTCAGTGCTACTTCCTGAATTATTATTAGATCTTCATGTAAACAAGATCAGTTATGCAGATTGTATAGAACCTGGCTAAACTGTAGAATTTTATTTTACTCCTCCTCTTACGTAACAGCCTTTAAAATCCTGATTTGATACAATCCAAATCCACACAAAAATGTTTTATGTAAAACTCATGGCCTATATTCCATCCCTCCTTATTGCCTACACTGCCAAAATCAAACAAACTACTGAATACACACTTGAATATCAATTTCTAAAGACGTCCTTATTTTTGCTAGCTCTGTTATGGCCCAAATGAATTTATTCCAGAAGAGGGCTTGAATGGTGCTGTTAACAGCTTGGTGCTGTTAACATGAGCTGGTGTGGCTTTGTGGCGTGCTGATGTTGTCTGGTGTGCTCACATTGGCAGGATGTGCTTCCTGGCCTGGCTGCGGCTCTGCAGCTCTTGGCACGAAAGGTGCATCAGCCAGCCCTATCCTGATGGCTCCTCCCAGCTTTTGGCACCATCAATGTATTCTTCTTGTTTCTTGTTATTCTTCTAGAGCTGCATCTATTGCCTCTGTTCAATAGTCCAGTTTTCTAATAATTTAGTCTCATAGGAAGGAACTGAAAGATGGTTTCAAGGTGTTTGTGCTCCCTATTGAAGCTTACAGTCATTCCAGTCTGAGGTAAGAACCAGTCTCTTTTTACATGGCCTCCAAAGTATCTGGAGAGAAAAGAGATGCTGAATTTAACCCTGACTATTTCACAGAACATCTTAAAATTCAAAAAACTAAAGCTTAGCTACAGTCTGTGCCATGTGTTGGAGCTGAGCTGTGAGAAAATTCTGTAGGCATACTAATATTGCCTTAAGAAAGGCATTCATCTAACCAAGTAAATAACTTCCTAGAAACCTCTTTGGGTACATTTCCCTGTGAGGGTAATTCAGAAGAATGTTATTGCAGAATTGAGACTCTTCTGAAATACCGATAACAAACAGCAGGTGACTGGAATTTCATTTAGTAAGTTGTCAGTACTTGCTGTCTAGAGATCTAAATAATGTACCATTTAAAGAAAGTTCCTCTCATACAATATTGCTGTTGATTTAATAGACATTGACATCAGCTGTGTGATGTGGCAGAGTCTATATTTAACAATAACTTGGCAGGTTGTTGACTCTTTTTAGCCTTGAATGATTAGTCCAATCTCAAGCCTTGTGTGAGAAGAAATTATGGATATGATATTGTGTTCACAATAAAATGCAAAAAAAAAAATGGCACCAAAACCTACCTGTTTTGTTCAGCTCCTGAAAAGGGACTCATCCTTTCTTTAGTCACTGCCTGGTTCTTTAGATGTTTGAAATTTTGGAAAACTGTTTTGCCTGCATTTCTGCGTGAGTGGATGAAAATCTTATGAGCCATCCTTAGATTTATATTTTAGAATATTTTTTCTTTGTCTGTTCTATGTGCTACCTTGTTTAAGGCTCTGCAAAGGGGTGGTGAACTTCTGTAGTATTTTATATAAAAGGACCTTCTATTAGCCCCTTAAACCAAGTCTTTCCAATGAATGCATATAGGTAAGTGCTGTTCTTGCTGTTTTTAACTATCATATAGTGATGTTGGTGTACCTTTTTATCTACTGCTCATTTTCCTACCATTTTAAACAGTAACTAATACTTGGTTACATTAAGCTATTCCTCTTATTCTGATTAACAGGGACAATTCACAGTAAATTGGGATGCCTTCAGCCAGATAAGGAGCAGGAGGACATAAATTTATTTCTGTAATATAAACTTGTGCAACTTTTGCCTTTGGGACTTCCTTTTTTTTTAATTTACATTGTGAAACTTAATGGCTACATCTAATAGTAGTGAAAATTAAAAGACACACAAGGAGAATATGCTTCCTCGGGTTCAAAGTTGGCTTAGAGGTGTAAATCTGGTTTGGTTCAACCTCCAGGGTTTATTAAAGTGTATATGGGGAAAAGCTCCAGGGTAGTGTATCATACCACTGTGTGTAATCACGCAGTTTGGAACTTCTAGATTGTTCACAAACCTGCTGCTTTGGCTGAGGGATTAACAGATCATATTGACAGTTTTTGTGCCCTCTTTGAAAGGGAGCAGAGAAGGGTTGCAGGAATCACCAGACTTCGGAGATACTTGTTTTCTTTTGAACATGCATAGGCTTGACTATATTTTCACAGGAGTGGCAAGAGCCCATCCTGTCATTTCAAAGTGAAGTTGTGTTTATTATTCACAGTTGTTTCCAAGGGGGAGTCTTGCAAGAAATGAGTTTTTCAGACAAAATGCTTGCTTTTCTCATTGCCCCTTGTTTCTGAAGTTGATTGATTTTTTAAATCATGCTTTTAAATTTGAAGTGGAAGCTAGACTGGTACACTGGCTCAGTTTGCTGAGGTTTATAAGCAGCAGGGTACTCCCAGGGGCTGTGCTGGGCAGCCTTCCTAGGTGTGTCTGCTTCTGCATCTTGATAAGCGCAGCCGAAAGAGCTGCAGCCAGCTGCAGGCAATTCTTGGGAGGGATGAGTTTCAGATTCTGTTCACCATCAGCAAATGACAGCTTTGGGAGGCTGGTGTTGGCTCAGGCCAAGAAGCCCAGTGTGGAAGGGCTGTGAATGGCAGGATGTTTTGAGCCAGCTGGATGTCCCCTGACAAAGCGTCTGCCACTGCTTCTGTGTTTGGGGTAGTCGTCCTTAGAGGGTATTTTGTGAGTTGAATTACATGGGTTATGTGTATATCTTTAGAGGCTGAGTTGGATTTCTCCTAATTAGTTGGTTTACAGTTTCTTGGTTGTTGATACTAGAAAGGGGGAAACATTTTAATCTGTTACTTTGTGTACTGAGTGTTAGTCATCATAGTTCTACATAAAATCAATCAGTTGTTTTACCTGGGGAAGATCTCTTTACAATAACTCAGCCTTGATTTCCTTTTGATCTATGCATCAAACCATGATGCTTCTCTTGGTTGCTTTCTCGTGATTACTGTGCAACATTTTGAGAATTCTTCTGCTGTGAATCATTATTTGGCAGGTAGATGGAGAGCTACAGGATCTAGCTGAAAACTGACAACTTTGCACATCCTGCTGATCTTGGCCATATTGCAGAACAGTGGTGGTCTCTTGTGCTGAAGTCTTCTGAGTCTTGTATGATATTTTAGACAAGCTTTTTAATCTTTGTTTTGGGCTTACTGTCAGAAAAAAATACTTGTATTGAATAAAATCCCTGTGCTATATATTAATGTATAATGTCTTACTTTGTTTTGGTCCTCACGTATTGTATTGTTGTCTCCTCCAGGACAAGAAGCTGTTTGTTTTAGCATGGCTGCTTTCTCAGCATTCAACTGAGTAATGATATCAATCTCTTTTATCTCAGGCACTTGAAAACGAAAGACCAAATGATTGTGACCAGCTTACAAAGTGGTATGCTTATTTTAAAAATAAAAAAAATATGAAACTTTCACTTCCTTTCCCTGTCATCCCCTTCACCCCCTGCCTTTTTTTACCCCACCAGATGCTTTTCCAGACTTTCAGCTGGGAATAGCTAATAGTTCTGGTACTGCACACTGTATGCTGAAATCTAAATTGAACAAGTATTGCATAATTGCCTGAGACCAGAAGCAGGCGCATTGGGAAAATTACCAAATATTGCATGATTCCTGATTAAAATTTTGCATTGGAAAGGAGTTAGATTCCCCCAAGTGCAAGCTAGGGTTATGATATGAAAAACAAAGCATCTTGCATGTGCAGTGTAAAAATGAAAACCATATGTAATACTACAGTGCCTTGAAACAATTATAAGTGAGAACATGTGAGCTTGCAGTAGAGTTCAAAATGTGTGTGATAAGCACGGTGTGTTCTCTCCGCTCCTGCTGGTGCATTACTCCTTGATGCAATTTCACTTCATACAGCAATTTGCAGTTTTATGAGGCTTCTTTGTCCCTCATCTCCAAATATTATTAGCTTTTGACTTTATTTCAAAGTTTATCCCCTGTTCCTAGGGCTTCTCTAAAATTTTACTCTAGGACAAGAAATTTACTGTCCAGTCAGAAAAAAATTACTGGAGATTACAGAGGCCTTTTAAATGATAACTTTAGGATACACCAGAAGTAAACGCTTATCAGTCAACATAGTGTTTGGAAACAGATTTGGTGGCAAATGCAGGAGACATCAAATCTTCTAGTTAGTGGCCTGTAAACTAATGGTGAGGCTTCTCTGCTGTGAGGCAGTGTGGAATTTGTGGGATTCCTGTAGCTACTCTTCAGAAACATCTCTACACTCTTGGCAAGATTTTAAAAGATGTTTGTGTACTTGGCTGCCTGCAGCTAGTATTAGTCTGAAAGCCTTATTAGGTGGTTAACAGCATCATTAGCTGCCTAAATACCTTTTAAACTGTTTGTCTTTGCCGAAAAGATCACAAACTTTTCTGGATAGTTCTTTTAAACTCACCTATAATGCTCAGGTTTCTCAGCCTGTGCTAAGACTAATGTCAGGTAGAAAGTACATAGAGGTAAAACCAGTCACAGTTTGAGAACTATACAATGGGGCTTTTCCCAGGATGTACTTCACTGGGGAAGGTACAGGATCTGCAAATCTCAAAAGAAATTGTCAAATAGTTGTTTCAGTGAGCGAGAGAAAGGCTTTCCTTCAGAGAATGAAGTGAGGAAAGCCAGTAGGAAACTGGACTGGCCTTGAGTTTCAGTTCAGTTCCTAGCTCTGGTTCAAACATTCTGAGTGTATGTGCACTGCTCTTTGTTTTTGTAATAGGGCCAGGGTCTCTCTAACCTCCTGCTTAACATTGTCACCATAACAAATGATTCCTAATCTTAGGAGCAACATAGTAAAATAGAAATAAGAGATTTAAAAAAAAAAAAACAACCAACCCATGGGGCTAAGCACCAGAAGCTGCTTAATACAAAGGGACCTAAGGTAGATACTTGACTTTATGATGGCTTCCATTGGTTTCTACCAAGCAATTCCTGGAATAATCTGAAGTCTTCTTTCCTGCAGTTCAGCTTCTTTGCTCTGCTATGTACCTTCCCAGCCTTTCTCCAGAGCCTCAAATCAAGCATGAATGGGCACTGCATACTCACTACTATACAGACTACCTTAGCATTTAACTTAGAAGTGATATGTTGTCTTAGGCAATGAATCACTTTGTATTTTTTTCACTATACATTAATATTCATAACCCATCCCTAACCATGATCGTTTAACAAATCAACACCTCACTGGACCATTTTCAGAGAAGTTTGCCAGAGAAACTTCTTTTAATATGGGAAATCTAGGATAGTAAGAGGAGATCCTACAAGTATGGTGGTTGCAAAAGAAAGTTCATGGAAAATGGGTTGTTGTTCACAGATGAAGGAAGGAGCCCAATAACAGGAGACATTAAAGGCTGAAGTGTTCTTTCACTCTTCCATCAGTCTTTGCAGACACAGCTTCTTTCCTGGCAAAGTGGTTTGGGAGAGAGAGGAGCATCCAGCTGGGAGGGGGCAAGAGTGCAAGTATTGCTTCTCTAAATAGCTGGATATACTGAAATTCATGAGCCTGCAAGGCACATATTCAATGCCAATTTGACTTGTAGATCAATGAGTTTCTGGTATTCATTATTGAAGTCAAATATTAATATATTTAATATTAATTAAAATTCTAATATGACCTCCTGGCACAGCAATGTCCAAACTGTTTCAAAGAAGTCTCTTGGACTAGCTATTTGTTGGTTAGATTTTTAAATCTGGAGCATAAAATGGTTATTGCGTCTCTCCCATCATACTATTCTTGTGGCCCTTCAGTATATTCTCATTTTTTCTCTCTCTTATCTTTAATTAGGTATTTTCCTGTTTTTCTCCATCTCTGAGCAGGTGTGGTGGTCATTACAAATATAGCAGACATTTGCCTGGTTCTGAAATTCAGAATAATTTTCAAGAGGGTAATGTTTACTGTCATAGAGAGGTGGGATTTTTTATTATCAACTCAAGTTCATGTGGTATAATTAACATGTTTCATCGAGATCAAATCTCCAGAGCTTTGCTGTCAACACAGAGTAGCATCCTAGAAAGCAGTTTCCTGTTTGGCTGGGGTTCTGTTAGCAGTGCTGCCAAATGATGCAGTTGTGTTTTCCTTTGCCTCTTCTGTGCCAGCCCCAGGACTCAGAGATAGCTGACTGGGATCCCAAAACCAGTAATCCCAGTACAAAATGGGGGATGGGGAGAAAGTGCTACAGCTGGCCAGAGGTGGAAGACTAGTGTGTGACTAGTCACATGAGAGCAGCACTAATGTGGGCTGGCTGCAGTTTGTGAACCCACATCCTAGCAGATATCTGCTGGATATATTTGAGTTGTGTTCATTTGCTCAGATTTAAGAGGCTTTTCACAAGAATAACTAAAGTCATGAACTTGGCTGTAGATTCCTAACCAAATGGTGAGTCTGTGCTCCAGATTGTGGAATTATAAGAACCTCTTATGGAAAAAAGCATTGAAGTTTTTTCCTGTGGAGAAATCTCTTCATGTCAGAGCTGTAGTTAATGAGGTTTCCCACATCAAGGTGATGTGAGACTGCTACATAGCATGGGCAGTTTTACTCCAGATATATCATTCCTTGCCAAGTTTTGGAGAAGAACATTTCCATTTATAGAAGTGAGTCAATGCTGTTATTCTATATAAAAAGGGGAAGCAAAGGGCAGAAAAAGCAGGGGGAAAGACAGGGTTCTGGTCAGAATAGGCTGTTAATTGATCTCTTAGTCTTGATGGTGCATTACATACCACTGTGCAATCACAGTGGTATGTAACAGCTCACCTCTGTGTATGGGGAGTGAGCAGACTCTGCCTGCTGGGAAGGAGATGTGCCTCCAGCTCCATTCCCTTCAACCGCAGCTTCTAAGGAGGCAGTTCCCATGTGACTGCTAATGCTCAGTGTACGGTGAAGTCATGTGGGGTTTGCCTTTTGTATAGAAGCTTCTTGGTTTCCTTTCATCAGCCTTCAAAATTCTCAGCTTATTTATCTCTTTGCCGCTGTGCCTCAGGGGGAGAGGACTTAAATTTAGAGATACTGCTTATATGACCAAACCAAATAAAGGCTAATCAGCAACCTCCCTTTGCTACCTAAGTGACCTTTTCAGCTTCTGAAATGAGGATGATGTGCTAGTTAAAACATTGTACTGAGGTAGCAAATAACCTTATTCTAAGAAGATGGTATTTTGGTGGCAGGAAAGTTACATGAAGATGGGCATAGTTGTGACCTTGTCTCTAGATAAAGCTGTGTTTAAATGTTAAACAAGGAGTAAATGTCTTCTATGACTTTACAGAAATGCCTCGAGGAAAGTCCTTAACTTGAGTGCGTTTAATGCTGCTTAAAGTTCAAGGAGTTTGCAGCCCACTAGAATAGTTCTTTCTGCTTAGACAGGAGAGCAAATGCCTGCCTTGGGCAGCAGAGCTGGCTGATGGCAGGATCAGTGGTGCGCTTCAAGTCACAAGTAACTGAAGGCGTACACTGTCAAGGATTTACATGAATGTTTGCTTTCATTATTTACTTTTTATCCCACTTGATCACCTCTGCTACTGCAACACATAGGGATTTTAAGGCCAGATAAAAATAATCTTTCTGTTGTCAACATAGGAGGCTGAAAAATGCATTGGGTGTATTTTGTTATAATTGAAATTCAAGTTAGCAGGATCAGTAAACACAGAAACAGAGGATGGAATGGCTGGAGCACATCTTGGAGTCTCATCAGCCAAGGATAAGTTACCATACAGATGACTGCATAGGTCTGCAGGTGCCATGTGATGGTCAGAAAAAGTTCTTACAAGATAGCTCTTCCTTCCATTTTCCAGTAAACTCATTTTTCAAAACATTTTTTAAGGAGGTCAGATAAAATACTGTATTAGGGCCCAAAAAGTGGTGCTAGGCTACAATGTTTCCTAGACAAAGATGGTTTGCATTTGATTCCAGGTAATGATATTGTTTAGGTAGGGAAATGATTTAATGAGACTCAGTTACTTATATGTATATCAATGTAGAGTAATTTTGAACTACAGGCAGTTTTTTTGAACTACTGCTTTGTGAATGCTACATGCTGTTCTGCTGTCGCGGAAAACCCACTTTTGCTTTGGGGCAGAAACTCATGGAGTAAAGGGCAATGGCACAGTTGTGGCAGGCCAGCTCTCAGGGTTTCTGCTCACCCTCTATACCAGCTGGCAGAAGGCTGGTGCATATGCTCGTCCCATTAGCAGCTGCTATTCTGGGTCAGGAGTATTTTAATACAGAGCTCCAGTGACTGCTGCCTTTGTGGAGAGTTACCTGAGCTAGCAAACCACAGGGATTTCTGCTTCTTGCTGTCTGTATATGTCATATTAAAACATAAAGTGGGGGGAAATGTTGAAACTGGATCCCATGCTGATCTTCTAATTCTTAAACAAGACAAGCCATTCCTACTAATGCAGAGTGATTTTGCTGTTTCCACTTACTGTATTTCTGCATTACTGAGGCATAGCCCTTAGCAAATTGTTCAGGATGTAATATTGTGTCTGTTCTGTAATATCACCACTTTGTACTCTGAAACTTCAGCAGTACCTAAGGTACCTGCAAAAATGCAGAAAATGTATCTATGTTGAAGTTGAAAGAAGAGATCTTTTTACAGCTGTAAAAGCAAAGGCATTGAGGATGTGGTACTGACTAACTTTGGCATTCAATTGATGTGCTTTTAGTACAGCCTCACACCTAGCTGTAGGAGGCTAGCTCCTGCTGTCGTGGGCAGGAGGGAAAGGACTGTTCAGACCAGGAATTAAAAAAAGTGCTGCTACTCTTTCTAACCTTTGGAATAGAATTCGTAGTTCTGTTTTGAATATACGTGTTTTTTAGATCAGAAAGGGGAAAACTAAAGTGGCAATGGGTGGTATTTTTTGCTGTATCAGAGAGTGCAGAAAAAGGATCCTCTGAATTAGAGGTAGCAGAAAATGCTTATCTGAAAAGCAAATGCTGTAGTGGAAAACAGTATTTATGGTTTTGACAGATGAAAGTATCAGTTAATGGTGAAACAATGAAGTTCAGGAGCAGTTTCTCAACTCCTCCACTGTTTCACCTTCTCAAATACTGATACTAGTGAACGAGAGCGCGTTGAGAAGTTACAGCTCTGTATGATGTTTGACTGAGACAAGAAAGAAGTGAAAAGGAGCAAAAGGTGGGAACTGAATAGTTCTGGATTTTACTCAATTTTGAGTACAGAGCTAGATAAACTTCAGTATCTGTTGGATTACTGAGTCTTCATACGAAGAGATAATACAATTCTGCCCCTTTCTTTAGTATAGGATTACTTTCTTGCTGGTGCTTGAAATGATCCAGCTGGTTGGAAGCATCCATGTCCACCCAGGAAAGGAGTATTTCTGTTTTGTTTGGACGTAATTTCCCCCTCTTGTTACTGAACTTATCCTTTTCTATTGCAAAAAAGAAAAGTCCCATTCTGTTTGAATTCCCCTTCTTTCTTAACTCCCTGACAAAATCCTATGTAGTGTCAAAATTTTACTTCAATTTGTTAATTTTTAAAGTTCTCCAAAGCATGGGATGGTGACTAGATGTCGTTGACTCAAAACCAGCAAAACCCCAGGTAAGGTTCTGCGTTTATGCTTCTCTTTGGGACTCTATTCTTTGTGATGACTAATGACCTGGAATTTTTACAAAGTTATGTATGTATGTATTCATCAAGGAGATCATTAAGAATTTAAATTCAGCTCTCAGGATCTGTAGGCTGAGAACTTACATTGGAATGTTGGAGACCTAAGGAGAATGTAACCAGGAGCTAAGGCAGCCTGGCCCTGAACAGGAAGGGAAGGAACCTTGCATGGCTGTGAGTTTGTGTTGTCAGGTGAGATTCATTTGCGTCACTTCAGATGTTTGTATCCTTCTCTCATTAAAACTGTCTAAACTTGTAATAGTGAAAATACACAGGCATTTCTAGGGCATGACTTGTGATCTTTTATAAGGTGAGATGAACTGCAAGAGAGGATTGTTCCTTTGTGAAGTAGGGCTTGAGGTTCCCAGAGTCCACCAGAACATCACCACAGTGCTGGGACTGGTACAGAAGCAAAAGGAAGAGAAAGGGGCTGGGAATCTGCTACTTGGGAATCCACACCAGGAATGATGTTGTAATAGAGCTCTTAAGAGGAGCACAGCCCATCTGAGAACTGCTGGTTTCCTGTTTTGTGATTTTTGTTTTGTGGTTTGGGATTTCATTAATCCCACTCTGGAGTGAGAGAGTTACATAACAACCATGTCAGCACACCCACACCAGCAGAGGTGACACAGTTACAGGGTAAGAAGAGCAAACTAAGGATGCTGCTTGCCCAGAAATTTAAAAAAGTTCTGTTTGGAGGTGTTTAGTTGCAGTGATGCCAGCTCTAATTTTTCTGTTCTTAATTTTTTTGTAGTCATTGTCTGTCTTGAAAATGTGGCTTCAGAACTCTTGCAGGTTTACATGAGAATCTGCAATTTTTTTTTCTTCTGAGCTGCTTGATATGCTTTAGAAAAAGAATTGAGAAACCTGGTTCACAGCATTTTATCTGTATACTCCTTTTAATTAACCACTGAAGATCTTTGAATTTTGATTTTTTTTTTTTTTTTTTTTTTTTTAACTTTAGGGAGTGTGG
>VZTZ01047394.1:1276733-1332376 GCA_013400955.1 Drymodes brunneopygia | reverse complement strand
TTTTTTTTTTTTTTTTAACCTTAGGAAGGTTGGGGCCACCTTTGTGGCTATTGTGGCTATTTGAATTTTGGACACATTGATTTGACAGCGACATAGGAAGTTCGTCCGAACTTTTTGATTTTTTATTTAGGTACTTAGTCAGAAGTAATCTGAATTTTTTTTAAAATTATGCGTAAACCACCTTTTTTGGCATGTTTTTGAGTAGACCACTCAAAACCAAGTATAACAGAAGAGAATGCAGATAAGGGATGTCTTGTGCTTTTTTTGTGATAAAAGCTGGAAAAGTTTTATTTTTGATGGAAAAATCATAGCTAGCAGGGTGGTTTCAGTTTTTATTTATTCTGAGTGTGTGTCTCAAAAGAGTAATTGACAACAAAAGAATTAGATTTTCTGTTAGTTTTTCTGGCCTGTGAACATCTAATTACATTTGTTAACCTGCAGTAAAAAACAATTGTCAGAGCACAGGACATGTTGATGCAATTATTTGTACTGTTTATCTTGTGATAGGAAAATGCATACAGACAGATCAATATAACAATCCTTATGAAATGTGTCTGTTCTGGGAAAGGCTTAGGGAATGATGCTAATGCAGATGCTTCTCTGAAACTGTCTTGCTGATAGTTTCAGAAGTTTCAGTGATTGTACTGAAAGATAGAAAGGTAGGAAGTGGAAATGTGGTGAAAACTAGATTATGGTAAATTTTTGCAGGGTGAGTATAAGAGAAGGTGCTCTGGTAACCCAACCTTTCTGGAGGAAGTTTCTGAAAGTTTTCCTTGAAGCAATTATGAGCATCCACCCTCCTTTATTCTGGAGAATAAAGTGTCCTTCTTTGTCCTTCTGAAATTCTATTAGATGGTTGTTGAAATTTCCTTCCTAATGACTCCTGACACTTTATTTCCTGTTTTAACTGCCTGCTGAGCAGGGGACTGATTTTTCCATGCACCTGTCTATCATGACTCTCAAGATCTTGCTGCTAACGGGTAATTGTTTACTCAAGCTCTCAGCTGTCTTTCTGAAGTTAATACTGTTTTCCTGTGTGCATGATTTAACTATACCGAACATTACCTGCCATTTTGTTGTCTATTCACTCATTTTTCATAAAATCTTTTTGTCCTTGTCCTGATTTAAGCCCAGCTGACAACTAAGCACTGCAGAGTCACTGTTCCTCCTCTTGGCTCCTAGTAGGATAGGGGAAGAGAATTGCAAGGGTAACAGACTTGTGGGTATAGGATAGGAAAAGTTTAATAATTCAAATGTAGTAGTGGCAATAAATTGTAATAGAAAGGAAAATAAATCCCAAGAAAGACAAGTGATGCAAATAAAATCAGTTGTTCACCACCAGCTGACTGATGCCCAGCCAGTCCCTGGGTAGCAACCTGCTGTCAACCTTCCCCCAGTTTATACGCTGAGCATGACACCATATGGTGGGGAATGTCCCTTTAGCCAGTTGGGGTCACCTGTCCTGGCTGTGTCCCCTTCCAGCTTCCTGTGCACCCTCAGCCTGGTTGCTGGTGGGGTGAGAGGCAATAAAGGCCTTGTCTCTGTGTAAACACTGCTCAGCAATAGCTAAAACATTCATGTGTTATCAACGCTGTTCCCAGATCAGATCCAAAACACAGTCCCCATACTAGATGTTGTGGAGAAAATTATTCTATCCCAGCCATACCCAGCAAATTTCTGTTGTTTGCCTTTTTCATTTATTACCTTGATACTTTGAAGCTCTTTGTTGAAAGTCTCTTGAAGCTGAGGAACTGAATTAGCCTTCTGCACTGGCTTGTGGCTAGAACTCCAGTAGCCATGGAAGTCAGGATGTTCCATTACAAAAGCCATGCTGACTCTTCCCAATGAGGTTATATTTATCCAGATAGCTCCTAGTTCCATTCCTCATTGCAGTTTTTATTAGTAGATACAGCACAAATCCCAGGCTTAATGTCTTGCCCACAGTCTCTTAAAAGTCTGTCACCTTTTCTACCACAGGCTTCTCTACTACCAAGTTTTAATTGAGAGGTGACACACCGTTGTGTTAGTAATTCACTGATTTCATGCTTGAGTTTCTCTAGGATTCCTGGGTTTGGTGCCATCTGGTCCCGGTGAGCTGTTAGTGCTTGTTCTGTTGGTTCCTGCTGGTTTTGCTCACAGTCATTGCAATTTCAAACACATCCATGCAGACTCCTGCAAAGAGGGGTCCTGGTAGGGGAATCCTGAGAAATAGTGTTGCAATATCAGAGCATGTGACAAAACTCAGTAAGACTTTATAGGAGGGAAGAATTATTTTATTTTAATACAAAATGGGTTTCATTCCGCACTCTGACATCTGTGTACTTACAATCACCAAGATACTTCTGTCCACATAGTTTAGCATTCAAGCACCAAGATGTGTATATCCAAGTCGTTGGTCTAGGATTCCTTGCAGTGATGTGGAAGACAAGGGAGTTGAACTGCTGAGTTCTCTGCAACTTCTGGACCCTTAGTTTGGCAGGCATATGGGCATGTCCCTTCATCTGTTCTCACCCCTGCATCATTTCAAATTAGTTTCAGTCTCTTGTTTTAGACTTCTTTTCCAGATTTGAGTATCCCAAAACACTATAAATGTGCTGCAGTTTGTTGACCTGCTAATCTAGGTACCATCCACAAATGCCATTATTATATTATTATATTATTATATTATTATATTATTATATCATTATATTCCCTCATCCATTGCTTTTTTCCCTGGTGTTTCATGCTCAAACACTAACATTTATCCTTGATTCATACCAATGTTCATATTTCTATTAAGGTTCTTCACAGAGGCTCCCCAGTGTCTTGTACTGTCACCATCACTGCAGTGAATCTGCCTGATATTTTCTGTAATGCCATTATTTTTGGAGTCCTCCCTTACTACTCTGATGATGAGTTGCCTCCTGGAGTTTCTGGCAGTTTTCCTGTTCCTGATATGCTTGAAAAAAGATTTGTCATTAGTGTCTTGCAGTTGTTCTTCATATCTTTTGTTTGTTTTGCCTGCCTTGGTGTGCTTTTACATTTAATTTGCCAGACTTTATGATCTGTCAAGGTGTGTTTTTCTATTTGGATTTGACTTCAGCTTTTGTGAAGGTAACCTCACTCCTACACTGCTGTTCTAACCAGTCTGCTTTCCTTTCTTCCTTTATCAGGTTTTACTTAACAGGAAATACGTACCTGCCTGGTCTTTCTGGTTATCTCTGTTTATAATCTCCACAGTGCCTGCAAAGATTTAAATTCTTTATCTGTCCCTTTCAGATTCTCTTAACAAGCTTCCTTACTTTTCGTGTTTAAACTTTTTGAAACAGGATACAACTATAGGTTTATTTTTCATCTCCATTGCTCCAACTGGGAAGCTATTGCATGGAAGAGTTTTCAAAATCTTGTAGCTGAAGAGCCACTCTATATTTAGGACTAAATCAAGGACTGCATTTTCTTTTGTAGGCTTCCTAATCAGCTGCTGCATGAAAGTCACTGAGTTAATGCAAAAAAATGTCACATCCTGATATGATGGGACGTACGTGACCAATATTGAAAGGAAGTGAGCTGAAGTCTCCCATTATGATACTCTGCTTTCATCATATCATTAAGTGTTGCTATTTTTACTAGGTGATAGTAAGGACCAAATACCTTCCTGTTTCAGCCTGGGATCAAGGACATGAATATGCTGCTTTAACTGTGAAAATGATAGGTTTATATATTTGAAGTAAGAGGAAATGAATATACTTGTAAATCAAAGTTGTACTTTATTTAGCATAATCATAGATTCTTTTGGTTTGAAAGGGACCTTTAAAGATCATCTAGTCCAACTTCCCTTCCATGGGCAGGGATGCCTTTACTACACCAGATTGCTCAGGGCCCCATCCAACCTGGCCTTGAACGCTTCCAGAGATGGGGCATCCTCATCTTCTTTGGGCAACCTGTTCCAGTGCCTGACCACCCACATTGTATGCAAATATCTTCCTTGGGACCAATCTAAACTTTACCCTCTTTCGTGTTAAAACTGTTTGCTGTTTTCTGATCACTACAGTCCCTGATATGAAGTCTCTCTTGTTCTTTATTATTTCCCCCCTTTACATAATGAAAAGCCACAACAAAGTCTCCCTGGAGCCTTCTCCTCTCCAGACTGAACAATTCCAGCTCTCTCAGCCTGTCTTTATAGGAGAGGTGTCCCTTCCCTCTAATAATCTTGGTGGTCCTTCTCTGGACCATAGGGGTCCATGTCTTTCCTGTGCTGGGAACCCCAGATCTAGATGCAGTACTCCAGGTGGGATCTCATGAGAGCAGAGGAGGAGAATTACCTGTCAACTGCTCAAATCAAGTACGTGCAGTAATTTTTATTACACAAGTGTTGCATAAATACTTTACTAAAGGAAAAACAAGGACAACTGAGAGGATTAATTCTTTGTGTATTGAAGACCTCTTTACTTAATCCACTGGGCAGTGTTGAAAAGCCTCTAAAGATATAATGAAGAAAAAAAAATGATGCTAGTTGTCTTCAAATTCCTTTAAAGTAGGCTCTTTCTTATTTATGTGTGTTCCCAAGTATTCAGGGATACTAGAGCTGCTCTGGCACCTTCCAGAAAATAGTATTTTAACATGCAAAGACTAACAAAATTTCATCACTTCTTTTGATGGGCAATGCTGAAAGCAACTCATATTGAATGTCTTCTGTATTTGCTGCTGACTAAAAGAAAGGAAGGGATGGAGGAGGGTGGTGAATTGGATGAAAGTAGCTATTTAGCAATGGCCTGGAAAACATACTTAACAAAATCAAAGAATTTGTCAATGTCTGAGGACAGAAGATGTAGTGGTTTCTTAAAGACATGCTGTAAGGGCACAAGTACAAGCTGTTTCTTTGGGAAGAATAGATAGCCATAATTGCTACTGCCTAATTACAAGCTATTCATTAGTCAGAAACTGAAGGAGCCATGCAAAAAAAGGGGTACTAGGTCAGCTTTTGAACACGTCTTAAAAAAAGAGTGGTGCTCGTGTGTGGAGACATTATCAGAAAGGCTTGCTACAAAACAAGAAAGAGCTGGCAAAGCTGCAGAAAGAAAGTATTCTGTAAATATATTAGTAGCAAGGGAAATGACTAAAGAAAGACTTTGTCTGTTAGGCAGAAAAATGAGAAAGTTAACAACAGATGTTGCTAAAGAGGTTGTAAGCACCATTTTTACTTTACTGAGCGGGATTAGCTGTGAGCAGACAAACACAAGGGCTAAGATGCAGAACAAGCCTAGCATACATGCATGGAAGCTAAAGCTTGGAGTCCTTTCCTAAATACTCTTACAGAGGATAGAAAGTTTAGGCAGATGACTAAAATGGGCTGATGCTATTAGGGACCTGATTTGAGAATGAACAGAAAATAACAATTCCTGAAAAACTAAAGAAAGACCAACTTAGTGCCTGTTTCTAAAGGGATTGGGGGTTGAAAGTATAGAACTACAGGCCAGGCAGATTAATTCGTGGAAAAATATTGAAAAAAAGCAATTGACAAGCATTTGGAAGAAAGTGAGGGTGGGTTAGCAACAATCAATATAGACTTGGCAAAGAGAAGTCACTTTGAATCAGTTTGTCTTCCTCCTGTGACAGAGCAGCATGCCGCCTGGATATGGGAGAAATAGATTTATCTATCAAATAGAAAAACCTTTGTCACTTTTCTAGCACTCCTATGAACAGGATGTAAAAATACTAAGTAGTTGAAATTGAAAGTAGATACAGAATCAAGTTTAGTGTATGGTTAGCATGGTTTGTTTCCAGCTGCAGAGAGTTTTCTGGTTTTGCAGTAACCAGTCCAAAGTCTGCCTCAATTTCATATTAATGCTGTGAAACAGGAAGAATTTTTAATTAAGATCTGTCCTGCAAATTTTATCAAAGAGAAAATCTATGTTAGAGAAGAGATTTAGATTTGAAGTATTTTTCTTTTAACACTATAAAAGCTAAGGGTGAAGTTGAGAAAAATAACCAAATCTCACAATGGAATTGGTTGCTAGCTAAGCAGCTTTGAATAAAAGAATTTTGAGGTTGTAGTTGATTTCAGCTGTACACTAACTGAGAATGACATCTTGTTGGAAAACATTGCTACTGGCTTTATAAGCAAAGTGTTTATCTTCAGTACTGCTTGGTTTCAGAAAATACCAAGTATGGAATGAAATGAAATGTGCCCTGCATGGGGCTTCAGGCTCCAGAAAAGACAGGTTGGAGATAAGCTAAATGCAGGAGCATCAAGAATGAGCAAAGTTGTAGAAAACTTCCATAACATGGCTCGTGGCTGTGACAGTCTGTGTCTGCGTTCTTGTTCACATGACAGTACTGCCTACTGTCTACAAGGCTACTGTTTACTGTCAGTTTTAGTAAATCTTGCATATAATCATGGGTTTTATTTGTCCTTTTAATGTAATATTCATAAATCTGCATTAAAATGGTGGGGGAGGAGGGGCTGAGGGAAGTCCCTATTCAGAAAATGCCCTTACTGAGATTATAAAATCCAGTACTCAGAAATTGAGAAAGGCCATAAGTGTATTCAGCCTCCATGTGTGAACCCAGGCAGACTTTTTAGTTCTGTAGTTGAGTGGGTTTTTCTCTCATACACCCAGCAAAGCGGTGTGTTCATCCTAAACATATTTGCTATTGCCAGTGTTCGGTTTAGTGCAGTCCAGTGTTTTTAAGATTTGGGGCTTTTTTTAAGTCATGGTTGTACTTGTGTAGGATGTGCTATGGATCACTTCTGTCAGCTTTCTGCAAGGCAGTGAAATGTGTTTGAGTGGTTTAATATTCAGTAGTTCACATTGTCCTTGTGTGGTCTTACATGAGAAGATACTTAAGGAACTATTGCCTTAATATAGTCAAGGAGATGGAATTACTTGTAATTTATTGCTTGTCATAGTTTTCCATGATAGGTGGTGATATGTATTGGTTAAACTATCTCCATGGCCATATTATAAACAGAATGCTCACCACTTGCAGAAGATGAATTGAGCATGGTAGCTTTTTCTTCTTTCCATTCATGCCATAAATAATATTTCATTACTGTGGTATGAGGAAATTGATTTATTTATATGCTGTGCTAATAAAAAGATGATTAAAGTGGTGCATATGAATTCAGAGGTGAGCAAGGTCTCATTCTGATCTCTCTTCAGCTGGTGTAACTCCAGTGTAACTGGAAAGAAGTCCTGGTCTGTATTTTGTGTATAGAAATGGATAACATTTGTAAGAGGCACTTACAGCATGTGCTGAAGGGTCGGGGCCATGTATTTTTGGAATGTGGCTTTCTTGAACTACACGTTTTGACCTCTCTGTTTCGGTCTGACTTGCTACAGAAGAGAGAATTTTCTGTTATCTTGTGAAAGTGAATGGTTTGTACTTGCATCATGCCATTCAGCCCCCAAAAAATCTTCAAATACCTATAGAAATGCTAAGAGCACTGGATTTGCAGATTACCATAGAAGTACACTTAGTCTGTCCAAAAATTGAAAGCAGCCACTCCATAGCAATGCTGCAGCACAGCAATGCTGGATGGCCACATTTAAAAAACCCAACCAGCGAAGCAAACAAAAACCCGAAACATACCAAAACAAAACTGCAAAAAGCAAATCTGTTTACTCTTTATTCCTTCTTGTGCCAGCCAGGTTCAAACAGGAGCTGTGCAGTGAGAGACTGTAATTGCTTGTCAGGAGGGTTGGCGTAGCTTAGGGAATACCTTTCCTGTGAAACTTTTGTTGAGTAACTTGAAGATTTCTGGTTGTCAAACTGAAATCCACAGACTGAAAAGCTCAGTAGTGGTGGCAGTCACAGCTGTGGATGTCCTCTGCAGTCTTTCTCTGTAAGCTTCCAGGGGGCTGTAAGGATGAAAGCTCCTGGCGTGTCTGCGATGCAGTCGGGAGTGTGGCTGCAGTTCCCTGTGCATGCTGAGCTAGCCTTTAGCCAGGTCGGTGCTGTTTTCTCTAGCTATAACAGCACAAGTTCTAACCACTCCTTGCAGAAGCTTCTGCATTTCTTTCTTCCCAGTAAGCTGCTTTTGGTGCAGGGAACAAGAAGCAATGAACAGAAGACTGGAACCCCTATCTTAGCAATGGGCATGCCATGGAGAAATTCACACACAGTCTCTGCTGGCAAAAAGAACTAGAAATTGTTGTATGTTAAACAGTTTAGTCTCATTCATCCTCTCCCATAACTTATCTCTCCACAAACATGTTTAAACTGTCTAGTGGTTAAATACTAAGCTTCACTTATTCATACAGATTGTGTACAAAGGCATTTTAATGAGCCTGTCAGCTGAGTGGACTCTGACAAAAGGAGCTGTACTGTTCTTGTAGGGCAGCTTCATAGAATGTCTTGAAATAAACAGCAGTCCAACAGAAGAGGATAGTGTTTGAGTCAATTATGTTGCTTGATTTTGTCAGCTGGCATATGGTATCTGCAGTCCTTAAAGGGGCTTAAAACATAGATCTCCTGCTGTGCTGATAGCTAAATCTGATTATTCAATGATCTGGCTTTTCCTGTAAGATACCAGAATTAAACAAGGCAGCATATTTATTACAGCATGCACCAGAACTGCATCACTGCATCCTTTAATGAAACCAGCTTTGTGGGATTAGAGTAGTGGAGGTGAGATTTGGCTGTTCCACTTGCCTGGCATTTATGAAGAGGGAGTAAAAGGTGTCCTATGTGTTACCCTAGAATTTACTCTAGCTTCACTCTGAAGCAGTAGCAATATCTCCTTACCAATTACTGTAGAACAACTTAGTGATGCAATATTAGACACAAAGCTATGTGCTGCAATATTTGACTTTCCTCCAGTGCTCCTAAAGAAAATGATGACTAAGTTCAGTTTTGGTCTCAGGAAAATTTTCAGACAGACATGCAAAACATAGAGTATTTGCAATTTAGAACTTGCTTCAGACATTTTTTCCTTCCTTGTGTTTTTCCAGTTAAAAATATTTTGCAACTATGTGTTCTGTATTTTTCTTATATGTGGTAGATATTTAGATGGAATCCATCATCACCTATAATTCAGAGAGGAGAAACATAACGGAAGTTTAGCTTCACAGGTCAAAACTCTGCAATGAATGGTCTGGTCTCATGAGTTCCTGGACAGTCTCAGCCTTTTTTAGACAAGCTTGTAGTGCTGTCAGCAGAAAGGTTTGCAAATACTAGTTGCACAAAAGTATACAGAAGTTAGAAAAAGCTCATAGTGGTGTTGATTTTAATGTAAAAATCTGCATGTTTTCTTTGTGCCTCATAAATTCTGACTGTTTTTGTAGATATATGGAAATTTTTTTCAGCATTGGCCTTGGTTGATGCCCCTCAGCACTGGAGTTGTGTATCAGTTATGTGCTCAGGCAAAAATATTATAGTATTTGTTCCCTGCAGTGCTTCTGACTTGTTGAAAAGGTAATCCAGAAACCAGTTGCTTCTTTGGAAAGTTTGTATTGTGCTTCTGTGTGTTAGCAACAAGAAGTTATATCTCTTCTTGTGATCCTGTAGTTTGGACAGACACGAAATTTTATTTCTTCAGTGTGCACATAACTGCAAGCTAGTTTTTATTTGTATTAAAGAGTGAGATCTGTAAAGTGCGGTTGATGAAAGTGCAGCTCTGTTTCTTATCAGGTACTTGATTCCCTCTCCAAAGAAAATGTTTTCCATACTTAACCATGCCAGTTAGGGGACTTTCTAAGTGCTGAACTCAGTGTCAGAAAGGAATATGTGGAAGAAACATGTAGGAAACAACTCTTCTCACAAATTGAGTTCCCAAACCCCAGAAAATACTCTGCTTGCCATATGGATGAAATCAATGTTTTTATAGTTCTGGAGAGGAGGGAGGAAAATCCAGTAACACAATGGTTGAGACATTTGTGAGGTGTGCAAATTTTGTGTGAAGTCTGTGCTGTGGGTGACTGACACAGTAATGGCTGTGCTGTATCACTGTTGGGGACTTGTCACAGAATACCTGTTTTCTCTGTTTTTTGTATTGAAATGGAACATGCTCAGTTGCTCAGATCCCAGCTCCACATGCCTCGCCTTTGCAAGGAACACGTTCACTGGACAAGCAAGCCCTTCACCCAGGAGGTGCAGATTTTTCATGTCCAAGCCCAGTGGGAGCCCTGAGTTAATAATCCATGCTGGATTGCTACAAGCTCAGTCAAAAAGGAAGCACAGTGTGCGGAGATAAAAAACCTGATTATTGAGACTGCAAAAATGTATTGAGGCTCTTGGCAGAGGAGTTTGCAGTCTAATCTGATATCTGCTCAAGGAAACTGTTTCATTTTAAATGAATAGGAAAAATTAAGGGTCCTCAAGTCTCCTTTCTGAGTTCAGTTTGCTAGTGTACAATCTGTTACTGTAGGGAATCTAAACAGGACTGATGGGTACTTTTCCCTTGTATCCATGTGTGGTTTCTAGGTGCAAATGGAGCTGGTCCATGAACATAGCCACTCACTTCCAAGTGTTTCATTGCAATTAAAGTACTGGGGCGGGAGAGAGAGGTTAGCAGAGACTCCGTACCTTCAAAACAAGTTGGAATGGAGAACTGTCAACTAGATCACTTCTAATTTGTTTAGTCTTTAAATCCCTTATAAGTGTGGTGATAAAATTGTTCTGGAACATTTTCTGGTTGTTTGTGTTTGCATATTTTTCCTCTGGAAAACATATTGCAGGAAATGGAAATACTATTGCTGAAATTGCCATCAAAATCTCAATAAATACAAAAACTTTCTGATAATCACAAGTAAAAGCAAAAGGAGACCTTTACTGACTAAAGGTGACTTTCTTGTAGAAGGAATAGCATCTATTCCTGTCCTGGGATTGCAAAGAAGAAATGAAATTTGCATTGCTTTAAGTCAGCCTAGGAGTCAAACACCATCCATTTACATTTTTAAATGCTGTATATCAGATGCAAACATCCAAATATCTGATGTCCCATTTCTTTTGTTTGTCATTCTGTAGAAATAATTTTCAAAGGAAAAATGTTTGTTTCCTGAAAATTGGCAAAAAGGTGTTAGTTACCCTGACGCACATCCAGGTTATCCCAATCAATGGGTATACTGTTCACTGTAGTTTGTAACACACTCAAGTTATTTGTAGTGCAGTAGTCCAATTGTACAAATGCTTTATGTCGAGCATTTGTGGACTTTAACTGTGACAGCACTCTGGATAGTGTAATGCAGTTGCAGCTCCCAGAGTGCCATGTCATGATTTAAAGGGTTGGCGTTTGTCATAGAGTGGTGACATCACAGACAATCTACCAAACTAATCAAACATGCCAAGTTACCAAAGTGCTTGTTTGATCTTATTTCAAAGTTCTTTCTTGGCTGATATAAAAACATTTACAAACTGAGTTTGTTTCTATGTTGGAGTTTATTTTCGACAGCTCAGACATGGATACATTTCTCCTGGGAACGGCGTGTAAGTCGTTAGTGCTTGCTCCTCCTTTCAACTGAAGTGTTTCAGTTAAATTTTTCAAGTGGATTTTCTAGTTGTGCTCAGGAGAGCGCAATGTACCCAGCCTGTGGTAACTATTCCTCCTG
The DNA here is from genome assembly GCA_013400955.1 of Drymodes brunneopygia. NCBI lineage: Eukaryota > Metazoa > Chordata > Aves > Passeriformes > Petroicidae > Drymodes > Drymodes brunneopygia. Next base: position 1,320,848 of record VZTZ01047394.1, on the reverse strand, counting down.
ATTATTGGGCATATGCCACGACTTAAGCATTTAAGAAACTGGAGAACCTCTACAGAATAAGTTCTCTGTGTTGCTTTGGAAACATCAGGACTGACACCTGAAACAAGATTTCTCTGCTCTGGAGCTGAAAAGAGAGGTTAAGAAGAAGGATAGAAGAATTTCCAGGGTTTGATATATAATCGTCTCTCAGAAGAATACATGCAGGCTGAGGAATGTTGGTGGTTTTTAGGGAGGGGTTTGTCAAAGTTCACCTTTCTCTGGGGAAAAAAAACCCTGGTGATTGTCCCCTGGTGCTGCAGAGGTGCTGTCTTTTTTTTTGGGAACCTTCTGACTTCTCTGAGGTTTTGCAAGTGTTTACTCTGTGAAGCATCTCAGACCAAACACCTTCTGAAAGTTGTTTTTTTCACAACCCTTCAAGGCTAAGTGGTGGCCAAAGTTCTGCCAGAGTCCCCTGTTCCCTTATAAAATAGGTTGAGGGGAGGTTCTGGGAGGAGCCAGGCCCATTAAATGAGTGTCAAAAGTAGAGCATTTTCCATAGGTCACTCCTATTTGAATGATAGGAATACAAGTGTCAGGCTTTTTTACTAGGCATGATGTTACATCCTCCCAGCAGTTGTTCATGATTTATTATTCCTTTTGCAGACAGATCTACTTTGATTGCTTGTGCCTTTACAGAAACAAAACCTAAGTCACCCAGAATATCTTCATTTGCTCTGCAAGGCATCTGCCCTAATTCATGATTTCTATGCTTATCATCTGAACTCCAGTAAAGCACGCTTACAGTTTTCCAGTTGTTGAGGGGAGCTTTCTGTTTTCATTAAGTAACCCTGCACTGAGCACTTGTTCTTTGTGTTTACTCCTACAGCTGATAATGAACTCATTTTCAGGACAATCTGAGTTGACAGGGCTCCTTTGATTCTCTAGAGCAGTGTGTTAAATATTCAGATTTTCTGATTGCTTTGAATGTGTTTGCTTCATTGGTTGTGCAGAATTATTCTAATATTTCTGATACAAGGAAGTAAAATTGCATTAAAGCAAAGCAAGAGTGATTGGTGATACAGTAGAAGACAGACATTTCTGTGGAAGTTATCTTATTGCAGTCAACACTGACATTAAACTAATGTGTGCCTTCAGTTATGTTGGTTCTCTGAGTTCAGATGTTATTAGGCAGGTCCAGTTGCCAGAATATGCCTTCATTAAAAGTGAGAGTCCAAAGGCCAAAGCCAGCCTTCAAAAGAGTAAGGATTTAGGCTCTATATCCTGTTGTATTCATCATGAATCAGGGTATTTTGAAAACTGTATTTCCTCTGTTGTAGATACTATTTTGCTGCAAATATTATTAAAAAGAAATATATATTGATACTGCCTTCTTGGATTCAAAGTAACTCAGAAGGAAAAAAACTATGAAACCATTTAATATATAGATATTTTTTGTCCTGCTTTTGATGCCTTCAGGATATGTTAACATGGTATGTTTTCTGTGGTGTAGTGAATGTTTTGGAGCTGAGAGTGGCTGCCCTGACTTCAGAGGCAGGGATGAAGCATTTTAGCTGCTTGTCTGCACATCTGCCTTTTGGCCATAACATTTAGTTTAAAATAGCCTGTCACAGGGGTGAAATGAGTTTTTGTGTCTGGTTGTCTATAAATCCTATCCATCTTCCTCAGTGGCTCTCAAAGAAAGGATGTTCATCTATTAAACCCGCATAATTTCCCCCTTAAATACCATTAACAGAAAGGATCCCATTCTTGTCTTATTTCCATATGTGATGGCATTCCAAACTTGCTGGCTACTGGGAGGTTGTTCTGCATGAATTGATTGTGATACCTTACTTTTTTTCTGTCTCACGTTCTTAGTGTTTGCTTTCTAAGCCCTACTTGTTAAGCATCAGCCCCACGAACACGGAGCTGCTTGAGTGTCACAACCAGGGGATCAGGCTTGACCAGCATGGGTTTATGAAAAACAGGTCTTGCTTGGCCAACATGATCTTCTATGACAGAATGACCTTGCTTAGTGAATGTTATCTACCTAGACTTCAGTAAAGTCTTTGACACTTTATCCACAACATTCTCCTGTAGAAACTGGTAGCCCATGGCTTAGGCAGGTGCATTCTTTACTAGGTAAAAAACTGGCTGGATGGCTGGGCCTAGAGAGTGGTGGAGAATGGAGTTACATCCAGCTGGTGGCTGGTCACCAGTGGTGTCCCTAGGGCTTTGTACTGGGGCCAGTCCTGACACCCAGTGTGTTTGCAGATGGCACCGAACTGGGCAAAAGTATTGATCTGTTGAAGGGCAAGAAGAGTCTGCAGGGGTATTTGGATAGGCTGGATTGATGGGCTGAGATCACTTGGAAGAGATTTAACAAGGCCAGGTGCCAGATCCTGCAGTTCACAACAACCCCAGGCAGTGATACGGGCTGGGGGAAGAGTGATTGAAAAGCTGCCCAGTGGAAAAAGTGCTGCTTGACAGCCAGCTGAACATAATCAAGACTGTGCCCAGGTGGCCAAGAAGGTCAATGTCATCCTGGTCTTTATCAGCACTTGTGAGGCCAGCAGGACCAGGGCAATGCTTGTCCTCACTGTACTTGGCACTGGTGAGGCCACATCTCAAATCCTGTGTTCAGTTTTGGGCCCCTCACTACATGAGGTGCTGGAGTGAGTCCAGAGGAGGGCAATGGAGCTGGGGAAGGGTCTGGATCACAAGTCCTGTGAGGAGCAGCTGAGGGAGCTGGGGTTTAAAGTGGGGAATAGGAGGCTCCGGGAGGACCTTATCACTCTCTACAACTGCCTGAAAGGAGACTATAGCCATTTGGGGATCAGTCTCTTCCCAAGTGACAGGACAAGAGGAACTGGCTTCAAGTTGTGTCAGGGGAGGTTTTCATTGGATATTGGGAAATTTTTTTTTGTGGAAAGAGTGTCCAAGCTTTGGAACAGGCTGCCCAGGATAGTGCTTTGACTAACCAACCTTATAAGTATTTAAAAGTCATGCAGATGTACACAGGAAAAGATTTAGTGGTGGACTTGACAGTACTGAGTTAACAGTTGGACTTGATCATCTCAAAGGTCTTTTCCAATCTGAATGATTCTGTGATTCTAAAGTGGTCAATAAAGTTGCCATAAACTTCCTGTATTGAATTACCAATCTGAAAAGATTTAGTATTGGGAGAGCTCTTTGGCTTCATATTCTAAATAAGAAATGGTCAAACATGATTGATTACTTGGTTTCTTCAATATCTGAGTCAGTTCTGAAAATGTGCTTTAGAAGACCATGATAATATTTTCTCTGCGCTTTATATCATATTAAGTACAGTGCTACACGTGGGATCACGGAATCATAGAATAAGCTGAGTTGGAAGGGACCATCAAGTCCATTTGGAAGGATCATCAAGTCCAACTGTTGGCCCAGCATGGGATCATCCCCAACATCACACCTTGTGCCTGAGAGCACAAACTGTTCTTGAGCTCTGTCGGACTGGTGCTGTGACCACTTCCCTGGGGAGCCTCTTCCTGTGCCTAGGCACCCTTGAGTGAAGAATCTTTTTCTAATATCCAACCTAAAACTCCCCTGACACAACTTCAGGCCATTCCTGCTGGTCACCACAGAGAAGAGATCAGTGCCTGTCCCTCCTCTTCCCTTCACAAGGATGTTCTAGACTGCAAGGAGCAATATAGTACGTGAAAATGAATATGGGGGTAGATGTGTCATTCTATCAATAAAAAGTTCACATTATATTGTAGTACAACTACTTTGTGATATATGAAAGTTTTTACTTGCTCCATTTATGTAATTTGTTGCCAAACTTTTATCTACTGATGCAGAAACCCACTTATGGATAACACATCTTTTGCAGCATTCATAAAACTCGTGTTCCACACCCATTTAATAAATTTGTCTTGAGCATTTTAGGCAGGAAGGGTGAGTTCTGCCCTGATAATATAAGAATATTGAGGATACCTTTCAGATCCTAGCTTCCTAGAAAAACTTGATTAGCTTGAGATACAGTGCAAATATGTTTATTCTCTTTTCTCTGAAACAACTTCACTGAGAGTTATCAGTTTTGCCTTGGAAATCAGTAGCTTTTGTCTAGGAAAACAGAAGCTTCACCTAATTTCAAGTTAAGTAGGTTTTAACCAGGTTTGGTTTTTCCAAACTGCGAATCTGCAAGTCCTTCCCATGCCCAGATCTGTGCACACAGAGATGTGAAAATAAAAGGACATATTCTGGTAGAACTTCTGCTGTCATTATAGCGTACACAAGATGATGACAATTTTGGCTGAAGTACATTTTTCTAACAGGCAGCATCTGGCCTTTAATATTAAAAGTCAGCCTGTGAATAAAATTCAGACTATTCACAATGTGTTATCGTAAGACAATTTTTCAGCAACATTTGTCTTTTAGGTACTGGATGGAGTGATTAATTTCTAATGGTAAACATTCTGCCTCTTTTGCTGAATCCATTGTTTTAATTTAAAAAATGAATCAATGAGAACAGAGCTTTCTATTTACAGCTTGCCCAGCTCAGGTTAATGAGCCAAACCAAAAATATACACAGTGTTTGATGGGAAATAATAGATCTTTATTTTGAACAGAAAACATTTAGAGGCAAAGGATTTATTTGGTCTGATCAGATGCCTTTTTTTTTTTTTTTAAATACAAAAGCTTTCATATAATTTTAGTCCCAGAATGAGGTATATATGCACTAATTCAGGAATGAGATAAAAATTGGACAAAGGAGCTACAGGTTTTGGAGGAGCATGTTTGCTCTATATTCTGTCCTCATTTGCCTCATTACAGAAAAACCCCCCAAAATGAATGACAGATTAAAATACTGTTGTGCTTTTGCTTCCCAGTGCCTGCTAGTTTTAGGAAGGGAAATGACAACAGTCTTTTCTCAGCTACAATTCTGATTCTCCTTATTCTGACCTCCAGAATGTATTGTGTAATGTTTGCTTTGTGCGTGTGTGTGTTGTCTGAAGGTGCAAGATCCTTCACCAGTCAGTTTTGAGGCACTGTGTTTCAGACTGCTCACAGCTGGCTTTGGAGCCCCATCTCACATAGAAAGTGCTCAAAGCCAGGTTGGATGGGGATTTGAGCAACCTGATCTAGTGAAAGATGTCCCTGCCCAAGGCAGGGGAGCTGTAAGTTCCTGTTCATTAGTGGCAGTTTGTGTGAACTTCCATCTCAGTTTCACATTGACTACTGTTGTAAGATATTTTCAGGCATGTCAGGTTGTCCTTTTTTATAGGACTTTCTAGACCATCACTTGTGTTTGCCATTGTGTTTCACATTTTAATACAGGCAAAGCATTTTAACAGTACTGTCTGTCTCACAACTGGTATCTCTGGTCAAAGGGCATTATCCATATCTCACTAAGCCTGCCCTCTTCACGGGGTCAGGCAGTTGGAACTGAAAGAAAGGAAATGCAGGTAGAATAATTCTGTTCATAAGGAATATGTACAGTATCAGCAACTGTGTGTATTTAATCTACCTCTTGAACTAATTAAGGTAGTTTATGCTGAGAAGTCTTGTTCATTAAGGCTCTTACCACAGTGAAGAGCTGGTTCCTACTGGAGACTGCAATGCAAAATAGGAGAGGGGGAGGAATAGGAAAAGATGTGTATGGGGGAGTAATGTTACATTCCTGGATCACATATGTGTCTATACCTGAAATATCAGTCATTAGCTTGCATTAAACTTTGGGGTAGAAAGTTAGTCATACCTCAGAAAAATGTACTAGTGTCTTGTAGTAATTCGTATTACCTTGCCATTAGTAAGACTGGAGGGAATTATTCAGTCTCTTCATTCATCTCTTTTAGGTTTCTGCCAGGAAGTGAGCTACTAACAGGATTTTCTCTTTGCCAGCAGATTTTAAAATAACTGTCTTTTCCATCCTTATTTGTTTTTAAAAGATACCAGTCTTTGAGATGTATTAGATGCCTTCCTTTTTTTTATTCAGCATTTTAAGTAGTACTCCAGTGTGAGTCAATGCTCTTGTATCTGCTTTTTATCAGCTCCTTACCTGGCCTAGCATAAAGCAGAACTAAATTTGCTGCGTGTTTCATGGATGCCTGATGTTGCAGACTTGATACAGAGGGCTGAGCGCTTCCTAGTGATTTGTTACCAACTCTGTATTATAAGAGTTTTTAACTGTAAGTTAATTTCAAGGACTGCTTAATAGAGTTACAGGAAGAGGAACAGATGAAGTTGTCCCACGGGGGTCCATGTAAGCAAGCTTGTGGTGGGGATGAGCTGTGTGGTGAATCAGAGGCAGAGGACTCCAAGGACAGGGGGACTTCTGGGGTGAACATACTGTGTAATTACATAATGCAAACTGTGATGCTGCTGCTTTTCTCTTTGTGGTTTTATGGATGAATCATCAGTTGCAAGTGTGAAAATCAGATACTTGCCTGAAGATCAAGGGACATCTAAACAGAAAAAAAAAAAAAAGCACTCAATATTCAGTTCTTCAACCTAGTTGTCCCCCAGAACAGATTATTGCCTTTCTCTGTATGACCAGAATGCCACAATCTTACCAAGCTATGAGCTAACAACAAAAGAATGATGTGGTTGTAGTAACTGACATTTAGGTTTTCTTTTTTCTTGAATATGCTAATATCTGGACTAGAAAATTGTGGTCCTTCATGTTAGCTGGCTTTCTAAACTAGTAATGATCTGTGATGTACTTTGCAAAGTGGAACAGCTTCGTTGTGTGGTTAAGTGCTGCTGCCCAGATCAGTTTGCCTTGATGGTTAGAGCACTTTCTGGAGTAAAGTGAAATACTTCTTTTAACCATTAGACTATTGCTTGTCTACTACCTATAACGGTTAAAAAAAGTACTCTTGTTTCTTTTCCCTTGTGGAAAGTCTTTGGCATGTAGATAAATGCTTGGGCTGAAGCATTTAAGATTGGCAGGGGTGGTACTTCAGGTACAGCCTTCCCTCCCCCCAGTTCTTCATGTTTCCTGTGAATTACTTGGCTATTCCATTGAGTGCATTTAGTCATTTCAGACCCTGATACTGAGGGATCTGTTGTGCTACTGTACAGACATCATACAGTCTTTCCACTCTGGAATATAAATGTCTCATTAGTCTTGTGCAAGGTTTTGCTTTCCTTGAGTACACCTGAGCTTACTTCTCTATTCATAATTTTTATCTACCTACTAAGAGCTTTCTAAAAATGCAGTGAAGTCAAGCTTGGCTGGTTCTGTGATATTGGAAGCCCAGCACAGGTCTTGAGAAAACTGTAAAGATGATATTTCTGTAAGTTGTCCATGAAGTGCTTATGCACCTTCTGATGATCACTGCCCTGGTCCTGCTGGCCACACTATTGCTGATACAGACCAGGATGCCATTGGCCTCCTTGGCCACCTGGGCACAGCTGACTCATGTTCAGCTGCTGTTGACCATCTCCACTGGCTGTCTTTCCAGCCATGGTTCAGCTAACATAGCCTCAGTTCACTGCTGCTCAGTACTTCTGCTAAATACTTCCCTTTCCCACCTTCTGTAGCCCAGAAGTTCCTCTTGCCTCTGGAAGAGAGAAGAACTGTGCCTGCTCCACAGATTCCATTTTCTGCCATAGAGAGTCAGAAGCGGTGAAGGTGATTGTTCAGTTTGTTGGAGGCTTTCAGTGGCAAGAACTTGAATCGTGTATTTGGTCTGGAGCTTCTTGAATCACTAAGGGACTGGATCCACCAGGCCCTGAAGTGGCAGCAGCCACATGAGAGCACCACACCACTCGTTGCTGAGCATTTGTGTGGATGCTGGAGATGTTTCCTGGAAACACAGTGCTGGGTTGTTCTGAAGTCATACTGTAAAAGACACCCACTTCCATCCAAGACCATGCCGTGGAAACAGCAATTCTTGGAATAACAGGTCATTTGAAAAGCCCAACAGGAGCAGGGTGGGGCTCACTGCTGATTGTCAGCCAGGTGTCAGCTGGCTGAGCCTTGAGGAAGGATGTGCAGTGTTTCCAGGTGTAAGCATGCTGAATGCTCAGCTTGACCCTGCTCTGGGGGTGGCATCAAGTAAGACTTTTGGTGTTATGTCAAATTTTATAGCTCTTCTTCTGGACCTTTCTGCTTTGTACCTGTCCATAACTTGGAGCACTACAGTAAATAGTGGTGTTGGTACTGCTAGCTTGATGGCTGGACTTGATGATCTTAAAGGTCTTTTCCAATTTTAAAGAGTCTTTGATTCTGTGAAATACTTGGTAAAACTTAGGTGCTGTTTCTGTAATTTCTGAGGCTGGAAATTTTGCACACAGGGTGTCTAGTGCCAGCTTAGAATGTTTTTTTCTGCTGCCAGGAGTGTTGCAAAGCTGAAATATTCACCACATGGGTGCTATTCTAACTGGAGGACCAGCTACAACTGTATCACCACTTGCACAATATTTGTTATAATCAGTATACTGTATGTGCACACTGCTTAAATATAGGTTGCATGGTCTGCAGTCTCCCCAGACTAACTCTCTTGCTGTTGCCTGTGCAGGTATGTGTGAGGCTGATGAGGGGATTTTCCCTAAACTAAACTAGTCTGACAAGCTATTTTCCCTGTCCTGAATTTCTCAATGAGTGAGTGTATTTTAAAAGGCATCCCCAATCCTGTAACCTCCCTTTCTGTGTCATTGGAAGCATTTCTTTTTCGGAAGCCCAGGTCCATTAGTCAGTTTGCCCCACAGGCCATGAAGAGCCATTATTATTTTACAACATGGTTGGCTTTTCACTGAGGAGTTGGATGACATTGGATGTCAGTACTGTGCTTTAGTGGGCCCATGCTTAGACAAGAATGCAAATTCACTGCGACATTTAGTGAAAAAGTAACGAAAGGTTTCATTGTGGATAAAAGAGAGAAGTAGAACCTATAGGAGCTTGTTCAATGACATTGTTTCGTCTTAAACTGAAGAGCTGTCTCCTTCTATATGTAAACTTTTTTTAATATGCAAAATTTAGATGTGGCTATGAGGAGAGTAGTAAAACATTTTAAGATACTTTGATCAAAATCCAGAAGGAAGAGAAGCTAGGGCCCCAGAATTTTAAAATGGATGTATGCCTTTTAATCTGTATATACTGGTAGATACATATATGTATATTGATTGAATAGTAAAAAATTAGCGAAGAATTTATTATATAGTCAAGTTTGGATGTAGGTATATAAATTTTCTGTGTGTTTGCTGAAATTAAATGTTTTTATATGGGAAACAGCAAGATAGATTGAAGTTTTGTTTGTCTCAGCTACCTGCTGTGCTTCATTTGAAAAGGTCTGCTTCACTGATTGACAGTCTTTGAAGAGATACTTCCATTTGAAGTCTCTGTTATTTTTTTATTTCTTTTCTTTGTGATGGTTGAAGTTATGGGAGAACACCTGTAAGTTAATATTCCATGAACATATGAACAAGTCGGTTTCTGGGATTTTATGCTTTGGGATTATTGTTTTATGAAAACCAACTCTATCTATATCCTACAGTTTCCCTATAGGCTAGAGATTCCCAGGGGTTAATAAATAAGTAACTTGAGATGCTGGATAGTATGCAACAGTATCAGCTCTACATGAATTACCATCAGGGACTTATTTCCCTTATGTTCCAGCAGGCAAGGGAAGGTACAGAGGTAGAAGAGAATAAGGGAAGGGGTGATTCATTTCATCTAGCACTAACTGTCTGAAATTCAGTGTCTAAGCTAATTGTTTAGAGCTAAGCAGATATTTCCACTGGGCAATTCAGTTCCTCTTAAAATAATCTGATACGACTGATGCAATGAATCACCCTTTCAAGTCTGCTGTCCTCTGTTAACTATGGTCTGTCTTCAGACAACAAGCTGAAAACTTTCTTGACTTGTGTAATAGATTTATTTTTAAAATCACAGGGTAGTCTTTTAACTTTCTAATTTTTTCATTCTGCAGGAACAACCTGACTGACCCTCTCCCTGTCAACCACCAGATACTCTGCCCCACTCTCTCCTCTAGGGCATATACGTAGAGAAAATATTAAGCAAATATTAAAATCTATGGTTGTGTTTTTGTGCAAGCTCTATAGGAACTGAACACTTAAAATGGAGTATTGGTCCTCTGGGAGTGAGTAGTGTGGGTCCTATTTCCATCTTTTTGGTGGCAGGCTTTTTGTTTTGGGTAGGGGTAGTAGAAGAGCTGGGGAGGGAGAGAAGAAGGCATCTCTGTAAGCAGAGGTACGAATGCAATGCTGGCTCACTGTATACTCCTAAGTTACTTTTTAAGTCACATTCTTTAGCTTCATCCAGAAATCTTAGTCCCACTGTTGTTTCTGACATAAAGAGATGAGATTTTTCTCAACATTACAACAAGCTGCAAAACTGCTGCAGAGGCTTAAAGACCCTGAGTAGTTTGCCAGTGCTTTTTCTGTCTTCCTGGTGCTACAGAGATGAATTTCATAATTATGATCAAACCAAGCATTAATTGTCTACAAAATAGTATTTGACATTAACAAGAACTTTCAGAGCCCACTGAGCCTACAGACTACCACCTGATTGTACAATCTCCTTTTCTTTGTAGAGGTCAAGTCTTGGAGGTGGCATAGCTCCTATATCAAACTGCTTAAATAATTAATCTGTGTCACCTGCATGAAGCAATGCAGTTACTTGCTAGGATGCCATCTTACAGCAACCTCCCCAACACAGGCGCCTTTCTGAAGAGGTTTCACCCCTACTGTACACGCAGTCAAGATGGCAGATTGTGGCTTCCCCAAAAGTATCTCTTGCTGCTGCCTTGTTTGTGTCAAAAGACCATTTGGAGGCTAATACAAGGGTATGAGGAAATCACTTCTTATAGCTTGTCAGCTCAATATGAATAGTTGCAAGGAGAGCTCTGGGCTGAAAGGTCTGGAGGTAAATTTGTGCTGATGCTGCTGTATTCCTTGAGGTATAGCTCGCAGCCATGCTGGAGGCCAGGAAAGATAGAAGGAAGCTCATACTGAATCAGTTACCATGATCCAGCCATCTCATATGCACATGCTTGACTCATCGTTCTGGATCTTCATCACAGATCAGTTTCTTGTCACAGATTGACTTCAGGGATCTGAAAGTATTAAGAACAAAAGAGAAAAAATGTGCCAGAGAATTATTAATTGTGACAATTACACATATTATTTTGACTGATTATAGGGAGATAAGAGGATTGTTTGGAACATAGTAGGAAATAATTAGTGAATTAAACTACATAAATAATTTCAGGAGAACATTTCCAAGATAGAGTATCTAGTAAAAGGGAGGAATGAGAGCTGCTTTTGAAAAGCAGTGCTGCGGATCAGGACAAGGGGCTCTGCTGGTTGTCTGGGATATCCAGGGTCATCTAAGCCCTAAGAAAGGCGATGAGCTGGAAGCAAGCTCCAAGCATTATGTGCTTAACCTTTTTTCCTCTGCTTTTTGAGTGATTTGGGGGAGAATAAACAAGGTTGATTTGGAAGGAATTTGCTGTTTTGAACTGTTAATCAGCGACTGATAACAACTAAGCAAGTCTTACAGTTAAATTTGTCTTAGATTCTCCCAAAACTGTGGGGGTGCAAGGTGGTACTTAGAAAGACATGAAGGCAGAAGAAATTGTCTTTGAGAGGCACATTGATAAGACAGTTCTTATTAGAAGCATGGTATTTAAACTATAGATTTGCACAAAGAATCCCCAGCAGCAGTAAGCAAAGGAACATGGATATGTATTTTTGTGAACCTTCGTGACATCCACCTGCTCCTGCTGGTATCATGGTATATGGGTTAATTTCTCCTAAGGTCAAATTTGCTTCTCTGTTGTCCTCCTTGCCCTCCCTGTGGGTCCATGGGATGTGTTTGAAAGAAGGGCACAAGTGACTCTGCTCCTGAGTTTAATGCAAAATCTCTTTACACAGAGAGACATTTTCAAGAAGGCAACATTTTCTTTTATTTTAGTGAGAAAGATGTCTTTTAGCAAAGATGACCTTGAAAGCTTTTGTAAATTCTTCTCTTGCATGCTAACATGGGATTTTGCATCCCTTATTCAAAACTTAGGGCATGTTTGATGTATTGCAGATAATTAAAAATATATAATATTACAAGGATTTTACATCAGTCAGAGGAGTGGCTTTACAGAAGTCAGTTTTATGTTCCAGTGCCTGTATGCGTGGCATTGTCCCCATGTTGAAATAAACCACAATGGTATTACAGATATGACTTGTTTGCCAGCGTGGTATGTTTTCAAGAGTCATCTGAACTCTAATTTTTTCTTAGTGAATATTTTACAGTTTCTAAAGCTGAAGGAGCAAGACCATGATTCTGACAAGTTGTCCTTTTTATTTTTTTTTATTCTGTATGCACAAATCCAGAAGTTGTTTACTTCAGCAGCCATCATTCAGTTACTTAAGTGTGTACATCTTGAGCTGCAGTCAGCAACACTGAAATGCTTAAGTGAAGACTGTGGCTTCATCTTGCATGAAGGAGGAGTGTGCAAGCCATTAGTGCATGGTTTTCCTCTCTTACAGATATCAGAGTGCTGAATGATTACCTGTAACCAGGGCTGAGCTATTTCTCTCCTGAATCCAGCCCCTTCTACCCAAAAAAACACACCCTGAAACCATATAAATACACAAATGGTAGAAGCTACCTTACTGGAAGGAACTTTCTTGTTTTGCAAAGACAAATTGATAGAATTACTTAGCAGCAGCTCCTGTAATATTGCAGAGACTGATGAGTGGTGTAGTTTAATGATGAGAACAATTTTGAAGCTGTTGGCTGACATGTCTTCTGTCCTTATTACATTTCGAGCAGTTTAGTTTCCAAGGCAACTGCTCATGTCAGCATACAGATGTGCTTAAAGCTATGGGAAGATATTTCCCAACAATTTCCTTAATGTAATGGCAAAACGTAAAGCAGTAACTGCTATCCTTTACATAGATCTTTCTAAGATCTGCAGAGAAATCAGGAATTGCTGTGATCCAGCAGTGTGTCAGGTTAATGCAGAGATTGACCAAAGGGGAGTGATCAGGATGAGTATCAAAGTGAGACATGGTATTTACTGATGGAAACAATGTACTCCTGATTAGATCTGTTCACTCCGAGGCTAGAAAATGAATACTGAAGAGACCATGGCCATTGTTAAGGCACTGTTGTGGTGAGGTTTTTTGTCCTGGTATTGTTTTTCTGTTGGAAAGAGAAGGCTGGATAATAGAGCAGCACATTTTGGGCACAGCACATAGCACTGAAAGGTGCCATACTTGCTGATGATGCTTTTCTGGACCTATATTTCTGTCAAGTAGGTCGTGTTCTGAACTAACTAGGGCTGCTTTCTTAAGGGAATAGAATAAAGCAAATAAGCATCCTAAAGCTGTTGAGGTGGTGAGCAGTTACTATAAAGGCTTTAGTTCAAAACTGCAATGAAGTACAAAATAAGTACTATTTTCAGTGCCTTTTGAACCAATAGGAGGGCTTTCTCTGTAACAGAGCACAATGATTATCTGTTAAAGAAAAAATGAGGGGAAGTTATCCATGGGTGCAGAGATGAAAAGACCAGAATGATCTGTTGTGGTCACCTATCCCAATCTGCTATGTAAAGCAGAACAAAGGGGTTTACTGTTCTCATTTTGGCTCCCAGTGCTGCAGCTATATTTGAATAGCATCCACTGTAGCATAAAAACTGATATTTAGAAAGTTTCCAGTGATGGAAAAATCCACCATAACTCGTGGTAGTTGTACAAGTAGCCTAATAATTTCCTTTGTTGAGAAATATGGTGCCCATTTCGATCTGAATTTATCCAGCTCCAACTTGCAGTAATTTGGCTTGGTTAGGTCTTTGTCAGCTAGAGAGGAATTCGTACTCGTCAGCAGCACACTGGGCAGAGAAGAAGAGGGGAAAGCCTCCAGCTCTTTCTCCCACTAAGCTCTTTGCTGCTGCCCAGCTCTGGATATCGCTCCACAATACTGTTGACAAAGTTTGGTGCTCTTACCCATCCCTCTGCTCAAGCCAAAAGGGATGAACAGCTGGAGACTATTCAGTTCCTGAGCATCATGACCAGTAGTCAGGAGTACAGAATTTCAGGGGTGGTTCTGATACGTGTGTTGCATTGTACCAAATAGGTATTTGGGAAAGGAAAGTTCCTTAAGGAAAACATTTCCCAGTTAACTAGAGTTATGGATAAACAAAGCCGTAGATCAGCAGTGATTGGACTGTGTTACCTTTGCTTCTGTCACATGTGTAGAGATATAGAAAGGTGTTTTTAAAATGTTCCTGTATCAGTTTGTTAGACAACTGTATTTCACAAGGTTCAGCAATGTTAGGAAATATATATTCCTTGCTGGGTGAAGGGTAAATTAAAACCTAATTCTTAATCTTGGAAGAATTGTACATAGATTATGATTAGGTCCTAATGGAAATCCCAAAAGGTTGCATGATTGAAGTGGTAATCGGTAAAGAATATTAATATCGGTAAAAGCGGTAAAGAATATTAAGAGCATGTGGAGTCTCAAAATGGAGAAGGGTAAAGGAACTTCATGCCTCAACTCTGTTCTAATGCTACTGATACCGAATACTCTGAGAGATTCAAGTAAAAATATGTACAGGAAGATAGAAAAAAGACTTTCTAAAGTTAGACATTGATATTTGAAACATTTAAAAAGTTATAAACTTCAAGACAATTTCATTATCATGAAATTCTTGACATACTTTGCTGTGAAGATTGCATGGCTGTGTAAGTTCTTGCTCTGTTCATCCCCTCAGCTACTGTAACCTGGTGTTTCAGGGTGGTTCCATAGTTCCACTGAATAATCCTATTTATGTATATACGTAAACTGAAGAGTCAATACTTTTTAAAAATACGTGCTTTCATGGATTTTCTTTTGAGAAATCTTAGTTTTTCTGCAAATGGGTTGTGGACATTTTTAATTTCAAGGACAGTAAAATTACTATTGAGGAAGTGGAGAGTTTACATTAAATCATTATTTTTGTGGTGATTTTTTCCAAGACTTTTTCAGTTCATATTTGTGAAGAATTTTTATGCTATAAGTAAAAGTAGCCTTTCAAATGGATCATGACATCTGTTTGCGGACTCAGGCTTCGATCCTGTAACTGTTCATGGGGAATTTTCATTCTGTGGGAGATTCCAATGTCAGAGCTTTGTGCTTAATTGGGACAAAATATCAATCTCATTTGTGGATGGAACACTTCAAAAACATTGCCACTGTTTTTGTTTAAAATACTGATGAAATGCCTATGTTCTCACAAAATATTTTAGTTAAACCAAATCCTCATTTCCCAATGAGAAAAATTCCAGGTTTTTTCAGCGTGTTTTGTACAATAGCACTAAACGCTGAGTTAAAATCCACTTTTTACAGAAGAATTAATTTTTGCATGCGTGACAGAATTGGATTTTGATTACATAATGAGAGTCCCTCTATGATGAAAAAGGAATCATTCGGTTGCAAAGTTGTTGGCTTGCATAACTAATACGACCAGGTGAGTATTTTGCTATCTGCTTTTAATCCCTATTTTTAGTCCTTTACCAAATTGATTAAGGTAACTGGGCCCCTTTGGTTAGGGATTGCACACTGATACAATGAATTCTCATCAAAGTAAAATACAGCAACATATTTTGTCAAGAATTAAGTGCGTAGTGCTAAGGAAGTGGATCAACAAAGCCTGATTTGGAGCTTTTGGGAAGGCAGAGGACTAGGACATTCACCATTAGGCTTGGTGAGATTGCAGAGGAAGGCAATCACTTGGTGCTCCTCCTGGACTGTTCTTGCAGAAGTCACTGCTTCAGCAGCCGTCCACAGCAGATGTGCTCTGAGTTGTGCCTGCCGTGTTTGCTGACTGAAAGTACATTCTTTGTGCTCTTTTGGCTGCTAAAGCTCAGGGCTTAACCCAGCCCTCCTGTGGCCTGGGAGAGGCACAGTGAGCATGGCACAGCCCTGCACCTGCAAGTGTGCTGTGCCCTGAAGTTTGGTTGTGATTATGGCTACAGGGACACAGTCAGCAACAGTTTGCTGTCAGGTGAAGGAGAGCTGTTCTGGTAGTTTAAAGCAGCTTTAGGCTTGAGCTTTAACTAATCCAGTACAAGTGAAAATTAACAACTAGGATTTTATAAAGTGAATTCAAACCATGCTGCCATTCTCTTTTGGCATGTAACCATTGCAGCTAATCCTGTCTGGTCATATTGTCCAGTATAACAACATTCATACCAGAACAGCTTCTTTAAAAACTTCTGCCATGGAACATTTTCAGTGGCTGAATTTCTCCTGTTTGAAGAGTCTTTCAAGAGACAGAAGCTTCTGCTTCTCTTTGCTGAAGCCTTCTCTGAAAACAAGACCTTTTCTTTTTCCTATTCTATTGTAGACTTTTTTGCTTGCACATTTTACCACATCTACTGGGAAACCCTAATGTCCCCAAACATTACAACAGCTGCTCCCTGTGCTCTTCTCTAGGCCACAGAAGGAACAGAATTATAGCACTGAGGCAGAAAATTGTTAATGTTTAGGGATAATCTCCAAGAATGGTCTGTCATGAAATGCAGATCAAGTGACTTTTTTGTAATTGCAAGCTGCTATTGAGGACTTCTGACACTCTTTAAACCATCCTTGCCTGTGTAGTAAAGGAACCATATGGTGACTTGTTTCTGATGTAGTTATGAAGAATTTCTTATTTATCTTTCAAGCTACATCTTAAAACTTTTGTTTTGTATGCTTAAAAAAGAAAAAAAAAAGTAAAAAGTCTGGACCACCCAGTGGATGAATTTTAGTTAGAATCAGTTCAACAGATCAACTCAAAACCAAAAAATGTAATTTTTGATTACAAAGCAAGGATTTGCTGGTTTATTATTCTAGTTTTTGCTTTTTTGGTTTTATTTTCCCGTTAAAAGATGCTTATTTACATGTTGATTTTGCAGTGTAATAATATGATCCTACTCTTCCACCCACAGGTATTTGAGGGGTATTTCTACACCACGCTTGCATTCTTTTGCTGAGCTTCCCACTATTGATAGGTTGGGAAGGTCTTTGATAGGTTAAGGTTTTGCTGAAATTATTTTCCATATACACATAATAGTAGTAATCTTTTCTGGGCGAATCTGCTCCTAAACCTTAGAAATTGTGTCAAATTTCAAGGTTTAGATTTTTGTAGTCTTGGAAAGATGATTGTTGGGCAGTTTTTTAAAAGAAGGCACATGAAGTGATGGTGCAAGGTGCTTTACAAGAGAGTATTCCTCCAGGCTAATGTGCCAAGTACCTGCTGCCATTGATTTATTAATATGTTGCTGGAATTCAATGCTGTCTTTTGGAAAACCTGGCTTTTGGCTTTGATAGGGCATCTAGATATCTGCACAGTTTAGCTTTCCAGAGAGTAAGAGGCAGTTTTCCCTCAAAGTGTTGTAACCAGAACAAGCTGCTACTTTTCTTTGAAGACTTGTAGGGTTTGAAGGGACTGGTGTTTTGGGTTTAGACCAAATGCAGAAAGTTTCCTTTGCAGGACTTTTGGAGATGTATGGAACTTGGAATGACACCTAGCTTGTTTTTTAACAACACAAGTGGCAGTGTTTTGGACTGAGTAGAAATAAAGGCAGTATTGCTACAGAATAATTATAATTAAAAGTGCTTTGAAGCAGGACTGTGTTAATTCTTTGTGCTTCTGGATATTCTTGTAAGCTACAGTAAAGATGACTGCAGATTAGCCTTCCTGCAACTTTCTGCCTGCTTTTCAAGCTGATATTCATAGTCTTTCCTTGGCAAAAAAAGCATAAGTAATTCATGTATATAGTACTTGGAGAAGATACTAAGGAGCGTTGCATTTTGTGAAAGTCTTGCAGACCTCACATTTTATGGACCACGTGTTTAAAAAACAGTCACCAAGCCTAGCTCAACCTCAAGGGTGAGGATTTGGGGTTAGTGATGTTACTTAAGCTACACAGTAGTCATTACTCCAGTATCTTTTATGTCTAAATTCACTGTGTTTCATTTTCTGTTTTAAAATATCCCAACAACTTGTCATCTTTTTAGTCATTGCTTTGGATTAATCTTTTCTGGGTATTATTTGTGGCTTTTGAGATTGTCTTTTATACTTCAGAACTGCTGCAGTTGCAGCTGTAAAAGGGGTGAGTATGGCTGCACCCTGAGTTACTCAGTGGGTTGCAGTAGTTGATCATAAGCTGCTCCTGTGTATCAGTTTTAAGGCACTAATGTATTTTAGGACTTTGTCTCCAAATTCATCCATAGTCTTTGTGTACAGTGGAAGTAGAAAAGTCCTGGTAAACTGTTAGTTGTTCAAATGTATGAAAGATGTGGAGTCTGCTAATATACCTTTTTATTTTTACCTTGTCACATGTTACCCATTTGTATTATTGGTCACTGTTAAGTACCCTAGAAATAACATGATTTGAGGCCAACAGAAATAACAGTATCTTTCAAGAATCCATAAGCTGTAGCTGATTAGTAGAGTTTTTAGGATTTTTTTTAAGACTTCTTTCTGGGAGCTAAGCATTTTTAATTGATCTTGAAAGGTGCTATTAGAGAGTAATTACTAGCAAAGTTCCAATTAAAATGGATGCTTCAGCTATTCAGGCTTCTTGTAGGAGGCAAAGATGCAGAGGAGGGAAGGTTGTATTAGTAATTAGTATTTTTGGAAGACTATAAAAATATATCAAATGCTTTAGAAAGTTGCAGACAGCTGGCTTTGTAGCATTTGAAAGAAACATAGACTGTATACAATGATACTTTATTTAAACACAAATTTCGGTGCTGCAGCATTAATTAGAGGGAAATACAAATAGGGAATGAAACTCAGGATGGTGAATTCTAAAAGGAGTCTTGCCTTAGAACTTCCCCAGATTGCTGGAAACCATTGTCTGAGGAGGTTATTTGAGTAACATTCGCAGGACAAGACACGTGCAATGAAAGATCAAAGAAAGAAGAACACTTGGGGGAGAGGCAGAACAGGAAGGATTCTGTGCAGAGTTGCTGACAAGCTTTAAGTGGAAGTGAGCAGGTAACAGGGGAATAAGGGACTTGGAAGAAAGTCTTAAATGTGGATTTCTCTTTGAGATAACCCAGTAATCCAAGCCAAAGACCTTCACCTCTGTGATCTTTCTGTGTGCAGAGGATTTGTCTCTGAGGTGGCAAGTTCTTAAGGAATTGGACATTGGACTAATGAAGTCTAAAACAGTTTAGTTTGGATTTTGAAGTCAGAAGTTCAGACCGGGCCAAGATTAAATTAAAGCTAAGCCTGGAGTAAGATTGGTTTCAAGATTTTAAAGATTCTTAGGTTATATGAATTGGGGTCACTAGGAGAAGATTCTGTACCAACTGCTATGTTGCGAAACTATGTTTTTTTCACTATAGCAGTGTTTCACTACCATCACCTTTGAAGCTGCAGTAAAAATTGTAACAGGCAATGAAAAAGAAAGCCTGGCAGAAGAAAATTATTGGTCTCTAAACTAATTAAAAAAAAAAAAAAAAAATTAACCATTCCTGACTCCCATCTGCCTTTATTTTCTTTATCTTCCCCCCTGTTTTACAGTTTTTTATTTCAACAGAAATGTCATCCTCTGTATCTTTTTGTATGTCCTAGTGCTTTTGCAGGATTTTTGAAGGGATGAGTGAAGTGTTCTTGGTCCTGTTAGCCAAATAAAAATTGTTTATAATAATTTTCTAAGGCATTCCAAAAGTTGTGTATCAAAGTAGCATATTTGCCTTGGCTGCCCTCTTTATGAGATGAGGCTTATTATTAATATTCCTCAGTCTATGGAAGAGCTTGAGTTGATTCTGAGATAGGTAAAAGCTTAGGCGGTTCCATCTGTTCTTTGACACATCTTGATGTTCATTCTAGGGATACAGAAAGTACTTTTACCAAGGTATTGATGAATTCAGTTCACTGCTTCAAGCAGTATTTGTACACGTTCTGTGGAGCATTGATGAGAAGTCAGTCCACAGCAAGGCAAAAACAGCTTCCTGCCTTTAGTGAAAAATAGCACTATGAGTCCTGGTCTTGTTTCCTTTTCAGTTTTCCTCATGCTTTACAAGAGCAAGAGATATTTCCTATAAAAAGTGTCTGCTTTCAGAAAGTAGTGCTGTAGATAAAGCACTGAACTGGGCAAAATATGGGAAACTTCCTGGCACATACTTCCTCAATAAATAAGTTCATCTATCTTTCTGTTTTCAAGGTAAAATAGTGTGTATATAAAAGGTAAACATTACTGACTGGGGCCTGTTCTATATATTTCTATCAGAATTTAAAATACTGTCATAATAGAAATACAGTGGCTGCATGGATATTTCTGGGTCAGTGCAGTGCAAGGTTTGGGGTTTTTTTTCCTTTTCTTCTAGATCTGTTTTTTTTTTGCCGTGAACTGAAAACATGAAATGGATATGAATTGGTCTCAAGTCATATTTAGGAATGCTGTTCTCTGACCAGATTCCATTTTTTATAGAATATAATGGAGGTAGGTTATTTAGGAATGCTTTTTATAGTGCTCTTCTTAACTCTTCACTGAAGTGCACAACCCTGAGTACTTGCTCCAGAGCTGTCCAGAGTGAGACAGAACATACTAGTTCATGGCTGGGTCAGGAACTGAGGTTTTGTCCATGGAAAACATTACATAATAAAAGCCATTGGCTAAACAAAAGTTATAATAAAATAAAAACCTGCTGTGAATTGTGATTCTTGTCTAAAATTCTTGCTTTTTTTCCAGTTAGTTAAATAGGTTCTGTTCTGGCATGTGACTTTGAAATGTGTTGGGTATCACAAGGACTTTCCTCATAGTTTGAATTGCAGAAAGTTGATTCCACTGTTTCTGCTAAAATACGATATCTGCAATTTATATTTAAGGTTGTGTGAATGTCGTGGTCGTTGTTCAAAGCATCAGTTTTACAGGACTTTTTTCAGGCTGTCTATTAAAGCTGCTGTTTTCCGTCATCTTAATGAGGTCTACAAACTTAAACTTTGGAAAATTTTAATTTTTCTTCTTTCTAAAACCAAACAAAATTACAATTAAAAGCAGTTAGCTGAAAGTTGCTGTCAACTGTCATAGTCTCTGGGATTAAAGATATCTTTTCTACTTTTCCTAGTATGTAAAAATCCAGAGTAAAACAGACACTGGGATGTCACCATGATAGCTGACACTTGCCTATCATAGTCTCAGGTCACTAGTGCTGTCATCAACGCCAGTGTCCATGGGCTTTCCTCTTGTTGAAGCTTAGATGAGCTCACCTGTCACAGTCAAATACATGGAGTATATAAATCAAAATGTTAATTGAAGTGTTGTTTTCTTCATCTGATTTTACTGGGTTGGTCTGCGTTACCTGTCCTTGTTTTGCTTAATAAAGTAGAACCAAATGATATGTTATTTCTCCTTCCTACATCTTCCCTTCCTCTGGAACAAAATTAAATGCTGCTGCAGGATAACGTGTTTCAGTTATATAAACACTGTTCTTCATCTGGTTAATTTTACTTCTCTTCCCAACTTTGTACTGATCTCTTCAGTCTCAGTTTTCTGCCTACAGTTAGAACTATTTGTGACCTCCACTTTTTATCTGTAAGGTAGTTAATTACGGCTTAACATCTAAGAAGCAGAAAAGCAACAAGAATACTTGCTTGTTTGCGTTATTGGGGAAAGGTCTTGAAATGTGTGCCAACCCAAATTAAATGCTTTGCTGTTCATGATACACAATTAGTCGATGTACAGCAGCGGATTAATGACATAATGTTGGGGTGTGTTTGGTTTCTATGTATTTGGTAGCAGGGGACTACAGGAGTGGATTTTGTAAAATGCTGCCAGAAGCTTCCTCCATATCCTGCAAAGCCAATGCCTATGGGGTCCAAGGCCCTCAGCAAAGTAGTGCCTCTGGATAACAGAGTTAAGACAATGGAGCTGAGTAGATGGGGGAAAGGGTACACAACAACTTCATCCAGAGAGAGCAGTGAGAATGTGTGAGAGAAACATCAAGGTCAGTGGGGGAGGAGGGGAAGAAGGTGCTCCAAGGTGCCCGAGCAGAGGTTCCCCTGCAGCCCATGGAGGGCCACAGAGTACAGCAAGGATCCACTCACACCAGCTGGAAGACCGCACGGCAGAGCAGGTGGATAACTGAAGGAGGCCCATGGGGAAGCCTCCACTGGAGCAGGCTCCTGGCAGGACCTCTGACCCCATGGAGAGAGGAGCCAAAACTCGAGCAGGTTTGCTGGCAGGACTTGTGACCCCATGAGGACCCACACTGGAGCAGTGTGAGCCTGAAGGATCACACCCTATGGAAGGGACCCACACTGGAGCAGTTTGTGAAGAACTGCAGCCCAAGAGAATGCCCCACATTGAAGTTCATGAAGGACTGTCTCCTGTGGGAGGGACCCACACTGGAGCAGGGGAGGAATGTGAGGAGTCCTCCCTGAGGAGGAAGGTGTGTAAGAGACAATGTGTGATGAACTGACCAGAACACCCATTCCCCATCCTTCTCTGCTGCGGGGGAGGAGGAAGAGGTAGAGAAAGGAAAGTTAGGGAGGTAAAGTTGAGCCTGGGAAGAAGAAGAAGAGGGGAGGGAAGGTGTTTACCAATTTTTTTTTTTAATTTTTTTTTCTGATTATCCCACTCTGATTTGCTTGGTTATAAAAGAAACTAATTTCTCCAAGTCAAGCCTGTTTTGCCTGTGACAATAACTGATGAGGTATCTCTCCCTGCCCTTATCTCCTTATATTTTCTCTCCACTGCCCAGGTGAGGAGGGGAGTGATGGACCAGCTTGGTGGGCACCTGGCATCCAGCCAGGGTCAACCTACCACATGGAGCTCGGCTTAATTCCAGCTAGTGCTTTTTATTATCCAGGATCATGCTGATATGCCAATTGTCTTGCCTTCCAAGTGATAGCAGCTGAATGGTTTTGAAATACAAGGTCAATGCTCTAATGGCAAAAGAATTTATCTGTTTAATTCTAGCACAAAGATTTTAGTAATTTGTACAAGTTGATGGGATGATGAGAGATATAAATTTATTTTTGAAAGTTTTTAAAGCCAAACTAAATCTACTTTTCCGTGTATATTTCCTTGGGATTATACACTGCATTTCAGCAGAGGGACTTTTGTTAACCATCCAGAAATTTAGAATCATGGTTCACCATTGCCACTGTTCTTCTCTAAGTTCTCATGGGTTGCAAAATGTATGTGAGCCACCCCACTACTCATAAATATTTCATTTCACACCTGCCCAGGTCTGTTAGCTGGAATGCAAGTGTCAAATGTATTAGTATGCATTTGGGAAAGAATAAACTACATTCCAAGAAGCAAAGAGATATTTCACTGTATGTTGCCTGTGTGAAGTGTGGTGGCTACTTGCTCCACCTATGCACTTTAGAAGAGTTGATCTGATTTTGGCACACCATGTACTCTGTGACATCAAAGACTAATATCATGGTAGGAGAATTGTCTTTATTTTCAGCTTTAAAAAAATTGGTCTTACTGACTCCATTTACATTTTATTCTTAATTACAGAACTTAAAAAAATTGGAGATAAATGAAAGTAATGTGCTGTTAATTTTTTTATTGGTAATGTGCTGCAATTTGTAAAACGTCATTGGAATAAAATGGCAATTTGAAAGAATGATAAACAAAAAAATAGTAAATAGTCATTTAAAAGTTAAATAAGAAAAGATGGCCTGTTAGTGCATTGGATTAATTAGTGTAATGGCAGCAGTTTCAACTAGAATTAGAACTGTATTAAAAGAATGTAGAAAAAAAATTCCCATTAATAAGATTCAAAGATGAAGCTGTTTTGCTGACATACTGAAAAGGTACCAGCTTACAAGATGTCATAGGTCTGTTACAGACATAAAGGGTATTAAATTAGAGACATTTAAAATGGCCATAGGAGTAAAAAAAATCAGGAGAATCTGTAGATCCTCTCTCTGTTTAGGAATGCCTGTATTTCTTAAAGCAGATGTCTATGGTTGTTTTGCCTTGGGGATGTCAACTGCTTAAAGACTGAGATATGCAAGGAAGTAATTGAGGGTATAGCATGGAGGACATGGATCCTAAACTAGGGAGACAGAAATTGGCAGCAAGTAGAGACAAACCCAGCAGTGTCATAGGAACAACATAGGAATCCTGGCATAGAATGAACAAAAACCGCTATTGCTTAAGGCAGGAAAAACTGTACCAGTGAGTTTGTATCCTTGGAATGTTTGCCCTCTATGAGCATTGATAGGAAAATGTAGTCATTTGATACTACTTAAGTAAGGAAAAAACACAGAGTTGTAGGAGGTACAGAAGAAACATTTGCCTGCATTAAAGGACTGTCCTCTCTGAGTTTTTCTTTCTTTTTTTTTTTTGTTTCCCCATAAGATTTCCATGCTATATTTTAGAGGTGATTGAAGACTGTCCAGTAGGTTGTTGTTACTTCAGATGGGAAGGAGTGGTCCTCCTGGATGTGCAGTCTCTGTCAGAGAGATAATTAATAATTCTTCAGAATATGCTTGGCAGAACTTCAGAATCAGTACCAACTTTTAATTTTCCACTTTTGCATCAACTCTTGTGATTAGAGCAAAAGGAGTTGATAAAAACCTATATTTCTTTACTCAGCGTGCAGCTTTCGAAACTGTAGCTGTTTTAAAGTTCATCAGAGTGCTTTGCTGAGCACCTCTGGATAGGGACTGTATAGTGAGGGTGGTGGTTTCCCATGAGAGACACAGTTCAGCCCCAGGGGCAAAAGTGTTTTTCAACAAGGGGTGGCCAACAGAGGACACTGCTGCAGTGAGATCAGATGGCACTACATTACCCTGCCTCAAGACTGAAAACAAAATTACTGCCCTGTGCTGTAAGAAATACTTACTAAGGCCATCAAGTATCTGAAACCTTTCTGGGTAGGGCAGCAAGTTATCTGGGAGAGAAGCCCTCGAGTATTTCAAACTGTGGAGGTAATTGGGCACTGCAGGCACAGGCATGGCATAAGTTGGCATTAAGAGCCAGAAGTGGTGGCTGTGGGAAGCCTGGTGGGAGGCTTTCTCTTTGCTCTGATGGTAATGCCTAGGACATTTAATATAACTCCCTTTTCCACTTTTCCTGTTTAAAAAAAAGGTGTTTCTTTTGTGCTGCCACTATTCTGAATGGCTCATGAGCTTTCTTATCAAGACTGAAGCCTTTTCTTTCCAAGCAAAATGAGAACAATTCAAGTCCCATTCCTTGAAAAACCATCTCTACAAAAGTTTGGGTAAATGTGAAACATAAGCTTCCTGTTGGCCGCAGATGCTTTGTTTCTTGCTGGGGCTTGTTCAGTTTCTTTCCAACCATGCCTCATAAGAACACTTGCTGCCTTCATTTTCACTCATATATATACCCTTGAGTAACATAAAATGCCATTCCATTGCTTCCGGATCTGTATATCTGGAATTGTTTAAATAACGCTTATAAAATAAATACTACCATACTGAGTCCTGTTTTAAATGAATAATTGATGTACTTTTAAGCTTTTCTGTCTATTAAAAAAATAAGTATTGGTGAAATACAAATTCATTTTTATCTCTTCTACAGGCCACTTACACAGTCATGTGTAGAGAACTGGTGAGGACAAGGAAGAGAGAGTTTGGCAGGAGTAATTTCGGTGGACATTGAGAGGCATGACCAAAAGTGGAGTAGGCATGGAGATGGGAATGGGAATTCCAGGACTGAATAGAGTCTTATTTCCTGCCTTGAATGTGGAGAAGGGCAGAAAATAGACCAGTAGCTGCAGATGCAAGAGAAGCCAGGGAATGGGATTTTAACTGCTTTTTCTTCTTTTGGTCTTTCTGGAATGCCCACTTCAGATACTAACACCAAAACCTTCTGTTCACATGAGGTCAGTGTTTGTCCCGTGCTGTGTCTGAGTTCCTGCCTTTGGCAGTTCTCCTTATGGAGGCGTCTCCATCTCAAAACCACCTGTCCTTGGAGCAGGAAGGAAGGAAGATAGCTGCTCACCTCCACTTTGCTGTTCCTGCCTTCTCCATTAGACCACCCCTGCCCCTGCCTCCTCTCTCTTTCTTTTCTATTAAACAGCTTGCAAGCTTTTGCTGTTTAACCTCTATCTTGGTTACTGTTTTTCCTCAGAAAGAGAGCAGTACATTTGACTTTTGTCAAATTTTTTGTGTATTGTCCAGTTTCTGTGTAACTATATCCATCCTTTCTGATTGTCTGGATTCATCTTGGTATCCCCTATCAATCTTCTGCTTCTTATCTTGTCACTCAGCTGCTCTGTACTTTGTCATCATTCAGCTGTTGACTGTTGCTGCTTTTGGTTCTCCTATCATTGGTTATCCTGTAAGGACAATTTGTTTTTTTTTTTTCCCCATTTAAACCTCCTTGTTCAGTATTAGTTGAAAAGTAATGTAGCACTCTAAGTCATTTGGCAGGCCTAGTTTTGGCTATTAAATTAATAGAAAAAAGTTTTCCTTTTTTCTTTTCACATGGGAAAATACAGGAAAATGATAACTTGAAATGCCATTTTGGAAACTGCATTTATTTTTCTGAAGAGTGAATGTACTCTACCAGAATTGAACGTTTCTGTGATAGTTTATTACTGAGATGCGTGCCTTGTGCCAAGCGTATTACTTGTAAGCAATAAATCAGCTTATCTTCAAACAAATTGAATCTGACAGCTGGCCTTTCATCACTCCCTATCAAATGAGCATGTCAGACTGTTCAACTCATTAACTCCTGCTTAAGTCAGGATCCAGTCTGGGTTTGATATGAAGTGAAGTCACGATAGCCTTTTAGCATCCATTCCTTAGGAAGTTCCTAAGGTTTCTCCTTTAGAAGGAAAGATTTGAAATCTCCTTCTCACTCAACCCAAATTCTTTAACTCTGGGGAGAAATTTGTGGGGCTGTTGGAATACTTTGGTGGCAGTGAGAACAGGGACATTCTGGCAAATGGTACAGAAAGGTACTTTTCATCCTCTTGTTGTCCACATATATGATTTTAGCATGGTGAATTATGCTGTTTAAAGAAAAATTGAAAATAAACTATGTTGGTAGCCAGCCCTCTGACTTCTGAACACAGATCAGCTTGAACTGAGGTGTTTTAAATTGCAATACCTGTTCCTTAGACACTGGGTAATGGCAGATGGATCAATTGCCTCCTTTCTGTCAGCATGTGTGGGAGGATGTTACTAAGGGTACATGGATATGGCTTCTGCAGATGTCAAGAGGAAGCAGAGAGCCCTAAGGAATGCGTTTCTGAGGAATTATGTGTTTATAAACAGTTTTCAGCTGTACTGTGCTGTGTGTGGGTCAAGCAGTATTAACTTTACTGTGCTAGATTTTGGACAATATACAGTATAGTTTTTTCACAAACCATTTATAGACTGAACTGGAACACAGACTGATGAGATAAAGAAGTGGAGTATAAATGGAGCTGTCAGGTCTTCTGCCATACAAGTAAGACTTGCTGAACTGACTCCCATCTCACACTTCCCTGAGATCCTCTGCACTTTTTTGTGATCTTTTTTTGACCTTTTTGCTTTCACTTGACTCAAATTTAATCACAGGCATGTGGTGTAATGTGTGAGAAGATGCCCAAGAGGTCTTTAGGTAAGTCTAGAGAATAAAAATATGACAAATTTTAGCAGACTTGAATGCAATGAAAGACCATATTTATCCCTGGCAGAAGCCCCATGTTAGCATGAGTGAATAAAATGTTATTGATCCAAAAATAGAGGTAAGCATGAATTAAAAACAAACAAACAAACAAAACTGCAATTAATTATTTGACTTTTGCGAAGCTTGGTTCCATATTGTATATTTAAAATTACTGAAGTTATTTGGAAATTACAGCTCAGAAATAAACAGGATTAAGTTATTTTATTTTGGTTTCGACTGTGCCATCTCTTGTAAATGACATACTTGGTATGAATTGCTCATAGGTTTTCTTACCCACTCCAAGTTCAGATTTCTTTTTAAGGTTAGTTTTTGTAGAGTTACTATATGTAAATTAAGAAACTGTGATCTGAGTTAAACTCGGAAGTTTGGAGTAATAATTAGTTGGATAAGTAAGGGAGCATCATGGAAAGAAAATGTCTTCTTGGTCTGTAATGAATGAAAAACTGAGAAACAGATGGCAGGAGTAAGATCCGATTCATAATGAAGTCTCAGAGAGTTCTGTGCTATGACTTCATTATGCTCATAAATATCTGGGAAGAGGGGTCAGTGCTGGGTTGTCATCATGTTTCCTATTGGGAAAGTCTGTGCTAGAACTTGTGGCAAAGACGTACACGTGCATCTCATGATATTAAACAACTGGCCAGAATGAAACACAAATATGACTTCTTTTCCACAGATGAAAAGTGATGCACCTGCCAAGGCATGTGATAATTTCTAAATCAGCTGCTTCTGTTAATGAAAAAAAGTCTTGAAGTTGAAATGGATTGTATCTTGAAAGCCTCAGCTTCAGTACTCAGCAGTGGTCAAGCACACAAATGGGGTGTTAAAAGTGGTTTTGAGCCAAAACAGCAGATGCTGCTGATACCCACAGCACTGGAGTGCCATGCACTCTCCTCAGATTGTGTGTGCAGTCCTGCTCAGCCCTGCTTTTTCTCTGATCTACAGAGAAGAGTAGAGAATATGGATAAAAACCCTGAAACTTATTCCATGACTAAAACTTTTTAGTATGGAGAGGAAAGCCAACAAAAGGGAAATGGAGTTGAGGTCCTTACAGCCATGAATAACATGGGAATGTTAAGCAGGGAATTACTCTTTGCTGTTTTTCATCACATGAGCAATAAGTGATAGATCTCAAATAGAAACAGAAAACAGTTTTTACACTTAAATGCCAAGTGTAATGTCACTTCTCATAAAAAAACATAAACCATTAAAAATGTCACTAAACTCTGTGCACTGCTAATGCATGAGTTAAAACAACATGACAGACAGATAACTTTCGTTCTGAGCTAGCACAATTGATCATGTTTTTCAGTTCCTTCTTAGTATCCATCTCAGCTTTAAATTAAACTGCTTATAACCATATAAGGGTCATATGTGATGTCTGTTGTTTAAGCTGAAGAAACTTGAAAAGCCCTGGAAGTTACCATTGTATGTATAAGCAAGTGTATATGTGTGTTAAAAGTCTATTTTCTATTTAAAGAAAAGACCAAAAATTTCATTTGAATATAAAGCTACTTTCTCTCAGCATCTGGACTCTTGCCCTGGTTATCAGTTTGAGTTAGCAGCATCAAATAGTTTTAGACTTATTCTTCAGTGGTGATAATCAGCCTCTCAGAGAGATTATTTCTCTCATTAGTGTCATATCACAGTGGAAATACGTTTTTTTAATTGAAGTTGGGTATTGTGAGGGAACAAAACCAATTCCTGCTCTTCTTATGTTGTTACAAGCATGCTGGCTTAGGGGATACTGCTGGTGTTTATGCACTCTATGACAGAATGACTCTAACAGAAAGATCATTGGAAGCCCTTGACTCTCCTTTTTCCTTTTCTTTTAAAGATGAACTGTAAAAAGGAAACATGCAGGAATATTTGATATTTTGAGAGAAGAGAGACCGAATGTAGAAACAGACTCTGACTTTGCAGAGCATGTCAATTATATTGAATTTATAATAGTCCTTTTAAGAGATGTAATAAATATTTTCTAAAACTTCTTATTCTTAATCTGTGTTTCACTAGGAAAAAATACCTTGTGTTCAAAAGGTAGAACTTGCTACATCCCAGCCTCTTTATATCCAAAAAGTTTGTGTTGGTGAGAGAACATGAATGTAAAACCAATTTTTGACACTGGTCAAAACAAGACAATTGTCTTTGCTACAGATAGTGTAATCTTTACAGATGGGTTGGCCAAAAAAACTCACAATAGACTGATTTGGAGGTAGACATTTCTCTGCACAACTAAATTTGAAGCATCTAGAGATCTAATTACTCAGAAAACTGTTTATGTCTTTACATTTCATCAAGACAAGAGGATACTTGAGCAGAACTTAAAAGTTTTTATTTAGGCTTTTGAATTCCATGACTGCAAACATTCTTATCAGTGCTGGCTTAAAGATATGTCGTAAATACATTAAGTTTTAGCAGGATAAGAGGGAGAAGGATATTTGTTCTCCCAAAAATGGGGAATTGTATTCATTTTTCATGTGCATGCTGTATCATTCTGGGAGAAAAATATTTGAAAGGGCTTCAAGGGGGTCAGTGGCCTCTAGAGGCTGACTCTTTTCCAGGGCCAGACCAACTCTTGGCATAGGTTTGCTTAAAACTTCAACCTCCAAGAGATTCGGCAACTTCTCTGAGAAACATTTTCCAATATTCTACTCTTCTTGCAGTCAAAGAGTTTTTCCTAAAATATAACCTAAATTTTCCTTGCTTATCATGAAATTTCTTCCTGTCCTAGCAGCATATCTTTTTCCCATGCAGTAGTCTTTTCTATACACAGATGTTTATGACCAAGTAATTTTTTTCCCCTCCAGACTAAACAACTCTGGTTTGCTCAATTTTATTCCATATGTCATGTTTTATATGTTTTTCTTTGTTCTTTGTCTTTCTTGGACTCTACAGCATCTCCTGTCCATGGAACTCTGTTGTTCATAGCATTAAATTGTTTGAAGTCTCCCTGAAATGCTTTTTGGTCTGAGCTGTCTGGCACATTCCTGCTTTAGGGAAGTGTTTGATTTACTTGTTTGGATGTCACCCAAGGGTCCAGAAGAAGTAGAAATCTATAGAACATTATTACTTATTACTTATTATTCCTATCCTTGTCTGTCAAATATTTTAGAGAGCAGTATCTTCATTTTATTTGTTTTGGGGTCACGGACTGAAAAAAAAATGCTGTGAAACATTGAGCCCAGCTGCCAGTGCCTGTGGATCCCTGCTGGAAATGCTATGTTTTCAAGGTGATTTTCCAGTTGCAGCTACTGTTAGGGAGCTGTTATTCTGCCATCCTAATCCAGTTATTGTGTGCATTAGTGATGCTGAATACTGCTTATTTTTTAATCAGAATGCCATGCTATAACAACTCAGATATCTAATCTAAGTTTGTCAGGTGCATCTATGTAGTTACCTTAATCAACCAAATTCTTATTTCATCAGAGAGTAAAACCAGGTTTATTTGACAAAATAGATTTTTCCACAGAATTGCATCGACCAACACTCATTATATACCAGTCTTCTAATTCTTTATTTCCTCAGTGTATTCCATTTATCAGGAGAAGTGTCAGGCTGACTAAATTTATCTGTCAATGTTACCTGAGACGACATTTTGTTTTCAATTGTTACCCTTCCAGACTTTAAAAGATTCTATAGCAGCCAGAGATTTATATTTCAACAAGGTAGACTATTTTTCAGCTGCTTCTAGATTTTTGGATGGTACTTATCCAGCTCTTCTGATTTTACAAGTGTAGGGTTTTTTGTCTCGTTTTGTTTGGTTTGGGGTTTTTTTTGGTTTGGTTGGGTTTTTTGTTTGTTTGTTTGTTTGTTGTAATGGCTACTTTCTGATACTCTCTTCAGTTTTCAAGGGATTGGAAAATACTCTGTCATGACTTAATGCAGTAACTTCTCTGCCACTTCTGAAATGGAGTATAGACAAACCTTTTATGCCTCTCTCTATTAAAAAATTTGCCATCTTTATCCACTGAGAATCCATACTACTGCTTTTGCTCTTAGATTGCTTAATATTCAGTATCCTGAATCATTGGAAGTGGGAATTTTCCTTTATCTTATTTCTTTACTATTTGGTTTGTTTTTGTTTTCTTTTACAGCTTCTATTCATCTCCTTTCCATTTGAGTGATTTTATAAAGGATGCTTTAAATTGCTTTTGTTTAACCACCAAACCAAGGAAGGCTTTTAGCCCATGTCATCTCAATCATCTAAGTCACAGGTTCTGGACAGCAAACCCCCCTGGTTTTTTCCAATCTGTTATGCCATAGTTATGGAAGAAATATGTAGCCACTGTCCTGTTCTTTATCAAAAGACAAATTTAGCATTCCATGAGTAATTTTGTCTCT
Source organism: Drymodes brunneopygia (assembly GCA_013400955.1). Classification (NCBI taxonomy): domain Eukaryota; kingdom Metazoa; phylum Chordata; class Aves; order Passeriformes; family Petroicidae; genus Drymodes; species Drymodes brunneopygia. The sequence goes on along the minus strand of VZTZ01047394.1, from coordinate 1,288,934 downwards.
TTTTTTTTTTTTTTTTTTTTGAGCATGATTGCATAGAAGGTTCTAAAAACAGAAGCAGTGAAATGCAGCTGTTGGTTTCAACAGAAAGTCAGGCATATATTTCCTGTCTTGAAGTGTGGAAAAATAAAAGCTCAGTCCCTGTGCAGTGATGGAAAAGGGTATTGTTCATTCTAGTGGAAGGGGAGAAGGGGAAAATGGCAATTGAGAAAAAGCCTGATTCTGCTGATCTCTGGAGTATAAATGTTTGGGTGTCTGGTGAGGCAGACAGGCAAAGGGGCAAATGAGGTTGAGCAGCTCTGAAATGTCAAATGTACCTGGAGAGGTCCTGTATTAGAATGGCATTTCTTGGCATTTTAACTGCTCTTCTAGAAGAAATACTGCAGACAGGAAAAAAAGAAAAAGAGAATGAAAATGCTTTGCAATAATACTTTATTGGCTGCAATTATGTTTCTTGATACTAATATTTTATTGTCTTCCTATCTGTGTGGAAGTAGCATTTTAATACATCTTTTCAGTAGGGTTGATCAGAAGCTAGAATTAGGGATGCAATCAGGTTACCTAATAAAGCAGAATTTGGAGTTTCCCTCTGCAGTTTCCCTCTGCTTGGAAAGGTTTGTTGCATTGAAAAAGAGCGTAGACATCGAAGCGTGCAAAGAAAATTGACTAAACCTCTCTTAAGGTGTTGGTGATCAAGGCCCTCGCAGCAGACTTCTTGAAGTTTCACAGATACATAGAAAGTTCCTGTTACCAGTGCATAAAATAGGCAGCTCATGTATGAAAGCAGACAGGCATCTAACAACTCTATGACTTCTCCTTGAAATGCTTGGATGAGATTGTTGCCTTGGAAAGTGGGAATTTTATGGCACTGTTTTGCAAGTCAACTATTAGAAAACTGTCAGATGAGCTACCCAGTCCTCCAAAGGCCTGTGAAGGTGAAGAAGGAAAGGAGTCCTTCAGGAGCTGGAAGGGCACAAGACACCCTCCTGCTGCCCAGCGCCTGTCCCATGGGACAGACCTCGGTGCTGCTCTGTGGCTCTTTCCAGGTGAACTGTGATGGGACGTGTTTGTCCTTCACAGGCGCCAACTCAGCACCTTTTAGGAACTTCGGAAGGGCAGAGAATTACCAACATTTAAGTCATTTAGCATTCCCTGCTACAGCAAAGCAAAGTGTATTCTGCTGGAATGGTGGCTCACTGACGGCTGCTGAAAATCCACTGGTGTTCCCTGTGTCTTTCAGATATGTAATAATCATTTGGTAAACTAAAGTCAGAAAGTTTAAGTGTTTTAAATTTATGATCTCCTATGTACATACTGATATTCAGGAGAAGTCCCCTGACTTTGTCTTCCATATCCTGCTTTATTAGCAGTTTTGTGGTCATAGAGGAAAAAAAATAATTGTGCATGATTGGCAAATTCCATCCAAATCCAACTGCTCCCACCCTCATCCACAGTTTTACTGGTGCATGAAAATTAGAGCTGACAAAAGGATTCCATTTTGCTCCTGTTTCTTCTAAAGGGTACCTTTTGGAAAATATTTTTTTGACATGCATGTGAAAGCCTCAGTATTTGTCTGTGCTGCTGTCACAAGGGCACACAGTAGAGATCTCCACAATAGCTTCAAATTTACAAGGTACCATTGGAAGCCGTGTCTCTGCAGCAGCACAGACTCATCAGGTGCCACTTTGCCTTCCCAGGCTGTCACTTGCTTCCACAGGAGAGGCATCTCCCTGCTTTCCATGGCAGGCAGTTGTGATGCTGTGTGCTGCTGGCTCCTAGCAATTCCTCTTCACCTTATTGTGGTATCATACTTGGCAAAATTAAAGATGTAAGAAAATGCTATTGAAAAAAAAGAAAAGAGTTGTCATTCAGGAATTTAAATGGCTTTAAGTTCAGGTTGAATCAGTTGTACTTAATTGTGCTTAATTGTATCAAAAAATGTCATGCTTCTCTACCAGTGTATCAAGATGTAGCTGGAAGGCCTTGCTTACATTGAGGAGGAAATGCATAAGAAATATCTAGTGCATGTACTCTTTTTTTTTTTTTTCTAGATTGTCTCTCAGTTGTTTTAAACTTCATTATAACTGGAAAATTGCCTTGCATAACATCATGCACTGCATGAACTGAAAGGGTCTGTGAATAGAAAATGGCAGTCAAGTTCCATCGCAATCAGCAATGCTGTTTTTAGGCCTGCTGAGTTCTACTTCTCAAAGGTTTTCCGTGGTTAAAATGTGATTGCTATAAGTGTGATGGTAGAAGCTCAGGGAAAGAAGTGAAATTTCTTCTGGCATTGCTTGAAACATGATTAAAATACTCCTGCTGAACTGTGCTGGGAGTTGCAGGATTTTGTGTCAGGTGCTTAAATTTTGTTCGTTTACCTTAGTGAAATGGTCTCTTTTCTCACCTCTTCTGTTGCCTTTTAAGAGAAGCAAAGTCTTTACAAGAAACAGAACTGTCGCTCCTAATATCCCTCTCCTGGCAAAGTGTTGGAATTTTGTAATATTCTTCAAATCACTCTCTTCAAGAAGCTGTCCGTTTGGTAATGAAGCTGGAGGCATTATTTTCTGAATATGTGCCCCTTCTATAGGAGATGAGCAGCACTCTAGATTCCTCCAGGCCTGAAGATCTGGAGCACCCACACAGTCTGAGAACCGCAACCCGTTCTTACAAAGGCAGAGGAAACTGCAAAGAAGAGGAAATTTCTCTTCTGAAGCCTCCAGGTGCCCCACCCAGCCTGGTGGTAACCACATCTGGAAGGGTAGGTTGGGAGGATTGCTTTATAATGCAGCAGTACAGGGAAAATGGAGACACTGTCAGAAGATCAAGACCCCAGAGAGGGCTAAGTGGCTTTCACATAGAGAGCAGGGTTTTGCTAGGAAATGCTTGGCAATTATTCTATCTGGTTTCTGATATGGAGGAAGAGACAGGACCAGAACTGTGTAATAGACCTTTTCCATAGAGCAAAGTGTTCAAGTCATGAAGCCACTGAAGATCCCTAGGCTGGTTCAGGGGTTTACTTGGGCAAATAAAAAACTCTTTATATGCTACCTGGACATTTTCAGTAAATTGTGACTTAGTAGAAAAGTAAATTCTATTAGTATTCTATCATTAATAATAAATTCTATTAACCTTTTATGAGTAGAATAATCAATTAGTAGATTAATCAATAATCAAAACTCAACGTGTGATGCACGTTGTTTTGGTAATATATAGGAAACCTTAAGATCCAGCTGCTGTTCCTTAAGATCCAACTGCTGTTCTCTCCCAAACACAGTTGAACACACATTTTATATTATTCTTTCATTCTCTTGCCTTTGTCTCTGTAAAATCACTGTGGCTTATTTCAGAAAAACAGTCTCCAAAATTTACTTAAGAATGTAGAGTGGATCTCTCCTCGCTCTCTTCAGAAAATCTTCTGAAATTTTGGTAACATTCAGGATGAAATGATAAACCCTTTCCTTCTTTAGTCAACCACAAGCCCACAAGCCAGTCCTGGCAATAAGGTCTGGGTGAGTAATCACTGGAAAAAGCTACCAAACCTTGGATTCCTCATCCAGAAAGATACTGGCCTTTGCATCCTTTTGTGCTATTGAACAGTGATCTTTCTCCCTTTATCACTCTCTACCTCATTCTTTGACCTTCTTGCTCCTGTCCTTTACCCCATTCCAGTTCTGCACCCCTCAGCACTGTGCCCCAGACAGTTGTAAAGACAGAAGCAATCCCTGATGCTTGGTTAGCTTGGTGATGCCATTTTAACCACATGCCTTTATGGGCCTACCTGAATGCTCTGCACGGTAAAGCAGTGGAGGAAAACTGGCCTGTTTCACAGGCTCTTGTTTTCTCTGACAGAAGGTAAAAAAGGGAAGATGAGAGGAAAGGCATCTGTGTGCCAAGCATTTAAATTACTCAGGCAAGGCTGAAACTCTGACAGGGCAGGACGGTTGCTAGAAGGCAGTGGGCAGTAGGACAGAAGCTCTACTTTCATCTTGGACTGACTGTGATTCTAGAAAGGAGTTGGAGAAGGATAAGGACTTATTTTTGGTGAAGGAAAAATGTTATATAAAGGAAATGAGATCACAGAAAGGGGCTGTGGATTCTTCATGTTGAGCTTAAATGTTTGAGCCTGATTGCTTGTCAGGATATTGCAATCCAAATATTTAAAAAAAAAAAGGAAAAAACACCCATAGTTGCTGTCTCTTATGGTCTGATTAGCTTCAATTTGGTGATGACTTTGCTTTGGATAAGTTAAGGTACTAATTGTACTTCTGTGCCTCTCCTTCTTCCTTTCACCCTGTGGTGACAGAGATCAGCCTTGCAGGCCGTTGCTGCTCTCCTGCTGTGCTCTGAACAGGTAGTGACTGCTATGCAAAACACGGGTCTGGCCATGGAGAGACGAAGAGCTGTGGAGTTTTAAGTTCCCCATCTGTGCATGATTCCAGCCCTCTGGGCTGACAGTGCATAGTCATTATTCATTGAATGAAATGGGGAGGGAGATAATGCAAAGATTATCAGGTATTTACTGGGGCTGCAACATGAAGGTGAAAATGACTGCAAACGGCTGAAGGGTTAAGTGTTAAGTCTAGGATTTCTGTGTGGTTTGGATACTTGTTTGAACCCTTTACCCTAGGCTTCCTCCCCCATTCTTGTTCTCTGTTTGTCTTTGTTCTTGTGATCTGGCCATCCATGAAGTATCATGGCCATCTTTCTCCTAATTCCAGGCAGCCAGAGCAGTGACTGTGGTGTGCTGGCTTTCTTACAGGCATCCTACAGGAACAACTCTTCTTAGTCTTGGCTTCTGAATTTTTCTTTCAATGGAGTTAGAAGGAGATTGGCACTTAAGTTGTGCTGCTGCATTTTAAATATATATTGCTGTCAAAGATCCTTAAAACATGTTGGATACAGTTTCTTTTTTGAGTTTTGTACATATTTAGTTGGGCTTCTTTTAAATAGCAAAAAATTACATGAATAGCTGTGCATTAAACAGCCATTTTTAATTCTCTATACTGTCCAGTGTTGATTCTTACTGCTATTAATGTGTAAATGCTTTAATGTGTCAGAACCACTCTTTAATAAAGTCATTTCTATAGCTTAAGAGATGAGGGCAGGCATTATCTCCATTTTACAGAAGGAACAGAAGCACAGGGAGATGAAATGCAGTGTCTCAAACATCTTCTGATGCTGGGTAGCCAGAATGGTGTGTCTGTACCCGGGCTCCCAGCCATGCAGCCCTTTCACCAGTCTCTTTAGCAGCTCATCTTCGCTGTGTTCAGTCACGGCACCCTCCTCCTCCCCCGCCGTCTCGTTTTGTTCATTACATACCTGCCAGCTTTCTCAGCAAATGAAGAAGGGTTCTACAGATAACTAAGCTTTCTTCATTATCCCCTTCAAAAGGACAGCAGCTCGGGGCGTGAGGTAGTGTGTGATCATGTAATTAAAGGCTGTGTGGTGTCCATGCTGCAGCACGGACTGCGAGCAGCCGCAGCTCCCGGCTCCCATTCTAATGCCGCAGTAGCATCTGGCGGCTGGAGCAGCAATTGCACATGGAAAAACGGATTTTCAGTTCCTTGAGTCATAGAGCTGGGAGGGGTGCATCCTCTCCAATATTGCTTTGCACTTTCTGGGGCTGGAAACTGACCTGTGGAGGCAGAGCTTTCGAAAAATACATTGCTAGATTCTAATATATCTCTGTGGGATGCAGATTTGAGTAATGCACACACACCGTAAAATCTGAGCAAACTGGAGTTTTCATAGGGAGAAAAATAAGGCGTTTCTTTGACCTTGGTGGAGTCTCTTCTCCAAAATATTGAAGGACTAAATCTTCCTTACAAAGCACTTGCATTTTTTGGGTTATATCCTGCCTGGTAACAGAGAAATGGCTGACTAGCTGCTGCTGAAGATTTCCCTGCTGTTTTCTGGACTGACATCGATGTGAAATGATGGCAAATGGTTTAAGAACTCAATATGATCCTTAAAGATGATGATCCAAAATGCTATATATACCTAGTGCAGCCAGCTCTACACTTTGCATAAATTCTCCTTTCTGCAGAGGAGAAACTAGGAAAAGCAGGTTTCATGAGACCAAAATAACATCTCTTTCAGAAGAGAGTAGTAATTAGAAATCAAAGTGATTCTTCCTTGCAGTGGTATCACAGTGGGGTTTTGTCTCTTCTGGTTACAGTTCATCATCAAACAGGTTGGAAACTATGAAGATTGTATGTACATTCTGAAAATGCCCACCAAGCCTTTTAGCCATGAAGGTTGACTACAAAGCTGACTAAACACAGTGGTCAAAAGCTGTGTGCTTGACCTCACTTTTGTCTGGTGAATATGAACCAGAGTGAGTGAGGGCTTGTGGTGACACTCACAGGAATGTCACACATTTTGAGCTTCTCTCCCCTCTATTGGGCTTCTGCCACCATGAGATGACAGGAGAGTTTCAAGCCTGGTCCTTCGAGGGGCTTCAGGACAGTAATATAGATAGAGCCCTGACCTTTCCATCCTATTCTTCCACAGTTTTTAAGTTGAGAAATCCCCGAGTCCATTACTTTCTGTCAGGTTGTGGGGGGAAGCTGAGAAGGAAAGAAGAAAAGTAGATAAGCTACACTAGATAGAATACTGGGGAAGAAATGCTAGAGTGTGGTTCTGCAGATGAGTTATGTTTCTCCTGTTTTTGTAAGCTGGGGAGAAGACATTTCTTTTCCTGCCAAGCAGACACTGGTAGGAGGCTTTGGTGGCAATGGTCCATAGTTTTGATGGTGCTGCACACTGAGTTTGGCTTCAGGTAGTGGCAGGATGACTTTCCTATGGTGTCACCCAGATCCTCTGGGGTGTCCTACCTGCCTTGTGAGGCCATGCTATGTAAAGATTTTCTGCTTTCAGTTAACTGTGCTTGGCTGAAGTAGGGGAGCAAACTATTTCTCCCCATGTAATGTGACTTCAACTCAAATAAATCAGAGTTTCTGTGCTTGAAATGCTGATTTTTGCCCTGGGATCACAGTGTTATACAACTCCACAGAAAAGACTCTCTTCTGTTGACTTCAGTTATTTCCTAGTAGGAAAAGGGATGTTAGTGCAAACTTCTTCTGAAGATTATGTGTTCTTGCTTTAATATCACACCATTGAACAAGGCCAAATAATTTTCACTGATAAACATTTCATATCTTATTCTAGATTTAGAGTAGGAGATTTAGGTTCTCCTTCAGTGCTCGAGGAAAATTAACTTCCTTGTCTGTATTATGCTTTTTGCTTAACACTATCCAAACTCAGAACACTTTGTAAATGTTCAAAAAATACATCTATATTATCACACATTGATTAAACTGGAACAAATCATGTGGTGGCTTCTGGAATGTCTGACTGAAACTGAGCTTGGAGCCAAACCTACAGGAGTGTTTTCCTAGGCCTAGGAGTTAAGTCTATATAGCCCAAATGCTACAAGGGTATGAACCTTTGTTCCCTCTTGGGTCTTAGTTCATTAATTAGTCTGTTATGGCTGCTAATTAGCCCTTCCTGCATCTCAGTTTCCTGTTCTGGATTTTTAGGGATGTGATTTTCAAACTTCACTGTCACCTTAGAAATGATCAGTTATATAAGTGTATGTGTTCTTGTTTTCCCATGGATATTGGATAAATTTCCAGATTTCTTAATGCCCTAAGGTATTTTAAACAGTAGTAAATACAGGATTATGCTGGTTAAATGAGCTGAAAGCTGCAGATTTCAAAAGGTCAAGTGTATTGAGCATGACAGCATCTAATTTAAAACAAAACCAGAGGAAGCTGTTGGACAGCAAAGCTTCCTTTTGCACCAGGTGAAGTAGGTGAATGCAGTGGCTTTTGTGCTGAAGGACCACGTGTGCTCACTTCTCAATGGATGCAGGGTGTCTTGTGCTGTCTACCTGCAGAGTTTCATCTCCATATCCAGTTGCAGAAGGTTAAGGCTGTAGCAGGTAGGCACACAGTGACAGGTTTATAGAAATGTGTGAGAGAGCAAGTAGAGAGAAGTTATAGGTTAAACAGGTATTTGCAAACATGACACTTAACATCTCACTGTCCTTCAGAAGATCCAGTGTACTCTACAGTGAGTTCACAGCAGTCATTTTGGCTCCAGTAAACATCACCAAAAATTTAGGTCTTTTGTGTCTTTATCTTAAGAAGTTGCAAAAAAAAATCTCCAGGACATTGTATCTGAAACACCTTGTTTCATCCTGGGGTTTCTTGTTTTCCTTCTCAAAGGAAATGAGCATGTGTTTCACCCTGTTGGTCATCTAGCTCAATGCTGGAATCTTGACAGTGCTGCGCTGAAAGGTTTCCATGGCTTTGTCTATCTGCCTGTTGCTTTTATTTCCTCTGAAAGTTACAATTTGTGCTTGTGAGTGAAAACTTGCTGTCATGGTTATTATGAATCTGTGCTCAGAAGCAAATGAAGAGCATGATGAAGAGAGAGCATTTCCTGCCAAATAAGAAAAGAGTTAGGTCTGGAAAACAAATCCATTTTCTGACAGCCTGTGTCCCAAATGTCTCACTTCAAACCTTAGGCAGCTCTAGGCTTTAACTACTGTGAATTACAGTAATGGACAAATTCAGTTGCAACTTCTACTTTGAGTTCAGAGTAGAAAAACTCTCTAAATTAAATGTGGTGGATCAAATCCTCAAAGGTTTGCAAAGGTTGGCTAGTGGTTAACTCTTTCCCCCCATCTCTGCAGCAACAAAAAGACCCTGGGAAGTTCATTTCTGCAGAAAAGGTCATTTAGCAAATGTCCTACTCCACGTGAGACAAACTGCACAGGACGAGCTCAGAGCTTTGTCTAGATGGTCTGCATATTTCTTGCTGTGAATAGGGTTTGGCCTTTATTGCTTGCTTCATCTCACCGCTGTGCTATGCTTGGGTAAAGCCTCATCTGTGAGACACGAAGAGACATTATAGAGATGGCTGCTTGTGCAGTGGAGCATGTGGTTATTCCAAGTGCTCCATCTGGTAATCTGAAGAACTAGGTGAGATGGCACTAGTATGAAAATGGCATGTCGTGTTAGTGGGAAAAAATGAGCTGCTGCTCACTATCCTCTTCCCACCTGTCAAAGTAATCTGGGTTCATCATTTCTTGTTACCCTTTGACCTCTTGTCACACTGGTGTTTGGCCTATTATGGGAATGAAATGTGTTCTGTAAACTCAGGTCAGTTCTTAATGGACAATAATTCAAATGAAGAGACACGGAATTGGTTATAACTTACTCTAATTGACATGCTTTTCCCAGGACAGCTCCAGTGCTCAGACAGCAGGAGCACGGACGTTGTTAACCAGGGCAAGTGTGAAGGATGTCCCACTTTTGTATGTCCTGTTTTTTTCCCTGGATCAGATGCACGATAACTTTCCTCCAGGCAAAATGTCCTTCAGGTCATATGCATGTAGGCAGCTCTCACCTCAAAATCAGCCAAAAATTTCCTGCCTAGCTCCATTACAGTGAATTTGAATGCTGTTACAAGCAATGATAACAGCAGCCATTAAATAATAGGTGACATTGCAGTGCATGTGTCTGCTTTGTCTGTCAAGCCTTGGTCACAAAATCCTTCCTTCCAAGTAGGCCAGTCTTAGGCCAGCATTTAAGAAATAGTATTTCATATTCTTAAAATTACCATAAATTTGAAACCCTTATATGTGAAAGTGCAGAAGACAAAATTTCTTTCAGTGTGTGCTACTTGTAGCAATAGCAGTGCACTATTGTGTTTTAATGTTTTAATGGAGTGCATAGATATTGTATATTATTGTCCATCTTATAACTGTATGGCCTTTAATTTATTAAATATAGAAGAACAAATATTTCTCTTAAGTTGAGCTGACCAAAGTAGACATTCCTGCTGAGTGGAAAGCTTTCATGAGATTTAAGGTCCTTTTAAAAAATAACTTCAGCCACTGTGCAGGTTTTTAATTAAGAAAAAACTGAAAATATTTTCTTCTTCTCCATCATAGGCTCCCCCAGAGCTGCCAAAGACTCCAGTCATCTGTCAGCCAGTCATAAAAGAAAGGCATTTTCTGAATGGAATGCAGACACTGGTTTCATACACAAGAGCAGTCAAAAAGCACACAAATTTGCATGTCCTACTGAGCTAATAAGTTTTGAAATAAGCCTGTTTCTGAAAAGCATTTAGTGTAATTCTAACAGTTTGAAAAACAGTTGAATGTCATCTATTGTTTTTTTTACTTCTGAAAGTCCCCTGCCTGCCTTAATAGTTAAAATGTGTCTCAATTCCCAGAGTTTATGTAGGCATCCTATTAATTGAGGGGAAAATCTTTCTACACCTTTAGGATGGCTTCTGGAATCATTATTTTAATCCCAGGGAGTTTTGTTCATCTTATATGGTGACAAATGCACTTTCTTCTAGACTGCATGCACAGATTTTAATCTACTGTAATGCACTGGGTTTCAGCCATTTCCTTACTGCAAATGAATAATGAATAAGCTGTGGTTTGAAAGCTAATGGTTCAAGATGAAATCAGAATCTCATTGCAACATGGATGATATTCATTTGTCATCTCCATGGTAACATCTATTTATCAAGACACTGCAGCTAAAGATGTAACAAGAAAGTAAGCAATTGTTGGAATGCAGGGCTTTTGCTGGGAAGCAGAGTTAGCAAACAAAAGAAAGGATTATGCAGGACTGTGGCATTATTTTTGAAATCTGAAATTTTTTAAAGAATACGTAAATTTTTTGCCATGAAGGATATGGATTTTGCTGTGTTTTGAAATGCTGAAAAATATCAGTAGAACAAGGAACAAAAGGCATAGATACCCTTGAAAATCTCTCCCACTGTCACCTGTTGTGGTCTGTGTGCTCTCGGATAATTCCAAAGCTACAGAGTTGTATTTCTCTCTGTATTCAAAGTACAGCAACATATGCCCCCTGCATATAACACGATATCTGAATTTAACAGCTAGTGCTGCTTAGCAGAAGAATTTTCTGTGAGGCTCATCAAACTTTCCTAAAACAGAATCTGGGCTAAATCTGTTAGTGAGAAATGGGGTACTTGTGAAAAAGACCCAAGGGTATAGTAAGTATTGTTCCTTAGGATTGGGCTCACTCTTTCTTCTCTCAGACAGATTATTCTTTTCTCATTTAAGTAGTCACAATAGTGCAATCCTGAAACACTGTTTAATATGTCATTTCATAACACACTTGAGTTTTTAGTTTTATCTATGTAAGCAGTGGACTCAATACTTTTTTTTTGGTACTCTTAAGACAGCCTTCATTGTGTGCCATGAGGTAAGCTCAGAGCTTTTGAGGCAACAGAAAGAACATGAAAGGCTTTTTTCTAACTCTTGTTTATGATGTGTTTCAGCTTTTTGAATCAGGCAAGAGCTTTCCTGAGCTGATGATGCTCTCCCCCAAGGAATGCCACATGCCTTCACTGGGGCAGGTGATGCAGAGGGGAAAACAGCCTTTTCTTCCCTCCAGAGTGTGACTGAAGTTTCCACAGCTAGATGAGATAGTTACCCCTCTTCCTCAGGAGCACAGTCAGGAATAGTTTGGCCTCTGGGTCAGGTAGTCAAGACAGGTAGCTTTGTAATTTGACGTCCAAGTAAATTTGCTGCGGAATTTGTTCACAGGACAAAACTGAGAGAGATTGGTGGGGGTGAGACTTGTTTCTGGTAAATTGTGTACACATAATCTGTTCTGTTATTTTCTTCTGTTCCAGTTTTGTTTATGAAAGGTTGTTTTTGGTTTTGTTTTCTTTTTAAGGGAATGAGCTGTTTTGAAGCATGTTCTTTGGCTCTTGTTAGGGTTTTGGCTTCTAGATCTATATAGGGTCTGTTTATCACCTTTACAATCAGTTTTAAAAATTGGGATTTTAAGAAAAAATTTCAACTTGATTTTGCAGAATATTTGCCACGTATATGGCCATCCCACAAATGAGGCATACGTTTACTTCCAGTGTTTTAGCAGCCCCTGTGACAGAGGGAAGCATACTTATTTTGACAAAAATGGTGCAATTTGCTGGTTACACAAAGTGTGTCTGCTTGTGCGTACGCTTGAATTGATGTCTTCTGGCCATGATAAGGATGTTCTCGTGTAGTGCCTCTTGTCCCATGTTACTATGTAGAAGGAAGGTGCTTCAGTAGGACCTGGTTGTTAGCTCCAATTGTCAAACATGTGCCCTCCCCAATTACTTCACAAGGGCAGAATATTCTTGCACTATCTGAGAGAAAAA
>VZTZ01047394.1:1194935-1276711 GCA_013400955.1 Drymodes brunneopygia | reverse complement strand
AAAAAAAAAAAAAAAAGATAGAGTAAGAAGTGAGACAACAAGGTGGGAGAAAGGCAATTGAGGCAGTGGATATTAATGGGAAAAGGAGTAAGAGTGGGAGGATGATGACAGAAGAAAGTGAACCGAAGGAAAAAAAAATCACAGGATCACAGAATTGTTGAGGCTGGAAGAGACTGCTGGAGGCCATCTGGACCAACTCCCTTGCTCAGGCAGGGTCACCCAGAACAAGCTAGCCAGGACTGTGTCCGGATGGTTTTTTAGTGTCTGAGGCTGGAGACTCTATCACCTCCCTCTGCTAGTGCTCAGTCACCCTCACATTAAAATCTTTTTATTGATGTTCAGAAAAAATGTGAGAAAGTGTGAAGAATTAATTCATGCTCTGAGTGGGAAAAAAAAAAAAGCAAGCTTGGGTGATTGCCTATAGGCAAGTGTAGCTTTAAGAAAAACTAAGTTCATGCACCTGAAGTGTCAGAAAGCCTTCTCTTGGATTTCTCACCCTTAAAAATCTAGAAATCACCAGTCATCAGTTTTGAAGCTCAGCAATGAAGGCTTCATTGAGGATATAGGAGAGTTTATTTATGATCCTTATTTCCCCCTTATCTCCATTTATTCGCTGTTGTCCCCCGTAAGCCTGTCGGGATCTCAGGATGCCGAGTGTACCGCAGTCAGTGTCTCAGCCCGGGAGTGCCCGGCGCGGAAAGCAGCGCAGCGCAGCGCGGTGCCGGGCGCGCCGGGGCTGCGCGGGGAGCGGAGCGAGGCGGGCGCGGGGCCGCAGCTCCCCCGTGTGTGCGAGCGGGGGAAACAGCGCCGCTCCGCTCCCGCCTGCGCCTCCGAGCGGCACCGAGCTGCTCTCCCTGCCTCCGACAGCGGCTCTGCCTTCACAGCATCACTCCGCTCTCACAACGCTGGCTTCTAACGCCAGCTAAACTCATGCAAAGACACAGTGATCCGAGAGAGTTGCTGAGCGTTTCGAGCCTGCTCTGGGTAGTTAAAATTGATGACCTCTGGAGCCGCTGCAGACGGACCAGTAGGTGTTTAGCCTCATTTGGAGGCTGTATTCATTTCTCTGAATATTCACGGGTGTTTCAGAGGCAGGTCAAGGCTGCTGCCTGCCATTAGTGTGATGAATTCATCCTGAAATGACCACTGATGAATTCAGCAATGTAGACAGTAATCTTTGCACAGGAAATATTTTAGATGGCCCATATAGTAACTTGGATCTTTATGTTTTCCTGAACCATCAAGTTGGTTGAGTTATTGTGCCATTCAAGTGTGGGTGGTTTCTCCCCACATGAATATTTTTTCCATTAACTTCTGGGTCACTTTAAAGGAATTAATACATTACTTGATCAAGTTTCTGTTTACAGAGACATGTTCTAATGTACTCTCGAGGGTCTCTGGCTATGTCTTACGAATCTCTGTTAGTGCTCTCTTCTGGTGTTGCGTCTCTATTTTGTCACTCTTCCACACTAGTTCACAGGCTTAGGAAGTCTTTAAACAGTTAGGGATGTTGAGTAAATGTATTTGCAAAGGTTAACTACAGGTTTTTATTGGCACTGTAAGCTGTTACATCTGTCAGCAGTGAAACACCTCTTGTAAATTATTCAAAACGCTTAAAGGTGTGCTCTTTCTCTGAACCACCTTTTCTGAAATCTGTCTCTTTCCATTCAATAATATTCTGTTCATGAATTTAACTTTTATGAATACATTCCCTCTGTGTGTAATGACAGGTAAAAAGAAATATTTCTTATATCTTTTTTTAAAAGGAATATGCCTAAATCATATATTTCCAAGTAAAAAGACCTATAAAACATCTTTCTGGATCATAACGCTGGCCTTTTGCAGATCCGTCACTGGTGGTGCTAAAATCTCTGGCTCCTACTGAGAGCTTATTCTGGGTCCTTGTAGGTTATTTCTGCTTCAGGTCACTGCTCTGAAGTAGGCAGTAGGCATTTTGTATGTTTTCAGGTTCATTTTTCTTGTAAGGGAAAGCATGACCACGGCCTTTTGGCTTCATCAAAGAAGGGTGATACTAAAGGCTTGAACAAAAGGCAAAGAAGTACCTCTAGTAAAATGCAAAGGGGTGGAAGGAAGTATCTTGGGGGATTGTAGTGTTACCTTTGTTTTAAATTATTGGGAAAACTCAAGTAAGAGTGTACCTTTGAGATATTTTTGTCTCAGTGCATCGGTTGCCAGTTTTAAATTTGTGAGAAAACTGTAATTATGTAGCTAACATAAACCAAATATTTGTCATATACATTGTTGCCCAATATGCATTAAGAAGGGTAACTATGTAGAGAGCCCTTGAGCAGTTTTGCTTGTGGCAGCACTCTGCAAGCATGAGTCTGAAAGCGATTTTTCTGTCTTCACATTCCCTTTTTTCAGGTTTTCCTTTAAGCAAGAAAAAGACTTAAAATTTGGATTCCAATATCAAGCTATTAATGCACTATCTTTTAAGAAAGAAAAACCTCTCATATTTTTTTAAGCACTACCTGCACTTGCTGAAAGGAATTAGCAACACTTCCAAACTAATGAAACGACTTGGAGTAATTGGAGCCTTGACATTAATGTGAGAGTGCTTGTTGGTCCCTGTCACGTGCCTAATGTTTGTGAATATCATTCAAGGACTCCTTGAATAGTCCCAGGACTAAGACTGGCTCATAATTGCTTCCATTCCCATCAGACTGTGTCGCCATCTGTGACTGTGTGGGCTGTGTATTCAGTTCCTTCTTTCTGCTTTTGCCTCACTTGGTAATTTTTTTTTTTTTTTGGTGTTGCACAAATGACACAGCTTTAACAATTAGCATATCCACAGCTCTATCTTTGCTCTCAGGTGGTTAAGATACTTACCTTTTCCTCTACTTTGCTTCTGACCTGCAACCTATTTCTTTTGGCTTCCCAGTTAACATAAAAAACTCCCCAAACCACCACTACCAAACTCACATGCAAGCACTGGGGAGAGACTCAGGCTATGACATTTCACACATATATCTAAACTTGGAAGAGATAACCTGTTTGGACAAACCTTTATTTTCTTTCTTTTTTGTTTTTTCTTTTCTTATAAGTCAGACATTTTCTGGTTCATTATTGGTTGACAGCTACAAATTGATTCTGGGACCTTTAGATCTGTTTATATTGATACGCATGGGATGTGTAGAGAGAGGTATGTGGGCAGAACTTCATTTCCTGGATTGTTCTGGATGCAAACAATGAAGTTGGGTGCTGTGTGGAGATTGGCTGTCCTGGGGATCTGGCCCTTTGTGCTGCAGAAAAGCATCAGTAATGAAAAGGAAATTCAGAGACACAGCAAGGTGCTATCACAGGTGAAATCACTTTTGGTGCAAATTTTCTTTTCCAACATAGTGCTCTTTTCTGTTATTGTATTTTTCTTTTGAACTTATCTGTGCCTAGGAGCCTTCTGAATTGCAAATGCACTAAATTCTCCTACATTTTGTAATGTGACTTCTTTCATGTTGCTTTATCACATCATTCCCTTCGAGATGCAGGATCTCAGAAGTGAAGGATTTGTAGCTGAAGGCTATTAAGTTTGAGTTCATAACAGGTAGTAGAAGCAGAACACAGGGGATACAATTCAGAGGATTATGAAGTTTTGCAAGGAACAGCTGAACCGATTAATAACTTACTGGGCTTCTGGACCTCCAGTTCAACAAGTTATTTGGGGCTGCACTGCCTGAGCATAGATTGCTTCATCTTTTTGATTTTATTTTGGGTTGGAGTCAACTCTTCAAATGTGTGTTAAATAGCATAATGTTTCCAAACACGTCTGGCAGGTATTTTTGGTATGGCTTTTGCATGTGAGTGATGCTGCACTGCCAGCAGAGATGTGCATCTGCATCAGGGTGTCAGTTTGATATATCTTATTATGTCAAAAATAATCAAAACAAATTCCTTTGGTACTTACTACATTTCCACGTTTCCTCTGAGCTATGCCGCAGCTTAAAATAAGTCAACCTAAGGGTGTGCAGATGAAATTAAGCATGAATGCAATGCTTTTGGCTTGTGCGATCTTTAAATACACAGCAGTCAGGTTAGTGATGAATGTGGAAGCGTTATATGGCAGCAAAAAAATTTCATTTACATTTTCTTAGGCAACAAGTAATTTTGAAGATATGGTACCAGTATATGATAGTAATTTTAATCTCAAAATTAACAGCTCTGGATATTGATTCTTTGTAAAAGTACTTCCTTTCACAGATTATAGCTTAAATATTAAAAAAAAAAATTCTTGCAAAATAAAAGGGCTTTTGAAGGAATTCTTTTCTAGGCCATCATGCTAGAACTTTCAGGTGTGCCTGAGAAATCTTCTCTTCAGCTCTCATCATAACACTAATTTATTATACGTTTTGCTGGTGGGGATTTATCTGAAACTTACAGTGATTACATCTTTTTTACAGGTACATCTTAGCAGGTTTCTTTTTAATTCTCAGATCTTTTAGTAGTCAGTTGTAATTCTATGTGTCAGTGCTTTAAAAACCCTTTTTCCAAGTGTTGGTTTGAGGTTTTTGCTTGATTTCTTTGCTGTGAGCTCTAATCCTGATGGTTCACATCATATTCATGGATTTATAAACTCTGCTTGTTTTCTGCTTGCTAGATTTAGTAATGTCCCAGGACTTGGTGTACTGAAAGACTCACAAGCAACAGGCTGTGTTCTAGTAAGAAACTCTTACATGAGAAAGCAATCTCCATGTTCAGTGTGCCTGAGAAATCTCAACAGTTGTAACCAGTCTGCCTGTGATGTGGAGACAGTGTTCTGACCAAGGTGTCTCTTCACAGAGCTGGGCTTAAAATTGCAGGTTTTTGTGATTATTGCCTGTGTCTGCTCTTTCTTCATCCTTAAGCTTTTGAACTCTTTCACGTTGTAAATTTCTGTAAGTTGGATTCTCTCTCTGCACATTTTCTACCTTTGCAGTTCTGTCCTAAGGAGCCAAAGCCTGGGGAGAATGGCAGTTACAGGAATCACTCCACCAGAGTCCAGAATACACATGTAGATCATGTTTACATTGCTTAGTGGTTTTTTTTTCTGAATGATACAGTCTTTGTCAATAGAAATACCTAGAATTTGTAATAGTTACTAGCAGGAAAATTTCCCAAGAAATGCTTTTGGGGAAATAAATAATTTGAACAGTGATTTTGCTACATAGACACTTATATATTAATGTTTATTTAACATGCTCTCTATCCATCTTGTTAACATCTGTTGTAATAATGGAAACTATTGCCAAATAGTTTCAAGAGTGATGGTAATGAGATAGCGTGCATCTGAATGTCTGTTAGGATTGGATTTTAGATTTATTGTCCATATTCTGCACTTAGGAGAAAGGGACTCTCTCAATTTTCACTTTTCTTGTACATAAAGAGCTTTAATGGTTGAATCATTTGATCTAGTTATTGAAAGGACTACTATTATTGTTCAGCCCAACTGACCCTCTGGAATTTGAGGAAGGTATTTAGCCATTTTAGCTTTTTGCATTTTGTGCTATTTTATTGCCCTTATCGTTACATGAAATGCCACATTATCAGCATACTTGTGTTGTTTTTGTACTGGTTCCAGCTGCAGTGTGCAGTGACTTGTTGAAACCCTGACATCTGTTTTCCCTTTTCCTCCTTTTTTTCAGAATTCAACCATGTTGCTCTTTTTCAGTGTTGCATACTGAGCCTTAAGTTAGCATGTGTGTGCAGCCAAAAACCATCACACATCTTGGTTATGTTCCAGACAGTTTATGATGGAGTGCTATCCCACATTCATTTTATTAATGATTATGCCTGAAAGAAATGGAGTTTATGGCATTGTCACCAGAGTCCACCATTAGTCAGTAAGCTAACATGAGAACATTGTGTCGTGGATATTAAGGCAACACTGGAATTTTTGAATTAAAATGCTTTCAAAGAAGGGAAAATAACTCTCACATCTCTAAATGCATTTTGGTAGCTATATTTTTTTTTCACAGTCCATCTGCTACTTGAAATTGGTGGTTGGAATCTGGCTCTGCTGCAGGCACAAGGTGGGATAGGTTCAGTTCAGTATTAACTCTTACAAATTTCATGCTTCAGCCTGTTTCTGCAGGCACACTCTCTCACAAGAACAGGAAAGCCAGAAATGTTCCCACATTTGACAAAGCTGTAGTGAGGCAGGTTGCTCTGAATTGAAAGACAAAAAGAAATCTTGTTTTTAGAGGTCTTCCAAGAAACTGCTCCTGGAATGCCACCTACTGTCATGGTAGTCTCTAAACTGGATGCTTTCGTAATGGTAATTTCGAGCATTTCATGTATCAGTCAGTGACATCTATAATATAATTGCTGTTATAGAGGGATTGCAGTATCTAAAACAAAATTACCAATCAAAGCTTTGCATCTGGATTTGGATCCAGACAGCCAGTAAATTTTATTTGGACCAATTCCCAGAGAAGATATGTTTTCTGCAGTCTCCAAGGGAAGGCTGCAGGATCTGCCAGTGTCTCAAGAAATCATTGCAGCTTGCTCTCACAATTCCCAGCTGGGAAGACAGAGAGCAGCATCTGGCCAGCCAAGCAGAGCAGGACCCAGCTTACAACCTCCTGCTGAGCAGAACTTCAGAAAAATAAGCAGACCTCTAGAAAAATACATAGTGGACAGAGGTAAAAAATTAATCAACTGCTTCTGTTGTAACAGTTAATTCAAGGATTCATATTTGCCTTACAGCATGAGTTTGATAGATCTTTGACTTGAACATAGAAATAACAGCGTTGTACGCTTTCAGGTATAAATGGTGAGAGTGCCTTTTGTTGGAAAATTATATTGATTTCAGGGAGAAATCACAATCAGAAGTCTTTACTGGTGTGCAGGTATTTTGAAAAAGCAGATTTTGAGAAACTTTGATTATGTACAGCTTATTTTTGAGATTTATGAACGAAATGCAATAAAACTACTTCAGAAGTAGCAGACCCCCTAATTCCTGTTTCAGGTAACGGGCCAATATAACACATTTACTAAACACGGTGAACATGACTGAGCACAATGATTCATTTCACCTAGCACTAGAGGCTTACCCTGAAAAATATTTTTGTCTGTACTTTAGAAAGATATTTCCTTCTTATCTCCAAACCTGTAATTATAATTTTCATAAATTGGCACCTGACTGCATTTTTCTTTTGAATGAATTTGTTTCACTTAGCTGTTCTCTGCCTTCTCATTTAGCTGCTCTAAGCAACTAGAAGGATCATCAGTGGAAATTTGTCATGAAATGTGAACAATGAAAATTCATAATTGGTTGTTCTTGCATATTTGAGAAACTTCAGACGCAGACATGAGAAAGTAGTCCAGTGCTCTGCTGTTCACAGCAAACAGAACATAGCTGTGTATTTTAACTTTTTCAGTATATCTGTGATGGTATTCTAGGAAGTAGTGTTATCCCAACTGAGGTTAAAAGTACTATTTTCACTTGTAACATGATTGGTGATTGAAGTGCAGTTTGGGTTTTTTACTATGTGGCCTTCAAATTGTGGGGTTTTCTTTTATAAGAAAGAAATTCAAGCCAATGATCTTGCAAGTGTCACTGCTTTTTGAAGAACACACTGACCAGTGCTTAAGATAGTTTAGGAGACTGCTCTGAAACCAGCAGCTTTTGTGCAAGTCCAGTTGCAGGATACAATTATTTGAATAATAAATTGAAGTAAAAGTGAACACCATCTTGACACGGAGGTTATTAGCCATACTAGGATTCCTTGCTCCTTAAATCATAGACAACATATTCTGTGCTTAGATTTTTAGTTTCTGACTACTTAACAGTAGAATTCAGTCATAATAAAAAAATAAAAAACTCACAGGGACATTGTATCTTTTCAGCAAAACCCAGCTTTTCTAGCTGTGTAAATTGTTTCCGTTGTACACACACATCCTGAAATTCAGTCTCCAAAACTATTTTAGCACCTCTGACAAGGCCTTATTCAAGCACCTGAAGTCAGAGGTTTTATTTTGCTTAGTGATCAGAAATTAGAGTAATATTAATTTCCTGTTTCCTAGGGTTGTGTGAGTACAGTGTTTGCAAATAGCTGCCACCTGTTTGGACAAAAAAACCAGGAGGGCTGCTGGAGTCCGCACTTGGTGTGTCTGACCACTAAACGGTAGTGTTGTATTGCAGCTGGTAAAGGCAAATACGTGAATACAGCAGAGGGAAAAAAATAATCCAGATCCAGTTGAACTCTGCTATCAAGTCTTTACTGTTTTTCCATTGGCTCATTAATTATATCTTCTGCTGTTATGTCAGCCAACTTATCAATGTTTGATTTTCCTGAAAAAGACATCCTCTGTTTAACATGAATTTATTTTAAATGTGTGAGGAGATCTTTTCTTCTCTGTTCCTGTAAAAACTTTTTTTCTGGTATTTGACTTGTCCATCACAAGCATGCTGATCTGTTGTGCATTTGCTGTGGGATTTTGTGGTGACTCGCAGGATTCAGTCTCCTCCAGTGCAAAAGCCACATTCTTATGGCTCTTGTCTCATCTGCCATGAAGTTTTTGACAGGAGAATTCTCAAGTGGCCATGTCAGTGGTTCCTGTAGACAAACCTTTCACGAATCTGAATGCTAGTGCTTCTCGGTGTTGCAGTCACACACAAGCCCTTGAGGTGTCTGTTGCTTTCTTCAATTTCTGTAACAAAGAAGCTTGTTTACTAAATCAGTTTCAGTCTAACAGAGAAATTATTTGGGTTTCACATAATGTTTTGAGCCAAGGTATAGTAGTTACTATGCTTTAGTACTGCAAACTTTCTACTATCTTTATCTGAATTTTAAAGTGAACAAGTTACTCAACAGGAATGTGATGGGACATCTGTAAAACGTAATTTAAGTTGATGGTTTTTTAGGTGTGCCATTATTTAGTGCAACACAGAAAAGTAAAACAGGATTATTAAGATCTATTAATAAATAATATTAAGATTAATGTATAAAGCATAGTGTGGAAAGGTTTTCTTGTCTTTGTGAAATAGTTTACTGACCAAGAAAAACATATTTTACTGAGTACATATTTTAACCGAGGAAAGTATGTGATTTTTTTGTCAGTTATTTTTGCCAAGTCTGATAAAGATCATACAGGCTGTGCTGTATGGATGTTGATGAATACACACGTTGTAGAAGTAGGCTGATACTACATCTTAAGCAATCAGAAAGGGACAGAAACCTCTGTGTTGGTGGCAGAGGGAGCAAAATGAAGAGTGGTGAGTCCTGAGCCAGCACAGACTGACATTCAGCTGAGGGGAGAATGTGCGTGGGGCAGGTGAAGCAGGACTCCCCAGGGCACGGGGATGCTGGCTTGCTTTCCATCTGCTCCTGTCAGGCAGCAGGAGAACAAGCTGTTTCTGCTGCTTTTTGAGGATGCAAATTCATACGTTTTGAAATATGATGGTGTCTTGTGTTCATCTGGTTTGGGGGGACACTCACAGGATCCGAGGCATTGATCTGCAGTGTGGCCACACAAACCAATTGGCAAAGGCTGCCTCCAGCCAGCCCGAGCCCCCATGGTAACATCTCTTCATTTACAGAAAGCCCCACGGTACCTTCTCCTCTTCATTTACAGAGGGCACTCTTGTAATGAGAATCTCATGATAAAATGCTCTTCTTCGCTGAAAAGCTCTCACAGCTTGGTGATGCAGTTGTCACCATGGAAATTTCACTCCAACAGCAGAGAATGGATTTGGTGCTGTTTAACTTCGGGAATGTGTAGCAGATACTTCCCAATGGCTTCAGCTAAGCCACCACCTGAGGAGAGAACTTGGATCAGAAGCTGAGAGAGGAAGTCCATGTACACTGATGATAAATTATATTTTTTTGTAGGTGACTGGATCTTAAGAAATGGCATGTGTGTAATGACAGATAAACGTGAAATGGCATGAATAAAAGCCTCAGAGCCTGAGCCAAAAGGAAGGGAAATAGACTTGCCTTAACCTTGAAGGAAATATCCAAATGTGATGGTCTGTGAATTCCAGCTGAGGTATAATTCCTTTCCCTCAGAATAAGGGAGGGACTGAGGTTCCTTGAGGAAAGGGAAGAAAAAAAAACAACTTGCTATCACATGCAGTTAGAAAGAACAAGTATTTTTCTTTCCCCTTCTCCAAAGGCCTTATTGATATGTTTGGATTTCTCATTTCACAGAAATTACCTAAAAAGCAGATTATTGAATGATTAATTTCTGATTTTCCTGAAGCCATGAAGTCCTTCTGTGTGAGAAACAGTTGATTGTTCTACTGCTCTGTCTTCTGAGGGAAGCTCTACCCAGTGTGCAGTAAGGTGCAAAACTGAACAAAGCATTGGGAAAGCTAATATGGGATGCTGGGAGATAGATGGAGTAGTACAGAAGGCCTCTTCTGTTACTGCATTTCTGCTAGGATTAGGAGGTGATTTCCTTCCTCTGCTCTTGTCACACCTGCAGGGGAGTGCCACAAAAATGATCAGAGGGCTGGAGCACTTATCATATGAAGAAATACCAAGAGAGTGGGGGGTTGTTGAGCCTGGAGAAGGGAAGGTCTGGGGAAACTTTCTTGCAGCCTTTGAGAACATAAAAGGAGCCTGCAAGAAGTCTGGGGACAAACTTTGTAGCAGGGCCTATTGCAATAGGACAGAGGGTTTTAAATGGTTTAAAATATTTTTTGAACTAAAGGAGGGTAGATTTAGATTAGATATTAGGAAGAAATTCTTTACTGTGTAGGTGGTGAGGCACTGGAACAGGTTGCTCAGAGAAGCTGTGGATGCCCCATCCCTGGAAATATTCAAGACCAGTGGCAGGGCTCTAAGCAACCTAGTCTAGTGGAAGATGTCCCAACTCAGGGGGTTTGACTAGAGGAACTTTAGGGTCCTTTGCAATCCAAATCATTCTGTGTTTCTATGATTTATAATCTTTCAGGAATATTCATAGCAGTCATGAGACTTGTTACTGACTGCCAGGGTAGATGGCAGTGAGATAAATTCAGTATCTGAGATATTCCTCCATGAAGCAATAGATAAAGAGTGGGGAAAGGGATAAAAATAAATACTGCAAAGGTAGTGGAAAATATAGTTTGGCCAAGGAGAAAAATGAAGGGAAAATACCTATAATGATAAAATTGAATCTTAAAATTGAGGGGGGGGGCAGGGGGGGTTAAATTTTTTTTTTAATTTGAAAAATTAGCCAGAGGTAAGATAAAAGAAGGAAAATAGTAGAATAGAGGTATAGTGAGCTCCTTTGACATGAATAAGTGAAGAAACCTGCCTGAGAATTAAACATTGAGTCTGAGTGAGCCAAAAGTCGCAGGAAAATGAAAACGAGCTCTGTAATAAAATTCATAAAACTTGACACAAAATTAATAAGTCAGAGTCCTAAAATCATGAGTCATTTAAACACTGAGGTTTTTCCAAGGATGAACCACTTTTTTAGTGTCTTCTTCATTATCAGGGAAATGGTAATCAAACTCAACATGAGATTGTTTAAGGTTCAAGAAGATTACTTTAAAACAGATTCAAAACTTCCCATCTGGCTGACCATGGGGTGAAGTCTGGAAGGCAATTTCCACTGACTCTCTGCCTGTCCCCTCCTCTGGACTGTTCCTTCCCCACCAGCCTCTCTGTCACCCTCTGTGTGTGCTCCTGGCTGGCAGCCTGTGTCACCTCCTTCCTTTTGCCATGCTTCACTTCTCTTTTGCTTTTCATAAAACCCTTATACCCACTTATCACCGTAGAGCCTTCTGCATCTCTTTTGGTTTAACCATCTCATTTCTTTGTCCTCACTTTTGTTTCCAGCTCTCCAACAGCCATGATGCCTGAGGACATGCCAGCTTGAGGTTTTCTCATTGCTCATCCAAAATGGCTTTCAGCTTTGAGTCTAATTAAGTTGTTATTAAAAGAAGACAAACACACAGAACACCCCCTTCTTCTTTTCTGTCCAAGAACCCAGCACTATGAAAATTGTAACAAGGAAGTGAGATAGTAATTATGGTGTAATGTGATGGTGCTATGAACTGTTCCTGAATGCAGTGGAAAATTTTATTTTCTGAATATTTTTTATTTTAAAAAATCAGTGTTTCAGTATTAACTTGATGTATAGTCAACTTTAGAAGAATAAAAAAGTATTCTGTTTGCTGTGGCTGATATACGCAAAGAATTTTGTTCTGGGTTTTTTTTGTGAATGTGTTTTAAAATGTGAATTGAAAAGGTCCCTGAATATGGCTGGAATACAGCAGTTATAAAAGTGGATTGCATCTGTAACTTTCATTTCATGCTTTTAGTGAAAGGACTGATTCAATCAGTCTCTCCACCCCTCCCTCCTCGATTCCCTCCCTCTTCTTTCTCTCCCTCTCTTCCCCTTGCCTTTCCTTCTCTTTCCCCTCTGTTCTCCTTTCCCTCTCCCTCCCTCTGCACCTCCTCCAAATCACTTCTGACTGCCCTTTCTTACTTGTGGTGAGAGAATATAACCAGGTATTGCCTCTGCTATCCTTGGGCCATCTACGCTCCATAATCTGAAGCACAATTTTTGACATTTTTTTTATATATAAGAAGGAGGGTCTCCATTACAGGGGTACCAGCTCCAAAGAGCTGAACTCAAAAGTTTCAGGCCAATCAAAGGAAAAGTCTCCATAGTAGTTAGGAGATTTCTCATTGGCTCCAAATGCCTGCCTGTTTAAACAAAGAAGGAAAATGAAGATAATTTTTCAAGAGGTCTATAATGTATAATGTATATGGTGCAAAGCCAGTCCTGAGGTCGGGCTGGAAGACAAGTTTGTTGCTCTTGCTCCCTGTTTGCCTTCTGGGACAGCTCTGCTGATCTGCTTTGTGCTTCCCCTGCAGCTGTAGGTGCCTGGCCCACCCAGGTCCCCACCCTGGTCCCTTCTGGGGACACAGCTGCTGTGGTGCTTTGACTAGAGGGTCAAAGCACAGTAGCAGCTACTGAGCTATGAAATAATTTGGGGGTTTTCCTAGGTAGACACCTGCATTTCCCACTGGAAGGGCACATGTGGGTGTTTTGAGTTGTTTATTAGGGCAATGATTTGTGTGGAATCTAGGCTTCACTGTGTACAACTTAATCAGGGGACTTAAGGCATGACAAATTCTTCTGCCTCCTCTGCTTTTCATGGTTAAGGCCAGGTCAGCCAGTCTTATTTATGTGGCTTGCCTGTAGCCAAAGCCTGCACTAGTGGTTGATTTTCTTCTCTGCTGCTTGTTGTCTTTCTCACCAGCAGTGCAAACACTCCCTGGCCTCTGCTAATGCTACTGTTATTTATTCATTCCCTTACAAAGTAACAGAGAGACACTGTTAATGTTAAATAACATCTCTTTATGGAAAGGTTTTTGTTAAAAAGAGTCACAGAGTATTTAGTACCATGTGTGTGGCAGATATTTTTTCGTATTTTTTCATTTTCTTTGTATTTAAGGTGTGCTTTTGACTGCTCCTGCATTGGCTTTGTTTTCCCTCCTGTGAGAAATGTCCTGGTAGAATATAAAAGATAAAACCTTATTTGTGAGAAAGAAGATGGATTCTGTGCCTTGAAAACAACAGAAAAATCCAAGGGAGGCCTTAAAATGCTGTTTTGAAAACTGACTAATTTTAAAGCTGATCACATGCAGCAGATCACACTGACCTCTAAAACACTTGTATGGTCCAACTTAGGTGATAAAAATGCTTGATCTTCTAAACTGTAACTTTTTAGGAGCCAGGTTCTCCAGAAGTGAAAATGGGTAATAAAAAGCAGGTCCTGTTGCTCAGCTGATGACTGGGTGTGAATAGAAAGTGCTTGCAGATTTCTCTCCTAAAAAGCCTGGAAGGAGGTGCTGTGTATTTGTCAGATGCCGTTTAATTTAACTGCTGAGGAGTGTGAACTTGCAGAGAGGGCCTGGGATGCTGGGACAGAAAGGATGGAAAATGCAGACAGTGAAGGACATCTCAGGGCTTCCAATCCTAATATAAAAAGGTACTGGAAACATTAAGAGAAGTTATTCTGGAAGAATATGGATTTGGAGGGAAATTGTGATCTTTCTATAACCTTTTTAAGAGCTAGAATTATAATTCCAAAATTATTAGAAATTCAGGAGGCAAGAAAAGCTGTAATTTTACATACAGAGTATAAAACTGAGGGCAAGGAGAAAAGAGGCAAGCATAAGAGCACTTTAAATTGTAAGTGTAAAGTTTAATAAAACCCAAAGATATCTAAGCACAAATTATTTTTTGTGTATTAATCCTGTTTTCTTTCTTATTTGCATATAAATTGCACTGATTGAACCTGAGATGCTTTAAAAATTGGCGTAGTTGAGCCTGGTTAGGTGTTGCTACCTGCATTTTAATGTCTTGTTTAGGCTTGAAAGAAATACTTTTAACTGGGCAGAGCCAAGCATTTTTGAGTTTCATTAAATCCATAATTTTTTTTTGTATCAAACATTAATTTAATTTGTATTCATGTTTGTTGTCAAAATAGCTCAACTATGTGCCTAGAGTTGCTTATTACTGGTTTGGTTCTAATACTCTGCTGGCTGTAAAGACATGCAAAAGTTATCACTCCTCAGAAGTATGTCAAACTTGGGAAGCAAAAAGGAAATCACAGGATTTTTAATGTTATTCTGCAAATTAGTAGCTTTGTACATGCAGTGGGAGAGGTGGCAATTTCAGAGGAACTTGACTGGAGGGAAGAGATGTTTGAAGTTTGGTGGGAGTATGGGGTGGGAAGATAGGCAGGATATGTCTTGTGGACAAAAAAGAAAGATGGGAAGTAAATGAGTTTATTTAAAGGTTGCTGAGGCTGATACACTAATAGAACATAAACTGAGTGGGAACATGGTTAAAAGCTCTGTCAAATATTTACATTTTTGATGTTGGTGTTCAGGTAGTGTGTAGTGTTAAAATGACAATGGTCATAGAAATATGGTTGTGGTGTACCTGAATTTAAAAGTACATGCATTGCTTAAGGAAAGGATAATTTAGGAAGAACTTTTGTCTTTTTTTTTAGGATTTATTTTATCTAGTTGTTGTTCTTTCAATTTCCTGGTTTTTTTTTCATTTGCTAATGTTCTACCTATAAAATTGTTGTAATTATGAATAGTGTCTACAAGCAAGTCATGACATGTACCTCTATTTTTCTTCCTTAAGACATTTCTGTTATAGAGACTCATAACTGTTGTGGATGTCAAAGCCTTCAGGCATGTTTCTGGGAAGCATGATATGAATTTTATAACCCCTAGACTCTAGGTACTTCAGATTGATGGGGGTACTTTTTATGCCAAAATCTGGCAAAATCTCATTTGGTAATTCTTTCACTTGTGTTTTTGTAGACTTTAAATGCTTTTTCTGAGGAGGCTTGTTTGGTGGAGCTGGACTTTTCTCAACTGGTTTGTCAATTTTTAGAGATTGCTTATGTGTTACTTTACTGGCTGTAGACTTGACACTCTATTTGTGAAATTAGCCTGTTCAAATATCAGTTAACTATTTAATTACAAAACTTTATAAAAAATATATAAGCAAGCCTACCCTTTTAAAATCTTGTAAATGTGAAGTGAAAACAGACTTTATTTTGTTCTTTATTTTTTTTTTTCAAAGATACATAGGTATCTATTTTGTTTTTAAAATTTGTCAAAGCTGAATCAGTAAGTCCAAAGTCAGTGTTTAGTAAAAGCCACTGATTCTTTGTTTAGTATGATTCCATATGATTGGAAAGATGGAATTGTTAAGCAGTGCCTTGTAAAATAGCTAAAAACTGTTGTAAGGAAATCTTAGAATGGAATGATTTAGGTTGAAAGGGACTTAATACTCACCTAGTTCCAACACCCGTGCCGTGAGCAGGGACATCTTCAAATAAATCGGGTTGCTTAGAGTTGCATCCAATCTGACTTTGAATGTTTCCAAGATGGAGCATCTACAACCTTTCTGGGCAGCCTGTTCCAGAGCTTCACTATCCTTATTGTAAAAACTTTCTTTCTTATATCTACCCTCTTTTAATTTAAAACCATTGCCCCTTGTCCTATTGCAGGAAGCCCTATTAAAAAGTCTTCTTCAACTTTCTTCCAAGCCCCCTTTAGGTACTGAAAGGCAGCATAAAGTCTCTGAAATCTCCTGTAGGGACATAAAAGCACACCAGTGTAATCCTGACTGTTCATATATGGGA
Source organism: Drymodes brunneopygia (assembly GCA_013400955.1). Lineage (NCBI taxonomy): Eukaryota > Metazoa > Chordata > Aves > Passeriformes > Petroicidae > Drymodes > Drymodes brunneopygia. The sequence goes on along the minus strand of VZTZ01047394.1, from coordinate 1,260,600 downwards.
GTAGGAAGAGATTATCCTTTCACTCAGTACTAGAAGAATTATTCCTCGCTCATCTTGACTGTTCAGCTTGGTGCCTTCAAAGAGAACTTCACATTGACTTTGGCATAGAGGGAGAGTTTGTGAAGGAGGCGTAGCTCACCATATGAGTTTGATTCCCTGTCAGAGGGATTTTGCTGAAATAACTTCATTTCATTCTGCATACAAAGCTGTAACCATGTTTCATTGCAGCCAAATGATGGAGATGTGAATTGAAAAGCAAATTAATTACCCACTAACTACTGAATGGTACTTGTGCACAAACAGAAGGCGTTTACCTCATGCCATATGCATCCATCATGTAATAAATCTGATAGTTAAGGCTTTTTGTCTTATCTTTCCCTGCAGTGTCCATAAAAGTGTTTCTCACTTGTAACAGATGGTCAGAGCACAGCTTTGAAATTTATCTGGAGATGAAGCCCTGTTGATTCCATTAAAAGTGAAGAATTTTTGTGCAGATGGAGACAAAGAGGGATTTATTGTTATGATGCTGATGATGAAGTATTTCATACAATGCCTTCCTTTCCTTTTTGCTTGCAGGTGATGTGCCTTCAGGATTTTTTTGGCGATGATGACATTTTTATTGCATGTGGACCAGAAAAGTTCCGTTACCAGGATGATTTCTTGCTGGATGAAAGTGGTAAGATGTATTTTTTAAATGTTTACAATGAGAGTAAAGGACAGATTTCCATATGGTGATGATTAAACAAAAGCAGTATCACCTGGATCGATTTCAGAAATAGAACAAATATTTTAATTCTAAATACTGAAAATAAGGGAATTGAAAGCAACAATAAAGCTGTCTGCCAATTGCAGCATAAAACTTGATTTCAGCCTGAATTTCACATATCATATGAAAAATCATGTTTGGTGGAATTCCTTTTTCCATAAGGTCTTTTGTGGTTTGGCTTTGAATTTATTCTGTTTCTTTATCACAATTTCTCAGGCTCCCAGTACTTACCATTGAGATTTAGTTAATGATTCACAGGTAATGTGATAAAGAAAAATAGATAAAATTCTATGTGGAAGATAAAGACAATCAGCAAATGCAGACAAAGTCATCTGAGAAAATTCAAGGTGTTCTCTGTTTTTCAGAGGCTGACTAATAGAATAATGAAATCAATGTATGTGATACTCTAAGGAAAATGCATGTTTTGTTTTCAGATATCTTTCTTGTTACAAAGAATATGCCTGACTTGGGAATCACAATTGTAAAGAAAAATAAGAAAAAACTAACTATAGACCTTGTGCATTTAAATAAACAAACAAACCAAGCAAGCTGCCAACAACATTGAATTTATTTTTGTGTAGAACAAGAAGTTTTATTGCCCCTACACTCTTTCTCAGTCCATGGTATCTTTATAATCCCTTGGTATGAAAATCTCTCATATTTTTTCAGCCTATCAAAGGTCTCAAAGAACACTTGACTGAAGAATCAGTCAGAGAAGGTTTTGTTACAGCACTAACCACTTCACAGTCATTATGTGCGTACCTGTCCACCTCATCATGGTTTTGATGCAATTATACTCTCACAATTCAGGATGGTGGAATTGTATTTCTCTGACTAAGCTGTGGGGCTGGAGGGCTTCTGTGTTTACCCAGGTCCACACAAATGCTCCATTAGCTCAGGTAGGAGCAGAAGGCGGCAACTTGTGCAGACCTGACTCTGTGAGTTGAAGGATGACTAAAATAGGAGGTGTTTTCTGGGCAAAGGAATGACCTTTTGTGTCAGGCGCAGATGGAAACAAGAACACACTCTCTGTTCCTCTAGAGAACCTGATAATATGGAAATAAAAATCAAAGCACAGTACCAGATCTTCTCTTTGCAGTAATGAAATTGCTGTAATTGCCTCTGAGGCAAAATGTATTAATGGTGAAAAAGTAGCTTTAGCCATCTTTAGGATGAGAATTAGAAAGCTGAGGGGGACATTGGAGCAGCAAAGGAGTTTCCCAGGTGGCTTTGTGCCCAGAATGGAAATCCTTGCCTTTAAGGAGAGGAGACCCAACTAGCTGACTGTGTAGTCTGGATTCACTTGTTTCTCTCATCTGAAAGATGCCACTGGTGGCTGCCCAGTGTCTCCTCACAGTGAGCCCTGTGGCAGTTCTTCCAGCACTGACTCAAGAATCTGAAAACATATTTATCTGAATCCCTTTTGGAAGTATGTAGCTGGTTTCTGGAGGTCTCAGTGGTTTCTGGTGTCAAAGTACAGACGCAGCCTGATTCTGCTTAGTCTTTGTCTGTCTGACATATCAGCATCTCTTTGAGTAAGCAATGGCTTTCTCTGAAACTTCGGTTCTTAAAACCATTTTTTACTGCTCTTAAAAAAAGAGAAATCCTTAAAATCTATGCTGAAAACAACTTTAGTTATTTGTTGTAGTGTTTGCTTTTCTATCAGGTAAAGATTCAGTGAACGTTGACTGTTTTTTTACTGCAGGAGTGAAGAAAGGGGAGAAAATCAGATTTCAGACTACATCTCTAATTCCTTTGAGAAGTGTACATCAACTTTGCTCTCTCTTTTTCAGGAGGTTTGGTAGCAGAGAACTTGTTTAGGTTGCTTGCCAATAGCAGCTGATGTACCAACTGATATTCATCTAGTCAGCCTTCTCTGAGCAGGGGCAAGAGCTGGAGAGAATATTTTTTTAAAAAAAGGGCTTTTAACTTGTTTTGCTTGGCAAATGAAGTTTGTGTGATCACAGTGTGTGTCTGTGCCTTCTTCATAGTTAATCTAAGAATGTTACAATTATTAGGAAATGCTGTCCAACTATGCAAGGCTTGTAAAGCCTGTCTCTGCTTCTCTGAAAAGCATCTTGAAGCAACACTCAACTGGTTTGTCACCACATCCCTCCAGTATTCTCCAGATTCAGCCAGATGATCAGAATAACAGTAAGGGGGCTGCGGCAGCAGGAGTAAAGAATAGCAAAATTTGAAGGTGGGAAACATAAGTGAGAGAAAAAAACATATAATTAATCAGGGTTTTGGGCTTTTGAGAATTAATTCTCATAGAGGAGGAAGAAGAATGCCATTGTTTTGTGGCCTGGGTTCAGAACTCCTGAGACTATAGAGGTGAGCAAGAAGCAAAGTTTATGGGGTTGGGAAGCCAGTCACCTGTACTGGGACTCACTGTAGCTAACAGTAGGTAGCTGCATGTAGGTAGGTACCTGGGACTGAGCCATTCCCAGTAGATATCTTTCCCAGCAAATAAAACTTAGACGTCCTGATGAAGTAGACGGTAGATGTTCAGTTGACTCAGTTGAAAGTGGATGTTTTCAAGAGTTCATGTGAATTATGCTCAAGAAATGTCTGGTTTGCTTCTGTAAAGGCATCTAAATGCCTTATGTAGCTGTTCTTTTCTACATTTCAGGTTTTTAAAGCTGCTGAAAAACTTTTAGGATTAATTCCACCCTATCAGAAAGGAAAATCTTACCAGTTTTTATTATTTCTGGTCATCTTTGTTTCTCCTGCTCCCATGGCTTGCTCTTGCCTTTGGATAGCACATTCTAAGAGCCATAGAACCAGAAATTTAGAAAAACCAGTCTGGAAGTCAGTGAATCAATCTCCCCATCTAAACGTGAGATTAACATTCCACATTTAATTTCTGGCATACTTGTCTAACAAGCCCCTTTAAAGCCGTGATGAGGAAGAATCTGTATCCTCCCAAGACATTCTGTGCCTGTGGTGAACTCTTACTGTTTTTCAGCTATCTTCCCCAGATTCCCTTGCTATAAATGAAATCTATAACTACATTTCTTATCTACTTTGACCATGATTCATTTTTCTTTGAAAAAATCTGTGGGCTCATCAGTTTTCTTTTCTTTAGGCTGAACAATTAGTTCAGTTTTGCTTTGACTTCAGGCTCAAACCTGCCCTAAGGGAATGAAGGTGTGTGTTCCTTCTTTATATCATCTCCCTTCTCTGTTTTATGTCTTTCAGGAAGAGGCATTGCACATCCCCTTGGCAATCAGCTAAGAAATGTCAGTTAATTAGGGATCCATCAAAGAGAAAAAATAAGCAGTCCTCTCTATCCATTGCAGTTTCTTTCCTGCCTTGATGTACAGATGGTTTTCATGCTAACCACATTGCTTATTACATGAAATGCAGAAACAATAGGCATCATCCCCATCATAACTCCTAGCAATCATCTCCATATCTGACATGATCAATAGATACAGTAACCACACACACCTTCATCATGAAAGCTGCAGATGGGACATAAAGATGCGAGTGACCATAAAATTAAGAAGTAAGTATTCCCTGTTTGTCAAGCATCAGTGGTGATGCTATTTTCATAGAAAGCTTTTATGGGAATATGTAGCACAAAAAACATTATATTAATGAAGCACACATTGCAGCAGCTTATAAGAAGAAAAATTCCTCAGCATAGAATATGGCAGTGATTGCTTCAGGCATTGTTAGCTTGCAGTTTTGGAAACTCTCCCAGAAATCCCAGGTTTTCTTTAACTGGTGGTTGTTCAGTTCTCAAAGAAGAGGTCAGAGGATGCTTTTCAATAGCCCTTAGCTGTGTGTTGGCAAAGATTAAGGTTTAAGGGCCACTCTCACAAAAATATTTGCCATCAACTATTATTTAGGCACCTAAATGGGATTTTGCAATGTGAGTAGCTCATGAGATTTGCCCTCATTCAGAGCATTTCCTTAGCTTATACAGATATTTCTTTCTCAGCACTGTAAAAGAAGAGCTTTTGAGGCTGGCAATATTTGACGTAATTTTTTTAAATTAAATTATTTTTTATGTTCTGTTAATGTTTTCTGAGTGCTTTGGAAGCTTGAGAGTTGCACAAAGAGAGTATGGCAAACTTCATCACGTACTGAGATGCATCATGTACAAAAGCTGCAATCTCAGCTGGCCAACGCCAGTGTATCTGCCTCCAAGCAGAGTGTAACCAATATAGAATGTCTGGATGTGAAAACAACTGCAGATTGCTTGTCAAAAGCACATATTACTGTTATGGAAACAATGAGGAGAATGACTCTGTTTTAGGGGAAAATTAGGACTGGAATCTTTGAAACCTAATTTCACTTTGACTTTGCTGGCCTGTCTTAGTCCTCAGCTCAGCATCTCTGTGCCAGCAGTGTTACTGCTTCATCTTGCCAGCAGCAGACAGCTTGCCAGGAAAATCTGAGTCCTGCAGTGTCCGCACACGCGTGCGTGTGTGCGTGGAGGCAAGCACACACATCTGATCCAGGAACTGCAGTTAAGGCCAGGGCTATCATGTTTATGCCTGTTAATAGCTGTCATGTTTCTGCAGCCTTCATTAATCTGTCCTTCCTAAAAGAGCCAGGAAGGGGAAATCGGTTGTAGTCCTCATCTACCCTGATTTATAGGACAGAGGCTGATGTGTTAAGCAGCTTTTGGCTGGACTTAGGAGTGGAGAGCATGCTGGCTGACTTACTCTGCCCTCATCAAAAACTCGTGCTTTGGCAATTGGAAAGTAATGGTGGGTTCTGGGGACTTTGAGATACAACTTTGCTTTCAACAGAGGCATAAATATAAAGTGTTCCACTGTAGTGTGATATTTTCAAATGTCAACAACTGCTGGGCCTGGAAACAGATTATCTCTGTACAAGGGAAAAACAAACGAAGGCAGGAGAGGCCAGGCTCTGGTTGGATGTACCACTTACTGGTACAGAAAGGGAAGAAGGAATGAAGTTTTTTTTCCAATGGATGTGCATCCAATGCCTCCTTTATTTTCCTTCCTACCCCACGACCTCCATTTTCATCTCCACCCTTTCTTAGTGCTGTAGGCAGTTGCCCAGTGCCCTGAGCTCCCTCCTGTTTGGCACATCAATACTTGTCCTCATTCCCTCCCTCACAATAAGGACCTTAACAGAGTCTCTCTTTTACCCAGTAGTGGGACATTCTTCAAGTTTCTCCAAAACTCTAACCCCTGACTGAGAGCACCTGTGTCCATCTGTGCTGGAAGTGCCTCCCTCCCCAGGCCTGTGCACCCAGCTTGGCTCTGGCTGCCTGGAAGTGCTCGGCCATGTGGCAGCGTGCGAGTGACTCACTTGTCTCTGTTGTGTTAAACTCTTGGAAGGAGGATGCTGATCTTCAGTTAAATTCTCAGAGCAGGCTGTTAGCGTGATCGTCAGGTGGATGTTAATATATTATCATGTGGAGTTCATTAAATAAAATCTGTCAAATGAGCTGCTCACATGAAAAATGCGTTCACAGAACTTCACTTTTATTCTATGCAGCATTTCTCTTTTAATATATGCCTTTGTTATAGGTATGTTCTTGATTTCATAAGCCACGTCTTTATCTGTTGTCTGCAAATTTGCTTTCAATATTCTCCACTGTGTCTCACAACTCTAATTATTTGAGACATTGCTTCTCACCTTTCTGCCTAAGCATCTCTAGCAGAGAAAACTTGGCCACTTAAATCATAAATCTTTGCTTTCCCTCCCAGCTGGCAGATTTATAGACTTGAATGAGGGATGGTAAAGGTTTCAAGAAGATGACATATGTGCTTTCCAGTCCAGATTTTCACTGAAATGCATGTCCCTTACCCAACTCCTCACCATGCATGCATGTATACTTGCATAGTTTTCACTTTTCATCTATGTTGCAGTGAAGAAGTTGCCCGTATGTATAGCCAGGAAAAATTGTGGTCACTTACAACTCACTAAACAGCCATTGAAACTGGCCAAACAGTAAAACTGCAGTTAATGCTAATTCATTCTGCTCATTGAACCAAATGTTCTTCAATATGTTTTCTGCAGTATTTGCTTTCCCTGATGTCTGTTAAATATAGCATGGATGAAATGCTATCCAATAAACTAGAAGTGGTGGAAATTCCCATTTCATTTGCATAATGAGGTTTGAGCGTGCATATTCCTTCTACCTTTTTCAGCAGTGAAACCGATTTTGGATTTCCTCAATAATATTTACATATTAATCAATTGTATTTATGTTGGGAATTTATAAAACCTCATCTTGTCTTAAAGAAAAGAGAAATTGTTATTAAACATCATCAATACCATTATATTAACGTACAGGGGAATTTAATCATAACACCTAGTGTTGATAAATAGTAAATAAGATAGTAGACAGAATTTTTTTTGGTTTTCTACAGCTTGATATTTTTGCTCTTTCATTTTAATTTTTTCTTTTTAAAATATTCTTCTTGAATATTTAGATTTTTCAGGTGGTCTGGGAGAACATTTTTCTTAGAGAACATTTTGAGCTGTTTTCCCAAACTTTGAACATCTCAGTTGTATATCCAAGTGCAGAAAGTGCAATCCCAGTGTTTACGACCTCTTTTCTAAACAAATTTTCAGTTCTGGGGAATAAACATGGAAATTCGATACACACAACAGGATAGATCCTGGGACTCAAGCCCTTTCTTTGACTGTTTCATATCTATCTTTTTGCTATGGATATTGCTTTATTTTGCAGTCTTCAATAATATTCCAGCTTGTATGATATTCCATTCCAGATTGCAGTTTCAGTTTTGAACTTGTGTGCTCAGTCTGATCCTCAGAAGGTGATAGCTGCCAAAACAGAAGCTTGCTTTCAGTTCTTTTTAGGAGAGTTTTTTTTCTTTTACTTTTCCAGTTCTAGTGATGATGGAAGTAGAAGGTAGCTGTATATTATGACACCCTCCACCAAGTTTGTTAGGTAGTTTGGTGAAGAGCATAGAGAAGTTTGACACACAGGATGTTTAGAAATTGCCTTTCCCATGTGTTTATCTTTGTCCTTTTCTTGTCTTGTTAATTAGTCACGTAAAATGAAGCATACAGTGTTGGAAATCTTGGTGAGTGCATTTGTGCTTCTCACAGTTTGCAGATCCTTTCCAATGCTGGGAACTATTATTTCAGTTTCTGAAAAGGTGTTCTGCTGCAAGAGATGCTTTGGGTGAGCAACATAGTCCAATTACAAATTTGTATGACACAGCTTTGAGATGAATGGTTCTTGTAGCATCAGTGCTTCATCATTCAGTCTGAGAACCTGAGCAAACAGTGCCAGCTGCTAAAGTGTATTAGGATGTGCCCTGGAGACCTGCCTGTTTGTTGGGTGGCATGGTTGTACCAGAGATTTTGTATGAAGATTAGACTCTACTTATCAGCAGGAAAATTGGGCTGACTTGCTAATTTGACCACTTTAATTTTCGACTTTTCACTAGAGATACAGTCCCTATACCTGGAGTTTTGTCATGTCTTGAGTAAGTATGTACAAAATTTTTTTTAGTGCCAGAGCTGTCCAGATATTTTTATCCTGGCAAAATATTTTGAAAAGAGAAAAACTATTCAAAATGCAGAGTTCTTTAGCTTTTAGAAAGCAAAAATGTGCTGAAGGCATATGAGGAAAATGTATTCATCCTTAATACTCATTAAAAGCTTTTTTAAAAAGTCTTATCAAACATAAACTTCAGCACAGCAGCTGAGAGAGAACCAAATACAAGCTGGAAAATATTTCAAAGTGATAAGGTCACAAAGTGGAGTACACTAGTGATGGATATTCATATTTATATAGTCATACATATTCAGTGACATACTGTGTATACAAATCAGGTATAAAAGCCAATAGAAGACGTCTGAATAATGTGTTGATCTGCACTGCAAAGCTGGAAGCTCACTATGAATGCTGCAAGAGTGGTTTGGTGATATTATTTTCAAAATGCAACCTACAGAAATTTCCCACTGAAAACATCAAAAGTCTTACCTGACTGCTCAGATTGCTTCTGTGAACACTCACCTTTGAATAAACTTTTTTTCAGAGCATAGCTCCCTGCAGGAGAACTGGATACTAATAATATGCATAAAGTAATGTAAGGCTGAGTAATCTTTAGGAAGTCTCATGTTGCCATGGAATTGAACACCCGTAGGTGGGAGGTCATGGAGCTCTGATTTGGCTTCTTTTATTCTTCAGTCAGAGCTTTGAAAATTTTGTTCTAGAGGAATTGTAACCTTGGTTTTGTTTTTTTTTCCTTTTGAAAGAAAATCTTCTAGGGATTTGAAATTTATTCAAGCAAGAAGGGGGCTAATTTGAGATTTCATTCTTTCAAATGAGGGATCTGGTCCAAGAAAAGTTTTTGACAGATTACTAATTATTTCTAATGGAGTGGAGAGTGGTTAAAAGACAGAGAAATTTAAGTTGCTTAGTCTTTTCTCTTACTCTGGAACAGAAATGAGAATTTTTTTCTCAGCGACTTAGAACTGTTAAGATTGTCTAGCAAAAAAAAGAAGACGACTTACAGAGTAAGGCAGTTTCTGATGAGGACACCATGTTCAGGAAGAAAAAAAAAATCCTGGAAGAGAAGAAATTTGATGAAGCTTTATACAAACTATTTCTGTCCTAAACTGTACATGCTCTTTCTCTTGTGCAAGCACATATTGATATCTGCAGAATAAGAGCCTTCAAAAAATGGAATAGTTTTATTTTTGCATAGCAGTTGCAGTATACTGCAGGGCTGTAAAATAGACTATATTCTTTTCTGCTTAAAAATATAAATTGGGAAGCCATGGGAAATATACAACAAGGAGCCTAACTTTGGGATCAAGTAAATTGCTGAAATTGACTTTTAAATTGGAATTTTAAAATTAATACTTAAGCATTTAATAATAATAATGACAAACCTGCATAAATAAAACAGGATACTTTTTAAAAATCACTTTGGGGAGGACTTCTCTCCTAAGATTCTGGTGGGAGTCTTCTGGGATAATAGCTCAGACAATATGCACACAGATAGCTGTGATAGTTCTTAGCAACAGGAGAAATTCTAACATAATATGGGATGCATTAGAATTCCTAGGTGCGTAATACAGACAAATTGCTTGTAGTGCTAGATGGGAGCATTCATCTATTTAGATTTAGTGCTGTTAATTTAGTGCTGTAATAATGATATTACAGAAAAAGCTGTCTTAGGAAGAGCATTAGATGTAACCATATATTGATTTCATTTATGTAAACCAATCCAATAATTAAAGGTTTTATTCTTAATAGGGAGCATTTTGAAATTTTGAAAGAATTAGTCAGTGAAGTTCATTAGACTTAAGAGTTTGGGGACTTGAGCACTGGAGGAGGTTTGGAATTTCAACCTGAAAGCAAGCCAAAAGCTGTCCTAGATTTGCATCTGTCCAAAATATATTGGTAAGAGTCCAAAGTTCAACTGGCAGAAAATGGAAAGCCTAAAAAGAATTGCTTAGTAGTCTATACCAAAACCTAGAAATGGAAATAGTCATGTAGTCACATTTGCAGAATTTATGCTGATTTTGAATAAAGGTTTTAGCCAGATGTGGAGATTAAAAAAACCACAAAAACACAACAAACAAACCATCACAAACTGAGGTCATGATACAGTGACAGATCTACTATTTTGATTTTTGGCTTCTATATTCAGCAAAAATAAAACACGTCACGGGAGAAAAGCCCCCTTTCTAATCGGAATCTTTGGAGAAATGAAAATTACTGTCCCAGGGAAAGATTAAGAAGTTAAATCAGTTGCAAAATGTATCATGTACGTGTAAGACCTATCACTGTTCAGGAAAAAATGAATTTGTATAGGATATTAAGATAGTAACAGCATTTAGTACTCTACACCTTCCTGTGGAGCAAAACCTCTGGTATCAGTAAAGCTTGTCTGTCATTTTTTGTTGACCTGAGTTTCCATATTGAATAAAAATAGTCTCTGAGTTTTCAGGGAGGATATCAGCCTATGAATAAAGTCATGTGTAAACTTCAAAACACGCCTCTGACCAACCTCTGAAGTATGCTGTGGTACACAGAATGAAAGATGGTTTCATGGGCTATTTCCAACCCAACATGCATTTTCAATCTGCAATTATTTAAACTTTCTCAGAAGAAAAAACCCCATCACTGGGACTTTACACACCTCAGTAAGTGTTGGTGTTAGCAGATGTTCTTAGTAAAGCCACATTTTCCAGATATCCCACTGTTAGCCTATTGCCAGGATGACTCAGCCTGTTTACTTTAGTTTTATCTAAATAATTATAGTAAAATTTAATTGCCTGAACCAGATAGCGTTCAAGGAGAACCCATTAATATTAGAGGCAAAAGCTGCCTAGGGATTTTTAAATTAGAGACAGCTCTGGAGTCCTTGACATTTTTTTACTTGGGAGACTTAATTTCTGGGTTTTCTGTTGATAGGTAGAGCAATGTTGCAATAAGTCTGCTTGGTACTGTCGTGGAGGTTGAAGAAGCAAAAATGTTGGTGGTCTGGCAATCGTGTGTGCCTGTAGATGGCTGGCGGGTTTTGTTACCCACCTTGCAGCACAGCTCGTGGTGTGAGGCATGAGGGTCCAGTGCTGTCTTTAATTGTCTGGTGCATGGGGATTTGTCTGTAAAAAGTAACTGTTGAGAAGATCCATATTGCAGTAACTTTGAATCTCCACTTTTGCCTTTTTTCCTGTATCCATATGTAGATTCCTTAGGCTCTGGTTGGTTTGATATTTCTCTGATGTTGCAGCTCAATATTTTTTTTTTATATGTGTGAAAATTTGATAAAAACATTCAAAACCACTAATATTTGACTCTGTAAACGTTCTTTTTTTTTTTTTTTTTTTTTTTGAGGGCCTCCCAAGTATTGTTGTTATTTTAAAAAACCATTGCAATACGAGGTGGTTTACTTTCTTCAGGCAACATCAGTTTATGATTTTGTTCTTTAAAAATTTCTGCCTGCTAACTTTTAATACTCCTATTACTGGCAGATTTGAGATGCTAACTAGAAAAAAATCAGTCTGTAATATTTTCAGTTCCTCGAGGTGTGTTAAATAACTGTATGTGCTGCAGGAGAGCCAGCATGTGCCTCTTTAACTTTCTTTAAAACCAGACCTACTGCAGCAGACACTTACATAACAGCTTGTGTTTAAATGGAACAAAAATACAGCTTTTATAACTCCTTCTCTATTTTTTAATCAAACTTTAAAGGTTTCATCTCCTTTTCCTACCCTTTACGAGTAATCTACACCTACTTACATGTTGCTGCCAACCCAAACCAAATTCATACCAGTTACACACGTTAGAATTTGGAATAATTGCGTTCTTTGGAGAAGTGTGTGATTGGTGGTTGGTGAATTGATCTAGATTTGGATTCAGCTTTTTATAGGGAAGTCAGAGGCATGATGTAAAAAGAGCCCACAGGCACCTCCACAGTACCCACGCCCTCCCTGATGCCCTGGGATATAGCACTCTCTTCTAAATGGCTGGCTGGCTGGCTGGCTGGATGGATGGATGATGTTTGATAAAGGACAAGATGAGAGGAAAACCTGCAGCAAATGCAAAGTAAGCATGACAGTAGTTTCATAATAAGTTCTGTCGGTGCACCGGAAGGTGGCACAGAACAGCCAACATTTTTGACAGAGTTCCAAGATACCTGATATTCTTGTCATGGACAAATCTGAAATTATAGTTTAAAGCCCTACACATGGATAGAGCTATACAAGGTACCAGAACCAATGAATTCCTGGCAGACGAAAATAATCTGATTCTTACTGGCACTGATCCACATTTTCCACCTCCAAAACAAGTGTCCTCACATTTTGCATGCAAGAATGCAAGACATACGAAACTGAAGGGGTAGGAAGAAAGAAGGTGCATGTCTCTATGGTCTAGTAAGTAAGGACATGCATCAGGGAGAAAAAGCACTTCCATTCAGCTCTTTGCTTCCTAGGATAGTTTGCAGTGTCTATATCCACCATCCCTTATAGGCAGAAATACACAGGCATTAAACATTAATTGTCACCTGTTTAAGTAAGTGTCCTGATTGCCAGGTAATGGAATGAAGCACCTTTGTAGGTGCTCTTGCTTGCTCATGCTGGCCCCATTGACTGGCATGGCCATATCACATGTCACTTTGTCACCTAGATGGACCACAGTCTTGGGAATCTATTTTGTGTCCGTGAAATCACTTTGAGAGTGAAAGAACTTTAAAAATGACAATCCAGAGCCAAGAAACTTCACCCTTTCTTGAGTTGCATCCATAAACCAAAATGCCATAGGTATGGCTCCTTAATCACACCAATACTTTCAGTTTTGTGCTTATAGGTATCTTTGGTGGGATTGTCAATGAGCTTAGACATTTCACATACATTAAGTAAATGGTGATCTTCAGTTACTGCAGGGCCTGTATTTTTTTATTGAGAACATCTGAGTTAAAAGAGAATTTACTGTTACTTTTACTTTTAAAACTGATTAAACAATATCCTTCATACTGTATGAAATAAATATTTTTCTCCTAAGTTCCTAAATTTTTTCTGGAGTTTTATGATCTACCCATATATTTCTCATTTCTCTGTGAGTCAAACAGTTTTGTTATCAGTGCTTTGTGAACCTATACCAAATTGAAAGTAATATTTATTGGAAAAAAATGGAATAAAGTATAGAAAAGTATAATTTGTAAATGACTTAAGAATGACCCTGACATCTTATAATCACATCTTGTGCAACAAGAATGTCACTAGAGCAGTTATTTAACTGTTCTTAAACTCACTGGAATATTAACATTGCAAAGAAGGATTTCTTTACAAGCTGGTGTTGTACAGATAGTCCAACTAACAGTTTTAGGTAATTTGAAGAAACTTTTGCCCAAAGCACTGAAAAAAGTAAATTAAAAGGGTCCAAACCAGTACAAATAGTGTGCTGTTATTCCTCTTCTGCCTTGTGGCATTTAAATATATACTTTACTTTTCATGTCCCCATTTATGCCTAGAGTTTCCAGAGTCTGGATCAGGTTGAAAAATGTAGTGTGCATTTAAATTTTCAGAACTTTTTGGGCACAGAAGTAGCCTTATTAAAAGACATAAAATTCTTAGTGTGTTGTGCTTGTGTCTGGTAACTGGTCTGAAGAGCAAAGTGGCTTTGGAAGGAGCAAAGCCTTTGTCAGTTAATGTCAGGGTTGAGAGTTTTGTAAGGTGATTCATGAGTTGTTATATCAGCAGACTCCTTATACATGAACCATGGTTATTCATGAGCTCTAGTGCTGAAAGTCTTATCAAGTACTTCGTGCCTGGGCTCCAGGAATGTGCTAAAAGGTTTTGAGCCATCAAGTGACCCCCGGATTTGTGGAGAACATGCTTTTTTCAGAATCTCAATCCTTTTTCTGGGTCCTCTCTTAAGCATAGCCTTCTCAGCCCTGAGGTTTGGTTCTAGCTGAGGTCAAAGGGGTTAACTCCCATTGCAGAAGTGCTGATGAAGTTTTCTAACTAAAATAAGAGTTTCTCTGATACTGTGTATTTCTGTGTTGTCATAAGAAGTAAACCTAATGGATAGATTTTTTTTTTTTTTTTGAGATTGTGCATTCCTTGGTTGGATTTTCATTGTGTTGAACGCTAGTATAACTTGCATTGCATTGTGCTTTAACAACTTGCATCTTCAGTGAGATAGGATATTGAGTATTTCCTCTTGTTACATTTATGATGTCATTATTTCTGACTCTGAATTCAATCCCAGTGCTTATTAAGTATTTGGAACTTGCTATAGGGGACAGACACACACTGATGGAGATACAACTGTATATATCAGGAATTGCTTGCAGTGTGGAGGTACAATAGGTCTTCTTTGAATGGTTTAAGATTAACTAGAGGTTATGGGTGCAGTGCAAAATAAGAATCTTTGTGAGATCAAGTGGGATCTTCATAAATGTTTTTCATGTCTCTTCTTTTTAAAGATACGGGCAAATGCTTCTAACCTGAAACTGTACCAGGCTAATTCTCACAAGATCTAATACACAAAATCATAGGATCTGAAAGACCACAGAGAAATTCGCAATTATTGTTTTTGTTGCAGTCCCTCGTGTACCATTCCTTAAGAATGAATCCTGAGTTCCTTCATGATGCTGGAAATAGATAGGTCTTGCTGCAACAGGAAACCTGAATAAGGAAGTTCAGTGATTGTTATCAAGAAAAGAGAGGCATATGTATTGTCAGTAATGGAAACACTTCAGGGGATGTTTACCAGCAACTCTGTTTATGTTGCATTTTCAAATAATATTGCTCTGGTTGGATATAAGTAAAACTTACTTAAATTTTTTAAAGTAAGCTTAACTCCATTAAACTACAGGAATGTTGTTGTTGTTGTCCCAGGATATGGACACACCTGTGGGGTGTTTTTTGCTTTATCATTGGGAGTTGTAAGGAGGACACACTTTCTCCAAGCTCTCAAATGAATGGCAACATACCACTTTTCTGTGATGTATGGCAATACCTATATCTGTGTTTTCACATTAGCTCTTCATATACTCTTTATATATTTGAATGGAGCAATGAATATGACTTTGAGATAAAGTTGTTCAAGAAATAATAGAATAGAATAGTTCGATAGGAAGGCTGTGAATTTTCCTTCTTTTCTAAGAGACTAATCTTCTGAAAAATGCTTTATTCTTATATGGCAATTTTGGGGAAAAAAGTCACCTGTAGACATGATTTGGGAAAGAATGTCCCTGATTAATTAGATCATGGTTGCGTGTTGGCTATGGCTATGGCAGAGATTTCAGATGAGCAGTTTCTCTGCTCACCAGGTAACAGAGAAAATATTTTAGGATACTTACCTTACAAGCACATAATGGATGCTTTCTGAATGAGATTAGAACATAATTCTCCTTAAAATGGCTCAGAAGTCCCTTAAGAGAAACTGCCTGGAAAACATGGTGAAAATTGGCCACCAAAGTTAGGAATACTCGTGGAAGAATATGTAACATTAATACTTCCTTTCTGTCAAATTCTTCACAACAACGATTGCACATTTTTGTGGGAGTGCTTGGCACCTCATAAATGGGAACAACTTCAGTAAACTAGTAAACACCTGTTTCCAGGAGAACAGGAAAAATAAAAGGAAAAAGGATCCTCAGCCCAAAACATGATTTTTAATAGTTTAAGTGAATTCTTCCTACAGCAACATACACTTGCTGTGCATTTATCATTAGAAGTAGCATTGCTGTCAGGCCTCCTGCTTGGAAAGTGTTTATATGCCACATATTACGTGTATTAGAAGTGCCTAACTAGGCAGAATATGATTGCCATCCCTGCTAGTGTAGTTGAAGCTGGCCTCATTTTCTTTAAAGTTGCCTGTGATCTGCAAACCCAGTAATGAAGAAGAAAAAAATGAAATGAAATGAAATGAAATGAAATGAAATGAAACAGTAATATGTATCTCCTGGGTATTTCAAAGCCAGAGAACACTAATTAAAATCTCAGACTTAAATATCTGATCCTTAGGGTATGAAACAGTGTGCATAGGTTAGCTAGAAACTGTAACTTCACAGATAAACAGGGGCAAAATGAAAATATAATTGTCTGGGGCCAGTTAAATTGGGTGTTAGAAGGATTTTATTTGAATAGATGTTGGTTTATACATCTTAATATATTATCTGTGCTGTTAGATACTTAAGCTGTAAGATGCCAAAAAGTGCCAGATTTGGTGCAGCAGTTACTGGTGTGTTTTATGCACAGTGTTGAAGCTGTGCCTTCTTAGAATGTAACCCCTCACCCAAGGAAAGTGCCCCATCTTTGCTGGCTCATCTCATCACAGGGCAGGGCATAATTCAAACTGTTTAGAAGTGCTGGTGAGAAGCCATTGGAGCCTGATGCACAAGAAATTTTTTGCTAATAATTCTACCCTGTCCTCCTTACCTTCCAAGTTCCTCCAAAGGAATCAATATTCCTTTCACATGTTTTCCTTTACCCTCATGTTGTAAGGAACTGAGTGATGATGCGTGGTCTGTGATAGAGAAGGGCAGAAATAGAAATGATGTGTGGAAACAGCTAAACTTGGACTATTATGAGAGTAGATACACTATAAGGAAAGAACTAAAAATACTTTCTGGATAGATTTACACATGTGTGCATACACAAATGGGAACAAAACCTTAATCACCAGTATACAGATTCCAGTGCTGGGGGATTTTATTCCTTTTGATGACCTATTGGTTTTCACTTCCCTTTTCAGCAGGTTTTTTGCAGTTTGGTTTTGTTCTGCCTTTTAAAGATCCGAAGTAATTAATTTCTTTACTGTTTAGTATTTGGTAAAATTTTGCTATTTTTAAACATCCTTTTAAAGAAGACTATGAAAAAAAAAATGTTTCAACTGGAAAAACAAACAAGCAAACAACCTGTCCCAATCCAAAACACTATGCAGTGGTACTCTATGAATATTAACTAAATCAGACTCACAAATGTAAGGGGAATTCAAACTTTGTTTTCATATACATCGTTATTTGGCTCCCCCAGTGCTTCAGTGTGGCTGTTTCCTCCTTCCACTGCTGTCCCTTAGAGGGCAGCACCCGGAGTACAGAACAGTGAACTACAGGTCACCTTTCCACACTGGAACAACCATAGCCCTGGACTATCAGAAAAGAGAAATTGGAAAGAAAGTTCAGCCTCTCACATGATAGTTCTGAATGAGAGGTGCTTGGTGGTGGTTGTACAACGTAGCACACCCAACCATGCAGTCAATGGGCAGAAACTGTAGAGGAGATGGATCCCCCATGATGCAGGCAGGATCTTCACAAAATATCTCTGTAAGGTTTGAAGGCTTTTAAAGAGCTATTTTAATCACATTAAAACACTTCTAGAGGTTTGTGTTTTGAACATGCCTTTGCTTTTCTGCATATCTATATAAATCAAAGAAAAACTGAACTTTATCAGTGACACATTTTAAGGAATCAGTTAGTTTGGGGAAAGGTCAAAGTCTGCTTCCTTCTGGTTTCTTTAACCTGACGAATAATGCACTTTCTCCTCACCAGCTCTATCTTTTGTGAATAAGTTGAGGACTTCTAAGTTGGGTAAGTCAGTCTGAGGACAGAGAATAAACATGGAAGATTTCAATCCGCATTTAAAGTGTTCGTGAAGATTTATAAGGAACTGATAAACAACATTTCATAATGGGAGGCATCAAGCAGCTTCAACTGTAACATTGAGCTGAATATTCAGTTGAAGTGAACTGTTATGTTCCACTTAATGTAATCTCAATAATGTGTTTTGCAGTAGAAAGGAGGGCTCATGATGTGGTGTAGGCAACATTGTACACGTGAGTTGTGAAGAAACAAAAGTTGCTGGCACCAAATATCTTATCTTTTTAATGTGGCAGTGTGATAAATATGAGTCAGAGAACAGAATAATTTGGTGTTTCTTTGTACATCTCTTGACATACACTTCATCAGAAGTATAGAATTTTAGAATTGTTATTTTATTTTAAAAATGATTTTAAATTGTGGTACTAATTGCCAGAGCAAGAAAATCTTTGCATGTTTTACATTGGGATGTCAGTAAAGTATGGTGTCTGGAGAATGATGCAAAGGTGCCATCCAGGACTTCTCCTGCAGTTGTTAGCCTGAGGGCCTAAGTCCTCACAAAATTCAGGTGCTTGGAGATGCCTGAACACATAAACCATCAGAGCAAAAGAAACATCAAAACAACACAATAGAATTTACTGGGTATCTTTTACGCCAGAGAATTCTATGAAAATGTTCAAAAATTTCTAATGTGTTATCAAAACCTAGGAGTATGAACTGGCTTTGGTAAAAATAAAGAAAATAAATACCTGTATATTAAAATATTTTATCTTTTATGACTTTTTGGAGGGAGGAAGAAATTTTAGCTTGATATTTAAACTGAATGAAAAGGTCATTTTAGAAGCAAGTTGCATTGAGCTAAAAGCCTTTGAAAGATGTAGAAATGAGAAGATAAGTTAGACATGTGAAACTCATGTTATTAAATCTGAGGCCCGAAATAGAATGCAACCCTGGCATTTGGTTTTCAGCCAGTAGACATCTTTGAACTGAAAAAGTAAGTTACATCTGTCCCTCTGCTGAAATTCTGTCTTTAGTATCCTTTCTTTTCATAATGCCAGTGTATATGTTGCAATATGACATGTTTGGAACAATGAAAATTAGAAATTAGCTCCATGGTGAAAAGAGACTATTTTCTAGCACTATGTGATTACTAATGGTAACTTCAGCAAACATCTGTGGCAACCCAGAGCATTTAAAACAACACAAAAAGTAGTCAAAAATGCTATAATAAGAAAAACAGTGACAAAAAGCAGTATAAAATGTGATGGTTGCAGCTTGCTTGAATTGGAAATAAAAAGACTAGTCTTACACTGCAACTCTTCCTTTGCCAGGACACCGCTGTTCCTACTGCTGGCACTGGTGGGCTTCCCCTCATGTAATCTTCTCAAATTCTCTCTTTATTGTCATCTGCTTGTTCTCCCACTGCAGCCCCAGTGTTGCTTGTGTTATATGCAGCCCCTCAAATGTGATTTCTCAAGGGTTCTTAATTGTCCATTCCTGGCTGGATCACAAAGTGTCCTCTGCATCCTTCTTCTCTTTCACCCTTTTCAGATTCCACACAGTTGATCACACTTTCCACAGTAACTTCTTCACAGTTAGCTCCTGTATTTTCCCCTCCCAGTTTCTCTTCCTACTCCTTCATTGCTTCAGCATATCATCACAAAACCAAACAAAACCCCCGCCTATTCCTAGGGGAGAGGGGAGAGAGGGTAGAGACAGAATAAGCCTCAAAATGTGGTAAGGTGCTGGTAGACAGTATTTTTGTTTCTGGCTGAGTTAAAGATGTTCTTCAAAATTGTTACTGAGTCAAAGCTTCTGTGTCCTGCGATTTTCTCATGAATGCTGTTTCTTAGACCACTTCATTTTATGATTTTACTGATATTTGAAACAAAAATATCCTGTGTTCCTTTTTTTTAACTGAAAACTATTGTGTTGCAAATGTGAAAATGGAATTATAGGGATATGTATTTATATTAATGGGAGAAAATACTATATCAGAGTATTTCAATGTTTTTTTCCTCAAACATTTTTTCCTTGCTTTGGGTCTTTATTATTTTTTTATGCTTTGAATTTGATGGTCTTACATGTTAGGAGTGACCACTAGCATTTCCTACTTACAATGGTTGTACTGCTTGTGGTACAAGCAAACTCACTGTCAAAAAAAGAAAGCTTGATTACAAGTTTGGAATATTTGAAGAGGGTGATATTTAGGCACTCTTACCCCTTGAATATGGCTTATTTCCAAATTTTATTTTTATCTCCTGTTCAGAGTAAAAAAAAAAAAAGAAAACAGATCATTGTAATTAAAAACAACCCTAAAATATCATTGCAGTAATATGTATAATTTATCTAGGAAAAGATGGAAAAAAATAGGAAGTCTTATTAGAAGGTTTGTGTATGGTTAAATATAATCCAAGGGGAACATTGTCAGCTACTATATATTGTCATAATTCCTTCATGGTAACTCAATTTAAATCAAAATATTCAAGCTGAACATGTGCACTGAAGTGTGCATATTAAACATCTGCTGTTAAAAAAAAAAAGTCTAAAAGTATTTAGAGAGGGAAATAAACTGTGAAAAGTCTGCTTTATTTTGTTTTATCTTTTTAGACATTTAGCCCTGTAGACCATATAGGCAACATTCCTAATATACCAAGGCCTTTTAATTATGGAAATAATAAAACCTAGGATATGCGAATTAATAGAGGGATGTTTGCTAAACCAATGCAGTCAGTTTCTTTTGGGTACTCAACATGATGTACAGGTAGAAAGTTACAGAAATTCCAAAGAAATTAGGGGAACAGTTTTGTAAAAGAAGATGGAAAAAAATGGATAGAACTGGGTTGCTTCTTGGGTTTTTTTATAGCATGCTTGGAGAATAAATTTTCTTTACTGATGCATGTGCTAAAAGAATCTTGTGCTGCAGTCTCTCTGCATTGCTTTCCAGAATTTGAGGATGAAATACATGGCTCTGTTTTTCATACTGGTTTACTTGAACAAAGATACCAAATTACTAGCTTTTTGACCATGTAAATTTGCAGAAAAAA
Source organism: Drymodes brunneopygia (assembly GCA_013400955.1). Classification (NCBI taxonomy): domain Eukaryota; kingdom Metazoa; phylum Chordata; class Aves; order Passeriformes; family Petroicidae; genus Drymodes; species Drymodes brunneopygia. Next base: position 1,239,754 of record VZTZ01047394.1, on the reverse strand, counting down.
ATACCCAGCCTGGAGAAGTTCAAGCTTCTCTAGGATGAGTGCAGGGGTTCTCATTGCTGTGTGCACTGTCGCTCATTTTCAGGTCATGCAGCTGGACAGTTTTTGAGGTGACTCTTACAGTGTGAATTTAGGTCGTGTATCTGATAACAGTTTAAACCATTTGGTTTAGTATTCTTTCCCTGTAAGCTGAAAAAGGGAAAGACAGATAAGAGTGTCCCTTGTCTCCTTTGCTGCTTGGTAGATTGTAGAATAAATCTAGATCAGTGAAACATAAGGCTTTTGCTTTATGTAGGTGTTCTCCACTTCTATAGTACCAATACATTAAAATCACCACATATTTTCCCACCCCCTACGTACATAAAGAAAAAATAGCTTACGCCTGAGATGTAAAATTAATCTTGTGGAGATCAGCAGCACGTTGCTTTCCTCAAATCCTATTGCTTCCATAGAGATTCATTTTCCATTTCAAATTACTAGGGTAGCCATAAAATATTTAGATAGCTACGTCTGTAGAAACCTTTTGTTGGATACAATTGAGTCCAGATATAGAAGATCTGCAGTTAACTTTGGGGTCTGGATTTATGCAAACTTTAAAAAAAAAAATCAAAACTGTAAACCAATGATAATATCTAAAATTAATGCTGCAGAACTTTCCATATTATTTAAACTAACTTTCAGATTACAATGAAGTTAATTGCTCATTTGCCATAGTAATGAAAAGCAATGCACTATATTAAACCTAGGGTGGATGTAGAGTTCTATTGAAATAAAAAGCTTTCACACCAAGCTGAACTGGAAAAACAATGCACGTCTCTTGCATAACTTCTCCAGGTGTTATTAGCTGCTTTATTTTCTCCATGGTGTAAATTAGCAAAAGAAAATGTAGCATACACCCACTTGAGATACATAAACCTATCAAAAGTTGTGCAGAAGTAGGCAAAGATAACAGATCAGACAAAATTCTTTACAGTCTCCTTTGAACTACAGTCCATCCAAAAAAGCCACGCCTTTTCCCTCATGGAGAGGAGGTGCTGAGGATCCCCGTGTTGCCATGACAATTGGCTGCTCTGTACTTCACTAGGACTCTGGTATCTGTGGTGGAACTTCACACATCTGAGTGATATGTGTACATTTCTGTCCTGAAGAAGCACAGCTCTCCATTTGATTCCTTGATTTCCTCCTGTCCTGGCTCCCATGCAGTAACCTCTCCTGTCTTAAGAGAAGTTTAATGCTTCCTGTGAATTTTCTTCAAACAAAGAGTCCATTATTTAATCCAGTGCACTCAGATGTTCTAGCTGGACTCTGGGAAGAGGTGGGGGATGAATGGGAAGTCAGAATCAGAAACAGTAACACTTTCATAAATGGCTGTTCTTTTGTTATGTCTTTTGAAAACGGAGTAGTGCCTGCTGTGTTCCATAAACACATGCGTTGCATTAGGTACAAGCCAATGCATTTCATTCGAGCACATCTAAATATTAGAGGGAAACCAGCAGGAAGTTATGGTTGCAGGGAAAATTTATGGGGAAGAAGAAAGAGTTCTGCCTAGTTGAGCGATTAATAACTTCATTGGTAGACGTTTATAGGGTAATATTGAAAGAGCAAACAAATATAAGACATTTAATTAGGAAACTGAGAAAAAAATAACTAGAATAACAAAGGAGGAACTGATGTAGACATGTACAGCAACAGCTATAAAAGCATCTGTTGAGTTGCTCTTCATAATGAAGAATGGGGGACATAGCATCTGATTCACACAAGGTTTCTCTCAAGTCGCAGATCGCAATAGTTGTGCCAGTGTAAAACTGGGGATTAAGTATCTGTGTGTGTCTGGCATGCTTTTTGTGGAAGTTCTGAGTGGATGTTTGTAATATTTTGTCATTAGTATAACCCTTTCTCATAAAATTCCTATGTTATCCTTACCCGCCATGAATTCAAGTAAAACGTATCAGTCAATGTATGTGTGTATGCTACCACATTAATAATAATTTGCGGGATGATAGGGGTTGTTTCAGCTGCCTGATTCAATATGGGAAGTCAGTGAGATTGTAAATCATGGAATAAATTATCTTTTATCTTAAAAGAGAGTGAAAACACTGCTGTTAGATTTATGTGAATGAACATATGCTTTTGCACCTAGCTGTTCTGAAAGCAAATTAGTAAAACAGCTTTCCATACTGATGCATTTGAGTTTTAGGAACAATAGTTAAAACACTTAAAAGAGTGTTTATACTTTTTAGGGGTACTTCTTCATTTTTTGTCATCATGTGATTAAATAAATACATTATGTTATAACCGTTTAAATTCCTTTTTTTAAAGTCTAAATTATTTGCTTGGTTGACTTTAAAGTTTGCTTGTACAAACAATATCAGTAGCTTGAAAAGTAATCGCACATCAGCTCAGATGTATAAATTGTGCATATGCTCATACTTAAATCTTCTATTGTAGACTCAGCTAAGCCATGTTGCATTAACTCACCTTTAAGATGCATATATGCAAATAATGGCTCTGACTCAGCTGACATTCAGCAACTGGGTAAGCTGCAGTAACCTGATCATCTGCTTGAGACCCTTTTCTCTTTTTAAATTTCTGTTTTAAGGCAGACTTTACAATTTTTCTCATTTCTTTTGCTTTTTAAAAATACTATTTATATTTTGGCTAGGTATGGATCCATTTTTCTTTGGTGAGGTTGGATCAGCCAGATTCTGCACCTTAACTTGGGGCCACAAAGTGAGAGGGGTTACTAAGACCTGTGTCTACAGCTGTGGCTCATACTGCTGTGAAAAGAGAAGTCAAAAGTCCTTCTCTGTTAGAGGCACGGGGAGAAAGAGCACTCATCAACGAGCTCAGCACAGACGAGCACTGTGGAGCCACGAAACAATCTCCTGCCCACATGGGAGTCTGCAGGAAAAGGTGGGAGGTTGACGGCTTTTTGGATCTGGCCCCATTTCATCTTAATCTGCTCTGGCTCCTGATCTTTTCAAAGTCTCCCCATTGTGCATGTGATTTCTGCTAAACACGCAGAGAAATTTTTAAGATCAAGACCATATGATAGAGCAAGATTAATCTACCCTCTGGCCTTCACCTCTCCCTCCCACTGGGGGAGAGGTTTGGTTCTGCTAATTTGTCATGTTACTTTTTTTCTTCTTCTTCTGCCATCATTTTTTTTTTCTCCTCATGGTTCACCTAGATTGGGGACTTTTACCCAAACACTTTCAGCTTCTAATGAAGATAAATAGATTTCTTCATGTCCAGTACATGAATTTTGAAGACAACTTTGTTTATTTCACCCAGTTTTAATACGGAGAATTTGTAACTCATTTGTAGAATATAAGTGTTTTTTCACTTGTGTTATATATTGTGGCTGAGTGAATCCCTGTAGATCTGTGAAGCAGATGTGTTAGTACAGGCAGTAGAGCAGCTTCATTCCTTCCCTCATCTTCTGCAATGCAGTCAAATTCCAAATTGTTATGAGATACATTAATTAAATATGAATAAATAAAATATCACCAGATAATGAAGCTGCAGTCCCCTCTGTCATATTAAATCATTGATGAGGTGCCTGTGAGTAGGAACTGTGGCTGATGATGTCTTCTGCCTCGAAGTCTCTGATTGGTTTCGGGAGCATTTGTGTAAATTTTTCCATCGTCTTTGCATTAATAGCCAGAAAAAAATATTTTGCCTCCATAAAAAATATATGGATCATGATATCCTCCTGCTCATCAATCCATTCCTTTTATGCCTGCTGGCATCTAAATAGTAACTGAAAGTGGACCAATTTTGCAGGTAACAATTGTGTAGTTCTACTATGTTATCTTGTTACATATCAGTATGTAATTTGCAAGCTTGTTGGAATAAAGAGTTAGGTTTTTAGAAATAGATGCAGAGTGTCTCTATTACCGGTTTCTGTTTTTAAAGTCATATTTACCCTATAAAAATACTCATTTTGATGAAGGAATGGAAGAAATAATGAATAAAATAAAAGTACTTGTTTGTGCTTGTCTGTTTCAAAGCAGCCCAGATGTTAATCCAGCTATTTTAGATTCTACAGATCCTACTCTGCTGCAAATAAGGTCTGAATTACGTATTCTTGCTCTTCTGAAAATACCTTCTGTCCCCATAATGGCTTTTCACCCATCTGAAACGTTACTTCTGCATCCATGTCTATTACTTTTGCATCTATAAATATCCCAGATTTACAATACTTAAATTTAGACTCTACTGTTTGCACTCTATTCCTCTCACCTGTGAGAGGTACACAGAGTATTTAGTTTGTAAGTTGTGAGAAAGCAGATATTTGGTTTCATCAGATGTGAGTATTAGGGGAAGGAGCTCCTCTTCGAACAGTAAGGCAATTTTCTCATGAGACTGGTGACTTTAAAAGCTGCTGCTTATTTGAAACAGTTCAGGCAACTGGAATCCTATTCCCCTTCTTCAGCTGTTCGAGTTGATCACTTAATTTGTATAGCTCAGTCCATCAAGTGTTTCTTGCTGCTGGCTTTAGTCCATAACTACAGTGGAAACGCCTTTGCCTAGTCACGGTCTACAGAGTGATGACTTGAGATTGAGCAGTCATCAGAGTACTTGAGAGTTAGATTTACTATGTTCTCTTGTGTTTTATCACTGAATTTGCACTGGTTTATAATACTTGTATCCTTTTCCCAATATTTCTTCATTTTAATTTTTTTTTTCCTCAAAACAATGTCTCTAGTCCTCTGCTTTTATATGTTTGATGAACTACACCTTCTGTCACATAAAGATAGTATGGAATAATAATAATTAGGAGAGAAATTTTCCAAGGGCTGATTATTTTTCTTCCATACCCTCACAGAATTTCTTTTAATACTGGAGATGCCCAAGTGAGATTTAAATAAACCCTCTCACACAGTCCAGCAGCCTGTTGCAGGAGCACAGAAGTTAGGATGTGCTAATTTACCCTTCCGAGCTCCATTGTCACAAAGTTGGTGCCATTACTCAAGTTAATTCTAGGATAATACCTCCAGATCTTTATGCTGCAGTCACAGAGTAAACGTGCCTCATTAAAAAAATCCCCATTTGTTCATCCCATTCTCTCAGCACAGGAAAACATGCCTGATCTACACAACAGAGTTTTGGCATCCAGAATTACCTTTTATCTCCACAGGTTTGCATGCAGGCACATGTTAATGTGGAGTAAGCAAACAAAGCCCAGCTTGTGGCACCTAAGTAGAACCACATGCCGCAAATCTCAGCCAGCCACGCGGCTGCCAGCAAATCCTCAGTGTGCACACATCCCAGGAGCAATGTCAGCAGCTGCGAGCCCAACAACATTTCTGGCAGTGATGTTTTCCAGTTTAGGCCTTGCCACACTTTATATCTCTTGCCCATCTGTTTGTTTTGCATTGTGTTACATCATCTCGATTGCAATAGTTAAATTATAAAATCATCGGGGTATCACACAGAGAGGGAAGCTGCCTTGTTCAGGTTGCCTCAGAGAGAGCTTTCTATTCATAGAAGTTAGTGTCAGAGAAAGTGTAGAGGCTTTTTTGTGGGAGGAACAGACATATGGGAGGCTGGGACTGACACACAAAACCATGGGAAGGTTAGAAGCAAATTGGAAAGTTAAGGCAAGGATATGTTGTCTTCAGTGTTTCTACATTTTGGATAAAAAGTGGATTTATGATGTTCTTGAAGAGATTCTTGTGGTTCAGATAGTGGAAGAATGGAAGTTAAGAATTCTAGGGACTGTGTTTTATCATTGGCATTGCTGTCTGTATCAGTAATTTGTGACTTTGAACAACATTGTTTTCTGTATGCTTAAGTTAGTGACAAGAAGTCACATTCTCTCTTGGAATATCTAGAGGAAGGTAGGAGTATGTCCCGTGAATAAACCTGTTTTTTAAGTTAACTTTTGGGTTCAGCTGTGTTAGGAATTTTCAGTATTTGGGTTTTTTTTTAAATATTCTTGTTAAAAAAAAGTATTAGTGAAATGTATTAGTGAATTTTCAAAGGAAATTAAGTGGCTTTTTGAGAATATTTATAGGTAAGTTGGTAAGCATTGGGTTTGCATTAGGTCTTTAGTGATAGTTGTTCCTTATCTGTTCAGAAACAGCTTCAGAATGTTGTGTCCTTTCCAAGACTAGGAATACTCTTAAATATGGAATAGTTTCAGAATTTGAAATTAATGTTTTAGACAATTAAGACTTTAAATAAAAAAATATATTTGAGAAAATTGTGGGGGACTCACAAAGAATAACATGGCAGAACTTGTTAGATTAATTATTTGTTAATCTTTCATACTTGCTACACGACTTCGAGAGCAGCCCTATATTTTGTCAACTCACGTGACAGCCCTCTTCAGACAGTTAGTAGGATATAAACTTTGTTTAAAAAATTGGAAATTGATATGATTCCACACTTGCATTTCTTTCAAATTAATAGTGGAGATAGAGATATTTCTTAGTCACCACCTTGCAGAGCAAAAAATTTTATAGGTCAAGGAATTAAAGAAATGAAGCACTCCTAAGAAATGTGTGCTGCATTTTTAGGGCTAGAGTAGTTTATCAATCATTCGGTTTCATTTCACGATAGAAGGTCAACTCAAACTGGATTTGTCTAATATCAGCTAAGTTTGTACAATTTGGTAGTGAAATAAGGTTACAAAAAATAGTTCTGAAAACAATGCTCCACTGAAATGCTAGATACTATCATAAATGATACCTCTAAGTTTATAGGTAGAGTGTAAAGCATTGCTTTCAGCAATAACCTAAGGAATATAGTCTTTCAATCCATAGTTAGCACTCCTCCTGTCCCCCCTGCTTGCACACTGCTTGTTGATTATCATTTAGGCACTGCCTGAATATTGACCTCTGACCCTTACTTCACATGTTTGTACTCCAGAGTGCTTCAGAAGATGATGTAGGCTAATGTGGTTTTGATTGATTGGCTTTTTTTCTCCTTTTTAAATTTTTTTTTTTTGGTTTTTTCATCTAGACATGCCTGTGTATGAACTTAAGAATAAAAGATGTACTTCGAGAGCAGATTGAGTTGTGGAAGATGTAGACAGAGCCATGCCTTTTCATCAGCCCTGGCATTACAAAATCAGTTTAGATCTGTCCAGTGAAAGTAAAAAAGCATCTAATCCATGAAGCCAGTAAGAAATGTCTTCTCTCAGTATGAAGTTTTGTCATATAGTTGGAGGAAATGTACATATATCTTAATAGTATGAGACAATATTAGCCAACAAGGCTCGGAATTGTATGTGAAGAAGGTCTGTTTTTTGGAGATATCAGTTCTGCTAATGTCCTACTGAGAAAAATTCTAAAAGTTAATCAGTCTGGCTTTTGAAGACAAATAAAAGATTTATAGCTCAATAGTTTCCTCACTCAGGAAATTATAATGATTTTAATTCACCCATTAAGCAATCACTTATCCCTCGCTAAAATGTTCTTTGACTTTCAGTTAGTTTTACATTAGAGTGCATCTCCTCCTTTTACTTATCTTTCCGCTCAATCCAGGCAGAAGTGCTGACAGTGAAAAACTTTGGAGTACCTTTTATGAGTCATACCAGGAAGACTTAATCAAAAGAATAATAGAGGGGATCTGAGAGGTCCCAGGGAGGACCTGCTTGACCTAAATTGACTTTATAGGTTTCTGGCTAACCTGTGTGTGTGCAGTTGTAGTTAGGGAAATTCAACAAGTCCTCCACATGGTCTGTTCCTTTACTTCCTTATCCTTGCAGTTGAAAACATGTTTTCTTGTGTCTGAATTAATCTACCTTTTGGAAACTTAAGATCACTCCTCTTTGTCATAGTAGTAGGAATTCAGTTTTTCTTCATTTTGGCAGTCTATTAAGTATTGAAGGCAGCTGTTTTGTCTCAGCACTTCTTTTCTGAGCTAAAGATCCTGTTTATATTAGTTATCCATCATTGGTCATATTTCCCCATGTTGTAATATTCCTTAGTATTCTTGTAATCCTCTGAGGGTGAAATCCTCATGTTTATAAATGGGAAACACAAAAGTTGACTTCTTGTGTTAGCTAACACTGCAGTAGCCCTGGGGATTAATTCAGATGCCCTCCACAGATGTGCTACCCTCAGAAGGGTGATGATTCTATTTGCTGTAGTAGTTTACTTCAAATTCAGCATGTGACCCACTGCCAAACTCACGTCCCTCTTTGCAGAACTGCTGTTTAGCATTTATGCAACTGACTGTTGCAGTGATGGCTTCAATCTTTATTCTGTTGCTTATTCTTTTGTGGTTCTAGTACCTTGGATTTGTTGAGTTTTATATTTTTTTTCTGATGACTTTTTGCAGTTTTCAGATTTATATTGTTCCTCAATGGCTACAGCTCTACCTACAGTAGTGTTATCAACAGATTTTAAATGCATACTCAATTTATTAAGACAAATAAATATGGACTAGACCAGCATCAGAAACAAAACTCTAGTGAGCTTCTCTGCACATTGTCTCCTAGTTTGACAGTAAACTACCCTGGTTAGCTTTTCCAATGCCCATCTTTAAAGCAGTTTCTATAGATAATATTTTCTTAAATTGCAGCTTGAGTTCCAAAGTTCTGAGCAGAAAGCCTTATAATCTCTACTGTCTTTCCCATTATCCTTTATATGAAGACTACTTTGACAGAGTTTATTCTTGACAAAACTATTTTGGTTATTCTATATAATTTTAATATCTTTTAAGCTTCAAGTGTTCAGTTTCCTTTCTTGCTTTGTATTGTCATGGAAGCAAAGAAGCGTTGAGCTTGGAAGTGGCCTCTAGAGTTCGTCTGGTTCTGGGTGCCCAGGATTATGTCTAGATGGCTTTTGAATATCCCCAAAGCTGGAGACTCCACCACTTCTCTGGGATACCTGTGCCAGTGCTCGGTCCCTTCAGAGTGAAAAAGTGTTTTCCGCTGTTCAGAGGGAACCTCCTGTGTTTCCATTTGTGCCTATTGCTTCTTTTCTTGCCACAACCAAAAGGAAAGGAGGTTGGCTCTGTCTTCTTTATATTCCTCCTTTGGATAACTTTTCTCAATAATCTCAAATAAGGGTGTCTTTTCTGCAACTCCCAGTTTTCTGTTGTGTCCCAGTTTTAAAGACAGGCATTTGCTTTGACTTTTTCTCTTGTATCTTTACTTGTCCTTCACAATTCTCATAAAACAGTGTCTGTTAGCTCAGAGTTCGTCTTAGATGTATCTCTAAATATTCTTCATATCTTGCTAATTTGAAAATGTTATCTAAAAACTCTCTCTAACTTGTTCTCTTCTTTGTGTATCTTGTCTTCTAGTCTCACTATTGCTAAAGGTATGTTTTCTTCCTGGTTGCAGTTAGTCTTTTTAATGATCGTTTAAATAGCAAAACTCCCCACAACAATTGGATTCTCATATTCATTTCTTTTTAATGGATATTTTATATTTGTATATCCCTTGTTTTGTATAAAACTCCTTGCTAATCTAACTAATTAGCTGTGTAAGCCATGGGAATTTGATTTGTGTTTAACTGTTATGACTATAATCTTTATTCCAGTATAGGGTAATTAATTTCTTTGAAGAAAAAAAAAAGGCTTTTAAAACTTAATACTGCACAATAAAGTTGTTAGACTAATAACTGCATTATAAGTAGGCAGATTTAATTGACAAAGAATCAAATCAGAAGTAAGTAGGGCAGTTTAAATACATATTTTCTTGCTCACCACAAATCAGTTATGCAGAAAAATCTGCAACTTCAGGAGACCTTGCTGAAATGTATTGAAAGTCAACTGTTTTGAATGGTTGTTTCTCAGTAATTCCTTTAACTGATACTTTCCATGTGAAGATGATGTTCTGCAAATGAGGGTTTATATTTGTAACTGTGGAAAGGGCTTGAGCTTGTAAACTTCCAAAATAGTAATTTGAAATAGTAAACAATTGAAAACAAGTTACAGTCTTCAGACAACAACTAGTAATACCAGAACCCCAGAATTTGTTGGATTGCAACACTGACACATCTCGTACACCATGATTGAAAAAACATATGATGGAATGCCTGTGTACTTGAGGCTTAGGATGATGTTAATATTTACCATATGGATTGTATAGGAGGTCTGCTTATTCTCAAAGTAAAGAACAAAATTATTTTTAATAGGTGATAGGACAAATATTACCTCTTTGTGCTGAACAGGAAAGCAAGTCATTGATCTTGATGAATAGAATAGTTAAGAGATAATTAATTTGTACCACTCTCTCATTTCATCTGCAATTGCATGAATAAAACAGTGCCAAGAAAAATACCATCCAAACTGTGCAGATAAAATAAGGCACTTCAGTATTGAATTTTTCCTGTGGCTTCACCAGTGTTTTTGAGAGATATCTGTTATTATACTATAGGCCCAGTGTTTTTGAGAGATATCTGTTATTATACTATAGGCCCAGTTAACAAATTTTTGTCACAGAAAGAGAAGGAAAGCCATAATCAAGGGCATGCCACATTTCTTTGTTTTACAAAGAATAATGCTAAGGCCATAAACAAAAATAGTACAGGTGGTTGCAGTTGTAATCAGCTTTGCCATCTTAAACATTTCCAGTTAAAAGTAGCTTTGTGATATTTTGGTCACTACAGCTGGTATGGTAAATCTGCAGAGGTGTAGGGAAAGGGTGCTCAATACAAGGGCAAAGTAATGAACATTTGTTCAGGATTGGAACATCTTGGTTGAAGTGTATTGAGCCAACAGTGATAATTTAAATCTCTGGGAGTGGAACAGAGTATGTGGCAAGATACACAAGACATGTCAAAGAGAACATGTGCTAGGGGTATGTTTTAGCTAATGACAAAATTCTTATTTCAACTTGGTCTTCAGGTATCTTAAAAATAGTTTCTGATAGTCCCGTCATACTTTCAGAAATTAATATTTTACCCATGCAAGTTCATTCACAGTAATTCAGTCAACTATTTCAGATTCACTTAGACAAGCAGGTTTTGAAGAAGTCTTCTACTTTTGTCTGCCTACAAATGCAGAGCTGGAAAATAATTAGATATTGTGCCTTATCAGAGAAGCTGTTGCAGTGTTGACTAATGTTTTTTCAGTCCTTTTTTCTACTGCTGTAGGGTGGAATCTTTCATGATAGCAGGTTTCTTTTCTGATGTAAACCAAGATTTAACATAATGTTGTTTTTGTAGGCAAAATATCAATGTAGAGGTTTTTGTGAGATGAATCTGACAAAAAGGTAAGCACTTGGAGAAGATGGGGAGATAAAATCTACTCATGCACAGTAAAGTTACAAAATACAGCAAAAATCTTATGTTAATGTTTGTATTAAGTAAAAAAGCCTGTACCCCGTCCAAAGATACTGCTTCTAATTAGGGTATTTTCACCAAAACTCAGAATCTATCATTTGTATCTGATAATTCATGACTAAGATTCATCTTTTCTAACTTACAGGTTCCTAAGATAGGTCACAGAAATGAACATGTTCATTGATTGTAGAAAGACTGTTCATAGAAAGAAAGTTCATAGTTCCTCATATATTTAGTTATCTAGCACTAGATGAGTTCTGTCCTCCTAACAGTGTCTTTAAGACAGGAACATGTTTGAAGAAAAAGTAGTAAATACTTGACAATAAATTTTGATTTATATATAAGATCTGTTTACCTCTTCTGGTAAATATTTAGACTTTGGCGGATTTAGAAACATTTGAATTCAGAATCTGAAGATTATACATTAGAGCAGAATGAGATATTAGGATAATATGTGAATTCACAAATACGTTCCTTATTTCTATCTTAAGGTATTTTTGGAGTAGTGCATACATCTGAAAGCATTCTTTGCTTGAGTGAAATGATTTGTGTTCCTAAGACCTTTCAAGATTCTCTATTTTATTGATGTGTAACAAGGCATAGATAACTTTAATGGTTTGTATTTTATTCGATATGCTTACCCCACTTTCAGAATTGGAGAATGATTTTTCACATGAAAGGAAATCTAACTGTTTCTGTATTTTATACCCTAATCAAAGTATATTTCTTTGCAGAAAAAAAAAATGGAGATTTAGGTAATTGCTTCCACAAGTATTTGGCACTCAGTAAAATAGAATTCCCAATCTTTCTCATGTGTGGAAGACTGATTATTGGTATGAAATCAAATCAGAAGATAAGATGTCTCAAAACCCCATGCATTTACAATGACATAGAGCTTAGTGCATGGGATAAAACTTTAGGATTTTGCATTCTTTGCATACATCACTCTGCATCTGCACTGTGTTCAGGAGCACATTGAACAGGAAGACATGCAGAAAAAAATTGAAGTAGGCACAACCATGACGATAGAAGCTTTGAAATTACTTAAACCTCTGTGAAACACTCTATATCCCTTTCATTTTTGGAAATTGCATGATAGTTACCCTTTTGAACATGTTGTAATTGCAAGTCACAGCTGCCAGTGATTGATCAGCTGGGTAGGGTGAGTTGCAGTGTTTTTCAATGCCACTAGACAGGAGGCTACCATTTCTCTTGCTGAAGAGAGTGAAACTTAGTTCTGCAAACAGAAGATTACTGGCATTAATTGAAGGCATGAATGCAGCTGAAAAGTAAAATCTTATTAGCTGCATTAAGAATTAGCAACATGGAACAAATTACGTTTAACATTAAAAACTAAAATTGGTACTGCTTTTGGGGTAAGGATCCTCTGATTGGCCTGAGGACTTTGCTAGTGACGCTAATGTCTTTAAGCAGTGGTAAAAGGCACCAGCCTGAGGCTTACAGTAAAGTGGCTTACCAACAACCACAGACATCATTGATCCTCCCCCCTTGCTTATCTGCAGGATACAGCTGTTGCTGAAACCAAGTTAAATGTTCTCATCTTAGAGGAACAGATTGGCAGGGATACTGAAAATATAAAATCTATTCCCTACTCACAGACCTCAAAGAAAAGCAAAACACAGCAGAGAGTGATATTTTTGCCCAGAAAGAACTCATGAAGGCCATACAGTTAACTTCTGAGTTGCTGACAAGTAAGCCTTTTAGATCTCCTGGTATTTTAAATAACTTTTCACAGTCTTCTCTAGAAGCACATTAAACTTTTTCATTTTATGACACATTTATTCTAGATTAGTTACTCTCTGCTGCTTTTTTGCCATTGTAAAATCTAATGAGCGTAGAAGCTAATGTAACATTTTGGAAATGAAACATCATGGGGCTGGAGACTGCAGTCATTGTGATTCCGCGTGTTAGCATCCTTGATTTACCTCATGCTTACATTTGATCTATATGGCAACAGGAAGAGTCAAGAGCTCACGAGTCCTTATGCTGGGGTCTCTCCTGGTTCTGACAGCTCCTACGGCTCATTGACACCCCAGTGTACAATGTAAAAAAAAGTGTACAGTCCCAGTAACTCTGTTTTCCTTATCTTGTCCCTACCGTCTCAGTTATGTCAGATTGTAGCCTTGGGGTATTTTCTCTTTTTTCTCCTCAGCCCTATTGTTAATGTCCAATAAAGGCCTGAGAACTCTGTGGTAATATTCCATACTATAAAGGGACTGCAGTGTTACATTGTTAGCCTTGCTGCTGTTAGTCTGTACTTCTCTCTCCTACTTTATAGCTTTGTATGTGGTTATACAATAGAACATCTTATTGCAAGATGTTTTCGCTGGAAAAGCATTCTTATTTATATCATATTTTGAGTTGGAAAACAATAAAGCCTGTAAAGTTCAAACTGTAAAGTTGACCTTCTTTTGTCTTGCATTACCACGGGTGTCATCATTTTGTTCCTTTAATCTCAGTCAGTCAATGGTGAGAGGAAGGACTGGGGTTTCATGAAACATTTCTTTCCTTACAGAACATAATATAGAAACACTTGGTGTTTCTTCTTGGCTGGGAATGCCATGCCCACATGAGTGAGAAAGGCAGTGTAGCTCTCTTCTGTCAGGAGTTCAGATCTATTTCTGATACAGTTTTGGCATCAAAAGAAAATTGGGGTAAAAACACTCTTCTATTTCATGGCTAGCAAAGGACCCATTGTATAGTAATCCAAATACTGTGGATGAGGAGAAGGTATGTATTTATTTGCTCACAAGTTTAGATTCTGTGTAGGAAAGACGGTTTCAATAAAACATGCATTTTTGTTTTGTTTTCTCTATACACACGGAGCTCTCCTACAGCAACAGGCAGATTATGGAAATGTCCTAGAGGGACAAGCAGTGGTTGTGTGGTTTCTGAGTGGGATCTTTGCCTGCAGTAAAATTTTACTTTACAAACTAAATGTGACAACAGAATTGCATGCATAAACTGTTCCTGGGAGCTGAGACCTACTTACAACGAGCAGCCTGGTTACATTCTGCCCATGACTGAAAATCCTTTTAGACTCTGGAAGTAGTCTTGCCCTAGTCTTTGAAACAATGAATTGCTTGAGCCTGTTGTGTGCAGCACTGAAGGCTTTCCTACATGGCACTCCACAGGCCATCCCATAGCCCTTTATGAATAAACTTATAACCCATAGGAAACATGGCACTTGACAGGTTTACCTTAAAGAGAATATATGCTCATTTGAACTGTGACCTTTTAAAATTTCACAACCTGTGCATTATTTTTGACAGGAACAAGAAAATTGTGGCAAAGAAGTTGATAGTTGAGCTCAAAAGGGTTTATACAAATAGAAAAATAGGGAAAAAGAGGTTATTTCTGTGACAGACTAAAAAGGACTCAGTAGAGATGGAACCAACTCTGCTTAGCATGTGTCAGGCCACATATTGAATACTGCATCTAGTTTAAAGTCCCCCTCCATTCAAGGAAGGCAAGTAGAAGAGGACCATCATCATGAGGGGTAGCTGGAGCACTTGCTGTGTGAGGAGAGATTGATGGAGCTGGGCTTCTTCAGCCAGAAAAAGGAAATTGCTTCAGGGGTACCTGCCAGTAGCCTCCAATGTCCATGGGGCAGCATCTCTTCTCTGTTGAGGTGAAGTCAGGCTCCTCACAGTGATGCTTAATAAGAGGATGAGTGGTGATAAATATAAACTGAAACAAAAATTTTAGGCTGGATATAAAGACATATGTCTGAGATGGCAGTCTCACTGAAGTCCTGGTAGACAATATCCACTGCTATCCCTGCATCTGCCAAGCTGGTCATTTCATTGCAGAGTTACCAAATTGGCCAAGCATGACTTCCTATTGGTGAATCCATGATGATTACTTCTGATAATTTTC
This sequence comes from Drymodes brunneopygia, assembly GCA_013400955.1. Taxonomy (NCBI): domain Eukaryota; kingdom Metazoa; phylum Chordata; class Aves; order Passeriformes; family Petroicidae; genus Drymodes; species Drymodes brunneopygia. Next base: position 1,224,608 of record VZTZ01047394.1, on the reverse strand, counting down.
TTGTTCTTTCAGGTACCTTGAAATATTTTCATGATTCATTGATCTATCGCTTTCCCAGGGACTGATGTGAGGCTGATTTGTCTGTAGTTCCCTGGCTACTCCTTTATGTCCCTTTTGAAGATAGGAGTAAGATTTGCTGGGTCTTCAAACGGCTGTCCCAATCATCATTATAATTCAAAGACAACTGAGTGACTTCACAATGACATCAGCACCTCTGGGTGCACCCCATGGAACTATGTGTGTCTGTTTTGCTTAAGTATTCTCTAATCTGATCCTCTTCCACCCAGGATAGGTTTTCCTTTCTCCAGGCTTTCACCCTGCTTCTGGGACCTGGGATTCGTGAAGGTTGAAGCCTGAGGCAAAGAAGCCATTCAACACTTTAGCCTTTTCCATGTTCTATGTTATTTGCGCCTTATCTCATGCAGCAGTGGGTGTGCATTTTCCTTAGTCTTCCTTTTGTTTCCTCTGTATGTAAAGAAGCACTTCTTATTGCTCTTGACATCTCTCACCAGATTCAATTCTAACTGGACTTTGGCTTTCGTTACTGTGTCTGCATGCTTGGACTTAGACTGTATACCTCCCAGGTTACCTGTCCCTGCTTTCACCTTTTTTGTGCTTTTTATGTTTTAATTTGGTCAGCAGCAACCTGTTCATCCATGCAGACCTCCTGGCATTTTTGAATATCTTCCTCCTCGTTGAGATGGACTGTTGTGGAACTTGGAGGTGATCCTTTAATATTAATCAGATTTCTTGGGTCCCTCTTCTCTTCAGGGCCTTATCCAATGGGACTCTTCCAAGCAGATGCATGAAGAGTCCCAAGTCTACTTATCTGACGTCTAGAATGGTGATCTTGCATTTTGCCCTCCTTCAATCCCTTCACAATACTGAACTTTCCTATCATGGTCACTGCAGCCAAGGCTGCTTTCTGCCTTCATAGTCCCAGAGTCTTCCTTTTTTTGTGAGTGTGAGCAGAGCATCTCTTACTGTTTTTTTCCATCACTTGGAACAGGAAGTTGTCACGGATGGTCTCCAAGATCCTCCTGCACTGTGTATGCCCTGCTGCATTCCCCAAGTGGGCTGAAGTGTCCCCCATGTCATCTAGGACTATAAATATGAAGCTACTTCAAGCTTTGAGCAGGAAACTGGACTAGGAATTTCTCATGTCCAAACTGGATTTTCTTATGATCCTGTGATGCTTGTACATTTCTTGGATTATCATATGATCATTTGTGTTTCTCTCCTGTGGAGAGAGATCATTTAGCTGCGAGAGGTGACTCCCTTTTAGGGCAATATGCCATTAGTGTGGGGTTACTCACAGGTCAGGGACTGTGTATAGCCCCTCAGGATGATTTGCAGATGAATTGGGTTTGCGTGGCCAAGTTTTGGAGGTGGGAGGGGCTGCAGGGGTGGCTTCTGTGAGCAGCTGCCAGCAGCTTCCCCTACGTTCAGCAGAGCCAATGCCAGCCAGCTCCAGGACAGACCCATCACTGGCCAAGGGTGACCCAATTAGAAATGGGGTAATGCCTCTGTGATAACATGTTTAGGACTCTGGGTGTTTTTAAGGTATTGAGAGAACCTGAATGAGTCTTAATACTTGTAATAAAATAAGAGTTAAGTTTTAGCATGAATTGCAGGATAGATAATTGTTTTCTTTACATGCTGGAAATAGGAAAGCTTTTTACATATTGCAAAAAGTAGCTGTTTTCTTCATGGATTTTTAAGTTTTTTGACTAAGCAAATGATATATTCTAATGGGTTCAGCTTGGTTGAATCATTCTGCTTTAGTTTTGTTGTTTGTTGACCATTAGAATATGCAATTCCTCTTCCTGACTGTTTCCTGTGAATGAGGCCCACACTGGGATTACATCACAGTTTTAACAGGCTGTTAGGTGTCTGAAAATTTTACATCTTTGTTTACAGGAAGATGAAGAACCTGTTCACATTTGCCTTCTCTGTGGTTTCTGGAGCAGCTGTTTATGCCAATAAATCAATGTAAGAGTCCTGCTCTAGTTACCCAATGGCACGTAATTGAAAGCTTTCATCTGATTCCTCCTGTTTTCAGTAGATAATTTCCTCATAGAGTAAATGTTTTTCTCCATTTCCACTGCTTGTTCAATATAAAACAAGAGTAGTCATCAATGAATCACAAAAAAATGTCAACAGAGAGAAATTAGCTACTATTGGGCATTAGAAATGCAGAGAGTTTGGGAAGAAAAGCTTCTTTAGGAAGACCAAGGCATTTTTCTGGTCCTCTCAGCTGTGCTGGGTGTTTCACTCAGTAACACATCAGTTCTTGCTTCTATTTCCTTGAACAGCTTGATGAAAGATGAACAGTTAGGGCAGCCAAGAGAAATAAATTTCATTACATCATTCTCGAGTGTATATGTTTAAGTTAATTAGTTATGCTCAATTTTATTTCTTTGTTCTCTAATCTGTCTAAACTATGTTACAGGCTCCACTGATCTGTGAAGACTAAATAGTGTGCAGGCTTGTACACGGTATTTTGTGACTAGGAAGAAAAACTCTTGTTTATTTCTCCTAAACTCTCTTGAGGAACCTTAACCATGAGAATAAAATAGGAAACAGGTCTGGTACAGAGCTAAATGTTTACTGATGTATTTTTAAACAAGTGAAGTGTACTGACATTGTCAGGTGAAGACAGTATAAACATTGCTGCAGACTTCTAATTGTATATTGACTAAGAAGTGGATCTTTTTTTTCCCAACTGTGTAATATGTCTGGTGATTAATCTAGTATCCATTAGGAGTGCAAGACATCAGTGCTATGCACAATAAGTTCTTTCATCCCCAGGCCAAGAACCATTTCACAGGCATAATGCAAGGATGCCTACAGATCTGTGTGGGTGTACATAAACTCTAACCTGAACATCTTGTAGTGTTCTCGAGTGGGAGGGTAATTTCGCCTCTTCATTGATTTTGCTGATGTCTCCTATGAGCAAGTAGTGCCATTTCCCTCAACCTGTGATGAATTGTGTGTGCTATACAATGTGGGCTATTGCTCACCAGAGGATTAAGCAGGAGCAACAAACCTGCTTTATTTTCTTCAAACTTTTCATCAGTGGAAGACACTTGCGTCATCTTGTACAATTGTAACATTTTGATAGAGAAGACTTCCAGCTTTTCTAGAGGAGACTGCCTAGGTTGACAAAAATGCTTACATTGCATCTGGATTGTTTATCAAAAAAATGCTACATTACTTTTACTGAAATCTTCAAAAGCAAAGAAATTTTATGAGTAGTCTCAGCACTGTTAAATTAAGCTGTCCTAAGTACCTGCAGTAACCATGGTATTTAAAAGTCAGGATTACTGCAGCAGTTCTTTGTCTGGGATATGGTACGTACTGTACTTGGATTTTAATGGAGCCATTTATACAGGTTTTATACTTTCTCATAAAACTCCTCAAGGTGAATGAAAACAAGCGTGGGCTAAATGTTTTCACTTCTCAGTGCTCTTTCTGTTACAGAATCTTGCTGGCTTTCTTAATCGCTAACTTATGCAGTTTCTTTGTCTTCTAGAATGTCGGGTGGTGAAATCTACTTCCTATACCAAAATAGCTTCGAGTTCACGTAGGAGCACCACCAAGAGCCCAGGCCCATCCCGACGCAGCAAGTCTCCTGCTTCTACCAGCTCAGGTAAAGCAAGCAAACAGTCTTTCTTAACGGCGGCAACCATTCTGTTCCAATAGAGTGGGCAATGCACTTAAAATTCCGCATTTCTGTGGAAAAAGCATTGTATGTATAAAACAGTTTACAGTAAAAATGCACGTTTTCTCAGTGGCATCTGAGATTGAGTGTCTTCTCAATACAAAAAAATGCTTCAGCATCTTATAAATTGTACTCTGGCATTACAGTGGCTCTATTCAGTTTATTTTTTCATGCATGTTTTTGCTTCCAATACCTAAATACTGAGGAAAAAATGGTAGTCTTTGTACTAGGAACTGAATGAGAATAATCCAGAAAGTAGCCCAAGTTATGCAGCATAAGATCTGTGTTGCCAAAAGGTTAATTTCATAATCCTTTTTGTATTTTTTTTTCTGAGGGAGTGAGGAGGAAGTAGTGAGGAAAGGATTGATTAAAGATCATGAGAATACTGAGAAAAGGAGGGCAGGGCGGAGAAAGAATGCAATTACAGATGTGAATGTGAGGTGCAAAGATAGCTGAGGAAGAAATGTCAGAATTGACCTAACAAGCCAGTGATACAGGTTGGCGAAGACACAACAAAAAGCTTTAGAAAGTTCTGTCTGAAGGGCCTGGCTTTGGCTGCCTTTTTTGTAGCTCCCACTAGATAGCCAATGACTAGTTCACCCCTGCAGCTTTTTCCCAAACAGAACAAATAAATAAACAAAAAAGTGCATTAGATGATTTGCCAGTATTGGTGCCTGAAGGTACAAGTAATCATCAGTGTGAGCCAGCTGAGTAGACTCACTCAAACATTTGCAGTATTGCTTGTGAATACAGATTTTGCAAGAGGCAAACATTAGAGCTGTCTGAAAGCCACCTCCCTCTTTCTGCTTCAGTCTTCTGCCAGCAGATAAGCAAATGGCATACTGAAACCTGCATCCAGCACCATAAGGTCTTTGTGGGGAGGTGGTGTCAGAATGGCACAGTTCTGGTTTCAGAGAGGGTAGGGATAGACCAACTGGAACTTTTTGGGGGGTTTTTTGTGCTTGGTGTGTTTTTTGGGTTTTTTTGGACAAAAAAAGGTGAGAAAAAAAATTCTTGCTCTAGGAAGCAGGAAAGTGGGAGAGACATAATGAGAGACAGAGGTGTAGGTGTGGGTAGCAGGGCTGGGAGGCAACTTGCCTCCTACACATCCTAGAGAACAGCTGAGGTATGGAAACCTGAAAAGATGTAATGGGATGAAATATCAATTGTAAGGATCAAGCCCAGAGTAGCTCTTTCATAAACATGTTCAGTTACTTTCTTTGTAGCTAGGTGGAACAGAGTTTAATTAAACTATAGCAAGGGAGGCCCTGTTTGGTGTGTGAATGTTACAGGCTCTGGGGATTTTTTTTCTAATGAATTTGTGAGTACAGGTAATGAACTATGCTCATTTCTATGTGAAGCAACTGTCCTGCTAGGCATAATAAATCTATGGGATTTCTATGGGACTAGCAACATTTTTTCTGTGTTGAATATGTGATACCATGTTAGTTTTGGTCCTGAAAGAAATAGTACTGTTTTTACTTAAAGATACTGGGTGAAAAAATCTTAGCTTCTTGCAGTTCAATTCTGTAAAGGTCTGAGCAGAATACATTGCATACTTCAAAAGATCAGGAGATTTTTTCACAGCCTGTGGAAAAAAGGGAATGTTTTTACTATACTACAATAATGATTAACATATCATTAAATTTATAGCAAGAAATGAAACAGTGTAGTGAAAATATTAAAAATGCAAGCCATTTTGGACAGCACTACACTGATGACAGATGTAAGCATCTTAAATATTTCTTACGTGAAACCAATACATTTATAGGACAAAGGCACATGTTAGTTTGTCACCAGCAGCATTTCTTCAGGGTTCAGGTCTAGGGCCAGTTTTGTTCAACATTTTTATCAATGATCTGAATAGAGGAGGTGAAGGCACCATTAACAATTTAGATGATGACAACAAACTGGGAGGTGCTGTTGATTCTCTGAAGGAACAAGATGCTTTGCAAAGGGATCTAGATAGATTGGAGCACTGGGCAATGATAAATATCATGGAGTTTAAGAACAAATGTCAGATTCTGCACCTGGGATGGAGTAATGCGAGGCACAAATATAAACTGGCAGAGGAGTGGCTGAAGAGCAGCCCTGCAGACAGGGATCTGGGGGTGCTGGTTTGTAGCAGGCTCATGGCAAGTCAGCTGTGTGCCCTGGCATCCAGGACAGCAAATCCCATCCTGGGGTGTGTTAAACACAGCTTCACCAGCCAGACAAAAGAGCTGATTGTCGTGATGTATTCAGTGTTGATGTGGCCTCACCTTGAGCAGTTCTGGGCACCATGGTTTACTAAGGATGGGAAGGTACTCAAATGTGTCCAGAGGTGCACAACAAAACCGATGAAAGGGCTGGAAGGTATGTCCTGTAGGGAACAGCTAAGTACTTTGGGCTTGTCTTGTTGTGAGAAAAGGAGGGGCTGAGGAATGAGCTGATTGCTCTCTATGACTTCCTGAGGAGGGGATGTGGAGATGAAGGTGCTGAGCTCTTCTCTCTGGTATCCAGTGACGAGGCATGTCAGAATGGTTCAAAGCCATACCAGGGAAGGTTAAGACTGGGCATTGGGAAGCATTTCTTTCTGAGAGGGTTATCAAGCATTGGAACAGGCTGCCCAGGGAAGTGGTTGAGTCAGCATCTGTGGAGGTTTTTAAAAGATGTGTAGACATGGCACTGAAGGACATGGTTTAGTGGCAGACTTGGTAGTGCTGGATTAACAGTTGGATTTAATGATCCTAAAGGTCTTTTCTGGTGTAAACAATTCAATGATTCTGTAGCTGGGAAGCATTCCTTTACCAAGTCAATGACTTTTTAAAAATGCAATTTTATAATAGACATTTCATTAAAAAAAAAAACCAGCAGTAGAAAGAAAAACATTGACTCTTAGATGGTTTTAGATAAAACCCAAAGTTCTCCCATGAAATGCAAACAATTTGTACAGAATTCACTTTCCTAGCACCCACCAATGATTATTTCTTGGAATTATGTACCCATGACAGTAGCAGAGCAGAGAAATTGCCATCTAGCACACATATGAGCAGATATTTTTTTCTGTGATGTCTACATTAAACATCTCAGCACTAGAGAATCTCCTGAATGACTTATGCATAGCTGAAAGTTATACTTCTGTTGTCATGTTGTTACTGCTAAATGTATGTACATGTATTTTTATTCAATGTTTTTAAACTGCTTTCAGTTAACCTTTAAACTACTTTTAGGGATTTTTATTTCATTAGCAATAAACATGGAAAATTCTCGCAAAACAAGTAGATTCTTTGCTCAGATCAAAGGCAATACATATATATTACAAGAAATTAAAAGTGTATCATTTTGTGAAGAGTTTTGTCGTAGAACAAAGTTGAAAGAAGTAGGAATACAGGGCAGGCAAAAGCATTCTTGATAATGTACCCTTGACAAAAAGCTAAGCAAGGTGTATGGAAAAGACCACGTTGCTAATTAGAAAGAATATGATTCCTTTTGTTTCTCTTTGGTTCCTGCTGCACTTTGAAAAGTCTGCACATTCTAACTGCACAAAAGGATCATATGCCTGCTTCAGACTTGGAATTAATGTTCATACCGAGTCAATGGATAATTACATGGGCCAAAAAAAGAAAGTTTCATCGACAAAGACTATGTTAAAAAAGTATTAAAATCTCAAAGTTGGTTATTAAAACTGATAAAATTGTAGAATGAAGATATATCCTTGGGTTACCTTTTATTCTCTTGTGTATGCATCTGTGGTATGGTATAGTCTTTAATGCAGGTATTCAACAGGATAGCTGATTTGGATTCATCATTTTTAGAGTTAATGAAGGCAAAGTCTTTAGGCCATTTTCCCATTGTTAGAGAAATAGATGTATAAATGAGTCTAAGACATCTAGACAATCTATTCTGGTTTAAGCACTTAAATGCCATCCTCAACTATTTCTCTTCTTTGACACAGAATTTCATGTGGTCAATGAATTAAGCCAAACTTTGGCTTGCACTAAATATTCATAAAATCAATGAAGTCCGTGAGTTCCTTTTTCTGAGCAAATGGTGGTTCAGAATGATAAACTTTCCCAAATTCATCCCAATCACTTTTGAAGTTGCTTACACAAGTCAAAGGGGTTGTTTTGGGAGGTTGTTCATTCGTTGTTTTTCTGTCTGTGTCTTGTTTTTGCATCTCTATGTCTGGAACAATACTTTACCAAAAGCAGGGCTTTGAAGATAAACTCAGTAATGTTAAATTATTTTTGAGGAACTTCTGCTTGAAGTCCCTTGCTTTCCTTTTCTGTCTCACCTTGCTATGGTAACTCTTGACTCTGTGAGGAGCGGGCAAAGGACTCTGAATGTCCCATTTCCTTGGGGAGCCACCAGCCACTGTCCTGGAGAACCATTTCCCTCATTGTCTCATCTGCTGTTGGGGGAAAAGGACTCTTCATGACAATTCCAATGCTCTTAGATGCTCTTTCACCCTTTGCAGATGCCTTTTGCCCTCTCTTGGCTCCAAAGGCAGCACCCTTGGCAAGCCCGAAAGTCCTATACGGAACCTACCATAACAGCACTGCCAGGCTTTTCAGATCCATGGCCATGGGAATAACATAATGGGAAAAACAGGGTTAAAAACATCATCCCACAGGCTCTAGGACACACTGCTATGGCAGCACAGGGCTAAGTGGGGAACCTGTGAGTGGAAAGCAGGATTCAGGGTTTCAGGGAAAGCACCTTAGTGAAATCAGAGGCTACAAAAATGCTCAGGGCCACAAAGGTTCAAATCTGTGCTCTGGTTAGCTGAGGGCAAAGTAAAATCATCAGTCTGTGGGAAGCACACTCCCTTTTGTTTCTTGAGCAATACAATCTACAGTGAGCAAAAGGACTGCATCTGCCTAGACACCATTTCTTGGCATATTTTAAATGAATGTATGCCTTTACATAGGTGGTGTTTACCTTCTTTTCCGTCCTTGCTTTTTCCCTTCCCTTTTTTCCATAACAGAGCATATGTTTAATGTAGTTATATTTTCCTGATAGCTTCCCTGCCTCTTGAGAACAGATGCACCCTATTTTTATATAAAAACACAGAATAATTTTTTCTTCCAGGAGAACAAGCAAGCTAGGAAGATCTGTGTAAGGGCTGACTTCTCCATTATTATGTTTTCTTCAGTTTGTTATTTACATCTGACAGTGTTTCAAAACAGTACCACTAGACAGAAATCTCACTGCAGGAGGATTGCTTTCTGGCTTTTTACAAATCCATTTGAGGTATTGTCTGCTTCAAAAGGCTTTCAGTCTAAATAGGGAAGAGAATCATGGAACAAGGCAAAGAAGAAAAGCAGAAAAAAGATAGTGTGACCTCCTGGGCAGATGGAAGGCTGAAGTCTGATTCCAAGTTCAATAGATAATCCTACCTCTATTTAATTTTTCTGATGTCTTCTTAAAGCCTGCAAACCACTTTGAAGTGTTTTTGTTGGCATCACATAGTATTTGGGAAAGGGCATAATAAAAGAGACATTTAATTTTGGTGAGACTGGGTATCAGCTCATTGCTGGTGGCTGAAAATTATGAATGTCTGATGGCTATTTGGTAAGTGGTGGCTGCTGTCCAGCTGCCATTTAACACCATTGGTGGCAGCTTCAGTGTGGGTGAAGAGGTAACAGATTCAAAGAAAGGAGCAGCACTTACGTCTTCATCATCGTTATTTTTAATCAAATCAAGAACAGCATGGGATGACTGGAATTTCTGTACCCTTGGTCCATTAAATTAAGGAAAGATACTGTGTTTAGGTGAACTCTGGTTTACCTTCTGAAATTCCAAGTCTAAATTTCAGGACTTTCTCTCAACAAAAGTAGCTGCTTTTTTTTTTTCCAGTTTGAGCACCTTCTTCAAAATTGTTTCCTTCTCACTTTTTCTTCCCTGTGAGCAATCTCCTGTTTCCCTCAAGTTATCACTCAGAATATGTCAGATGCTTAAAATCTTATTTGCAATAGCAATTCTGGTGTTAAAATTTGATGTTAAAAAGGGTTATTTAGGAGTTTGGGTTATTTAGACAAGTGGTTGTTTCAAGAATACTTGGGTTGTTATGTACCTATTCCAAATGACAAAAGGGAACATATGTGAGGAATGGATAGAGTAGGTCATCTTACCAAGGACTGTGTGAGGGGTTATCTTTAAATTGTACCTGGGCAAAGAAATTGTGAAACTGCACGTCAAACTGAAGCCTGATCAAAACTGTAGATGTTCCCTAAAGAAAAAAATGGATGTGGAAATAGGATCTTGTGGAAGTCTTCCCTAGGTCAGATACTGGTGCTTTTCTCTGGTAGTTAAAAAAAAAATTAGAGGTGCTCCTCTGCAATAGGGTGTGTTTTCATTTAGTCTGATAGTTCATCCTTAGGCTGTTACCCAGAAACAACCTCCCTGCAACCACCTGACTCAAGAAGGTCTTTCGTATCCCAAAGGAAAAAAGCATGATGCATCATATTGTCTTTGGTGAGGTCACATATCTGTATTCACACTGTTACGGGTATTCAGCTGACAGATTTTGTAATAAATATGCTGAAGCAAAATTTTCCTAAAGCTGAGAGCACATACCCATGGGAGTGATGGAGTCATCCTGCGGACCCAGGGATTTCCGGATGATTTTTGCTTTGATCTTGGCTTCTTTTTAATTTTTTATTTATGATATTTTTCTTTGATACTAATCACTGAAAAATTAATTTTCATAATTTTGTACCCTGTAACAAAAACAGGAGCTGGTAAGAGAAGCAGATTTGGTTATATTGAGTAGTTTAACCCTTTTAGAGAATGAAAAGTTAAATGCTAAATGAAAAAATGTGCTCGGAAATTGTACTCTGTTAGAACAGACTAATTTGAGAATCCTAGTCTTCGTGGCTAGGCAAAACAGTCCAAAAGGCAGATTTTCATTAAGTCTTACGTACATGTAGCTGCTCTCTTGATTAGGTATTACATGAAATTAGCAGACAGTTTTATAGATATCAGCTGAAGTGCAGAGAAAAAAAAAAAACCCAAGAGGCACTTACCTTCTTAAAGTACAGAAAAGAACAAATACTGGTGGATTCCAGGGAACTGCATTTTCAATGCAGTCTCCTTTTTTCTGATACAAGATATGTCTGCAATATCTGTGTGTCTGCAGCACTTCTCTGCTTGATAGTGCAGACGTTGGGTTGAGGTGGAAGAGCATGTGGGGGGTTTACTGAGCTCTGCAGGGCTTGGGTTGCACTGTGTGGCTACCACAGGTATCAGTGACTAACAACAACTCGTGTATTGGTGGCTGCTGGGATGGGGAATGTAAACCTGACCTGTAAGTGATCCTTTCTGCTGACATTGCTAATCTGTTGATCAGGTGAAAGTTCTGTGTGGGTCTGTCAGACCTTGTCTTCAGAGGGTTGTTCTACTTTTATCTGCTTAATTTCTTGACATAAACTCTACAGAAGATCAAATATAAAAAAGACAGTTTAGCACCAGTTAAAATGAGTGCAGTATTGGTATCTGGGGTTCTTTTCTCAACCAGTTGCATGCTAAGGTAGAATCTCTAAAGCCTTGTCTTTCCTGGGGAGTCATACGGAGCGCTTTTGTTATTGAGACAAAAACGTTTTGGAAAGGACAGTGAAAAACTACAGAAGTAATGGAAGCAAAGTCAAATAGTGATCTCTCATCAGCATTTCCTAGCTAATAGTTGCTGAAAATGACCTTCACATGTTTTGACTCATGTCAAAGTTAATTTTTCAGCTTAACTTGTCCTATTCATAAGTCGTGGCTACAAAAAAACCCTGCACTATTCCTTTCCCTTAGTCTCCTCTTTCTTCTTCACACTTTTGTGGTTGGCAAGCACACTGGGTCATCTCTATGTGTTTTACAGAGTACAATATGCTTGCACACAACAGGCAACTCTTTGGGAGACTAGATTTTAATACACTGCAGTGGTATTGGTGGCTTCTCAGATTGGCACTTGATGCTTTAATTCATTTTTTCTTGGTTTTTGTTTCTATTGCTTAATGAAAATATGCCCTATCAAAATTTATGCATTGAAATGCCATCAAAGTACTTTTTACTTGCAGCATTTTCACTAGTTTATTATCATAATATTATTCATAAATATTATCATATTTATTATTTATATTATCATATGAAAACCTGTTTTGCAATTATCTCAGTAGATGCTGGTATCCAGCTTTAGTGTTCTATTTTATGGGTTTTTCCACCTTCATGTGTGTGCCAGGTGCTGGAAAAGCGAATGCAAAGACAGGTCCTTGCCCTGTTCCACATCCTCAGCAAGAGAGGACAGTAAGGAAAGGAGTTCACAGCTGAGCGGTTGCATACATCTGCTCTGAGCAGCCACAATAATTTTGTTACTGTTGCAGCTTTTTAATACATATTTCACTGGTGAAATTTCAAACTGATAAATCTCTTTCATAAGACGATGGGAGGGCACTGTGTGTTAAGCTGAAGTCTGTGACCCCTGCCATTATATGAATAAAAGTGGCAAGAAACCTCTTGCCTCAGTCAATAAAAGGATCAATCACAACAGTGATTTACCCGTTTCATATGTCTTTATATACATGACGATTCCCTCTAGGAATATGAACTGTATCAGTGAGAAATGCAGTGCAGATACTGGATAGAAACACAGTTTCCAACAAAAATGCATTCCACCTAGAAATGGATTTTAGGACAATTTAGTGATCAGGAATGAAGTATTATTATTAAATATTGTAGCTTTTATTCACATATTTGTTGCCATGTTTTCTGGGCATGAACAGCTTATGTAAGAATGGTGTAATGATTGTAAATGGAGTTCAGGAAGGGGGTCAGAATCACTGCAGTCTCTTCCTGCTGCACAGCACCTAATATCACCTCTATTTGCAAATTCAGTGTAATGACTCACAAGCACAGGAAGCCATAAACAAAAAGGTAAAAAGGAGAGCCCCTGGAATGTATGGGGAAAATATCAGCAATTACCATTTCTGTCCTGTTGTGATGTCTGTCTTAAGGATTATATTAATAATATCAGTAGTAAGAATAATGTAATAACAGTAATAGCAATATATATCTCCAGGTATGCAGAGCATCCAGACTGATTCATCTTGTGTAGCTTTGGGAGTTTACACTGCAGTGGGTGCTCCTAGTACATTGTTCATGAGGTCAGGTTTAGATGGTTGCTTCAGGATGGTACAACTCGTGTTATGACAGCAACTTGGTTAAAATAAACTCTAGAAAACTACTTCAGATATAGAAGTCAATACAACAGGTACATAAAGTTTGATAAAAGAATATCACCTCTGGAGCTAATTGCCATCTCTAGAGTTTCCTAATCAGCTCTCCATAGGGAGTCCTTGTAAGCTCTCAAAAATCCTGGTACATGTTTTATGTACTAGCACCTTTATATTTTGGATATGGGTAAGGAAGTGAGCAAGCTTCACTTCAGTCTCCTGGGGGCCTCAGTTCATTAATTGTGCTCTTGATTTCACATGTTGCAGATGGCCAATATAAGCACAACTACCGTAATTTTCCTTTTTAAAAGTGCAGTTGAAGAGAGCATTCAAACTTAGCTTAAACACTCTGGATACTCTGGTGGTGACAAGTAAGTAATTTTTAGGATTTGTAATACTTTATTGTCTCATCCTTAATAGATACTCATCAACATAATGCACATCAGTATGGAAATGCGTCAGTAGTTAAATATACCATTGTATCTATTTGTCTGGTTCCACTTGGTAGCCTCAAGTTTTTGCCTTCAGGACAGAATGATTGCTATAGTAATTCTAAAAAAACTATTGTTGAAAGCTATGGGAAAGGAGTCAATCTATAAAAAACAGGAACTGGTGCCTAGTGCTGCAAGGTGTATTGAAATGTATCTGTTATCTTAAATTTGCTTATGATAATAAGACATCAGAGTATCTGCTTGGTTTAAAGAGAAGGCAGAGCACTAGTCCTGTTACTCATAAGTCTTCAGGACTAGCTCTGTGTGAATAGTAGTAGTTTAATATTAGTTTCTAAATTATGCCATAGATGTTTAGAAGATACCTTTTACAACTTTACAAGTTTGAGATTCCAGAAAGCTCAGGACATTTTTAATGTCCTCCTCTTGCTCTTTTCCTAAATTATTTCAGTGGTGTCGGTAATAAATTTGATTTTAGTCACTATTGGACAGATCTGTGGGGGGTTTTGCTGAGTACTGAATGGACATACATACATACATATGCACATATGTTCCCCAACACTTAGTACAATATTTGAATGAGTGCTGGTATGTGCAAACCATTGTCCTCTGTATAAAGATATTTTGAAGCCTGGATGAGTGGAATGGTTTTCTCTAAAAATAGCCTATTTAAATCCAATTAGTGCATCTTATTGTTTCTACAGTTATGCAAATATATTGCACCTTTACTCTAAATAATGCCTTTCATAAAGTGGTGTTGAGATTGAGATCACTCATAGCAGCTAAACACTATCAAGTGATCATCCTTTATCAAGCCGTATAATGTGTTTTATTGATGTGTGTGGTGTGGTAGGTATACGTTTCTTCATTATAATGTGTGGGCCCAGTATCAGCCAGTATGAACAATGTATTATGTAAAAAGTAAGAAGAATCTTTTAGAAATGCCTACTATATTATCCCAAGGAATTAGCATTTGCTAGATTGCCAGTCAGCCAGGGTTTTACAAGAGTTATTGTCATTTTGATTTTCGGGTGAGTCATTTGGTACATTGCCCCCAAAGGCACCTCATTATGATTCAGTGCACAGCATATAAAATTGCTCAGGCTTTCGGGGCTCCATGGAAAGCGAGTGGGGGTTGCGGTGGCTCAGCGTTGTGAAGCAGCAGCATTATGCTTAATTGACACCTTTGATGTAGCCCTAAGACAGCACCTGCACCTCCCACTGCTGCTCTGAAGACGTCAGCCTTACGCAGAAAAGGCTTCTGCTTATGAATCCTGCATCGCATTCAGCTCACTCTGTGAGCAGCCCCAGCTATCCTTAACTAATCCCATTGCTTCTCAGTTTGGCTACAGCTTGGCTTAGTACAGAGCAGGAATTTTGCTGCTTGCTCTTATCAGGTTAAACAGTCAGATTTTGTCCATGTTAGAACTCATAGAAGGTAAGTCAAATGTCTTGTTGATATCCTTAGTTTGTAAATATTCTCTTAAGATTCCGAATCTGGGAATCTGATTGTTCCTTTTATCCTAGCACTTATAAACATGGACTGTGATAGAACAGTTGCTTTTTTAAGAATATTTACTTGTATATGTGATACATGCTTTGTAGTGTTTCTGTCAGTGCTCCAGTGTGAATATTATTGATAGCCCCTCGTGTGATTACTTTGTAGTAGAATTCTGTCCTCTGCTGGCATTGTTTTGTTAATTTATTGAATAATGTCATGTGCATGTGAAGATGCTTCTACAAAGACAGGCACTGACATATGTGAAGAAACTTGCTTATTTAAGAAAGTGATGCTTCCAGTCAGACTGGAGGAGTTATATCCAATTCATTTGCCTCCAGAAAGCCCTTCTGGGTTATGTCTGAGGTGATGTTTGGGTCAGATAGTATTGCAAAAATCTCTTCAAGTGATTGAGTGAGGAAAAGCAAGCAGCTGATCTGTTCTTGCAAGCAATACTGTGTTTTATTTTTAGTGGATAGCACTTCAAGCTGTAGTTAAATGGAATGAAAAGATTTATATATTGTGTCTTTTAAGGTTAATAAAGCACCTTGTTCCCCATTACTTTCAAGTACAGGAACAATACAGTTTAAGAAAACATGATCATGTTCTCTGCCATTAACTAAAGTCTTTTCAGGTTTTTGCAATTTCTTTCACTCTGTATAAAAATTGTCTGAAGGAGCCAAAAATCTAAGGAAATAATTAGTTTCTGAATTACCTTATTTAATGTTTAAAACAGTAGGCAAAAGCAAATTAATCTATTCAACAAAGACTGAAAAAGAAATGTTGATTTAACTATTTTTACCTTTAATAATGCCTTGTATTTATTTTTTTCAATTTCTTGTCCTTTTAGTGAATGGAACCCCTGGTAGCCAGCTTTCTACTCCCCGCTCTGGGAAGTCTCCAAGCCCATCTCCCACCAGCCCAGGAAGCCTACGGAAACAGAGGGTAAGGAAATAAGGAAACTGATTTCTGAGCATGGCTGGGGAGAATCCAGCATAGCCATTATCCAATAGCCTTTTACCTTCTGATCCCTTGTGTGTGTGTAAAGCCATAGGGTAGAAGAGCCTGGCTACAATCTTTGTGTTTGTAAAACACCCTGAAGTGGAATACAACTGTTCTGTGTCTGTCAAAGTGCTAAGTATACTGGAGACTGGTTTATTCTGGGGGGAAAAAAACAGGGTATATCTCTCTCCTTTTTCACAAAACTTTTGTTTGTTTGTTTGTTTTACTTTCTTTTTCCAAACGTTTCACAACTGAAAGAAAATGTTTATGTTGTCGAAGAAATCTTTTTTGTTCCTAACTCACTGTGGGCATTATATCACTTGCACAACCTACAAACTGCTTTGATTTTGAAGCAAGGTGAAAGAATGCACTGTGGAATTTAGCTGTGATATCCCAGTCTTGTGCAGAGAAGATACTATCAGCACCAAGACAGCATGAGACTTGTCAGTCACTTCCCTGGATGAGAGTTGATAGTAGCTGTAGGTTCCCCCTGGTTATCCTGTATGGAGGAATCCACAATATTCCTAAGTATCCAGAAATAAGCTAGTGCCTGTGTTACTGCTGTAACCCTCTGATAAAATATAATTCGTTCAACCCAAAAGCTCCATATGCTGATTTAATTAATTTTATCTGTTTAAAAGAAATAAGACAGATGTCTATGTATTTTCTGCTATTTTCTAAACTGTGGTCAGTTCCTAATGAAAGCATCCCTGAGGCAGTAGTACTCTGTATCTCAGACTTGTTTATAAACACAGTTTGAACACATGCTTTTTCTGCCTTTTCAGGCTTTAAATAAAGACATAGTTTGTGTCTCTCAAAATGAGGGGATTATGTACAAAATTGGCAGTGCTTGACTTTAGGGGCTGGTGCAGACCTGATTCCCCAGATACCCAGATCAGGATTAGCTGTAGCACGACACGACTCCCTTCTAGCCTGCAGACCCTTTTTCATGTCTGATGTATGCCAGGGAGCTGAGGAATTGTGCATGCCCAAGTCTTACCTCCATCTGGGATACAGCTATGGGTTTCTGCTGTGACTTGTTTACAGACACAGGAGCCAACTGTGATCTTTCAGTGTAGGGACAGCCAGTGAGCAGCAGCTTGGAGCTTCAGGGCAGTGTCATGGTTTTCATCATCCGATACACAGAGTAAAGATGTAAGTTCCAGTGGGTAAGCTGGTGCTAAAATCTTGAATGCAATGTCTTCCTCACCTGTTTGTTCTTGCTCTCAAGGCTTATTAATGAATCATTAATAAGTCACTGAAGAGGGAACAAAGAGTCTTCCAAATGAATTATACATTGGTGATGTGAGGGCGTCTGTTTAGATGGATGATACCAGTTTACATCAGATTTGCATTTGCTGTAAGGCTGTCTCTTTTCGCTGGTAACTTTCCTAAACTTTCTTTCTCACCACTGATGCTTTGCTCTCCACAGTGAAGAAATGTTTTTCTGCTAACGTTTGTGGATGGGTGAGTGGGAACCATGTGATGAGCACCATTAGACACAAGGGGTTTCTAGGCACAAGATTTCTGACTTTCAAATGTGAAGAGGAGAGCAGATGGGCTTCTTTTTATGTGTAAGTGTAATAGGATCACTGAGTGGCAGTATTATGGATGCAAAGTGCTATGTAGCGGTAACAAAATCAGATTGCTAACTGTAGAGAAAATAAATATTGAAGTAAACTACAGGAGAGATAAGACATTGTTAGGGAGTTGAATTCTCTTCTCCGATATTCATATTCAGTCCCCGTGACCTCAGTAGGGGACCTTTCATGCTTGTCTGGCTTTATTTTAGACAGATTCATTTTTTAACCTGATGAAACACGGAATATATTCATGTAAAAATAGATTGCAATCATGTAAAATGCATTGCAATAATACTATTTAGGTTACAAAATCAACTTCTCAGAAGTTCAGGCATGGAAACTTAACACTCAGTCTGAGAATTTATTTAATCTGCTGTCATGTTTAACTTGTGAAGTGAATGAGTTAGAAGTTCAATGTAAAAACATATGATTGTGTCATTAAAGGTAATAATGTGCATTCCAATGAGCAAATAAGGCATTAAGCAGTGCTTGCAAATCATAATTTCCTTGTTAGCAGTATAATTGGTGTTCTGTTCAGTTTTAGTACCGTCTTTCGTGTCTTTTCATTTAAATTTTACTTAGAGGAGAGGTTATTTTATGTACCATATTGTCATGAACCAAATTTGAACGCAAAATGTTTTGTTTTGTCTTCAATGGCTTCAGCTACAGGGCTGACAAGCCAGCTGCAGGATGAGATTTATTCCCTAGAAAGTTGTTGAAGTGCTGGTATCATGTGATAGACACACAAGGGAAAGGAGATGGATTTAAGTTCCCATCTTGTCCCAGTGTTGAGGGGTGAGGTTTTCCTGCCCCGAAGGAAGACTGTTGGCTGCTGTAGCCATGATCTGGGCTTGAGGGTGATGGCTGGTTTTCTGACTGCTCTGTCTTTCTCTCTTCACCTGCAGTTTGAGGGAGCTGCTGCTTTAGAACTGAAATAAGATGCTGGGTCCTGGGAACACCAGCTGAGCTGTGTAATTTGTGGTGGTTTGTGCCTCTCTCTGCACAGTTAGAGTCAGAGGAGTTCCTGTTCCCTCATGCTGTCAGGTACACAGGATACCAGTGGTAGGTCTTCCTCTAGCCCAGCCTGGTTCACCTTGACTTAACTAATCAGTCAGCCCTTCAGCATCCCCATCCAGTGCTATGAGGGAGTTGTAGGCTTGGAATGTCACAATGCCAAGGGGTCTGGACAGGCTGCCAGTGTTTTTCCTGGGAAGTACAGGTGAGAGGAAGTCATGCTTTTGAATCCAGAGGCACCAAAGCAAGGTCCTTCCACAGAAGGAGGGATTTCTTCCTGGGAATAGTAAATACCTGTGGGGTGCATTCGGCAGCTTAAAACAGAGATTTATCATCTTACTGACATTTCATCACTCATCTTTTTAAAAAATCAGTTCTGGCCTTCGAAGGAAGGCTTTCCATTGATGTAAATAAAGCCAAAAATGCGGCTGTGGTACACACTCAGTAAAACAGTACTCTTATCACCATATAGATAAAATTTTGTACCCTCAAAAGCCAGAATATAAAAAGATAAAGTTTATTCTTTTTCATTTCCATATGTATGTGGCTGAGTTGTTTCCCGAAATTCAGAAGTCAGTGAAAGTTATATTTTTATAATCTTGTGCGAAACTCAGTCTATATTTGAAGAAAGTAAGATTTTAAAGAATAATTATATGGGTGTAATTCACGAAGTTGAAAGTGAACTAGGAACAATTTATCAGCTATCTTAGCTAACTGTCAACCAGTTTTCAGCTTCTGAATATTTTAACTAGCAGGCTGTGTGCTATAGTTACTCTTTCTTGAAGTTTAATTATTTCTTTATTCTTAAATAGGAAATTAAGATTCTAGTTTTTAAATTGTTATTAACATCATTATGTTTTGTTTTTTTGTTTCCCAGGGGATTAATACATTTGAAATTCAGGTTTGAAATAGCAGTTTGAAGTAGAGTTACTGTGTTGCACACAAATATAGTTCCTACTGCAACAGAGTGCAGTTAACTATTCAGACTCAGAAAAGGTGACATGGCATTTAGAAAAAAGTTTAAATATTTTTAATATGTTCCTAGAGGTTGCAACCTATAAAATAAAAAAAGTTAGATTGAAGGTACCTCTTGACTGACTAGACAGGCTGAATTCTATGTGTGTAAGGATTTTTTGGTTTATATGTAGCCAAGAAGTCTGATTCATTCTGCAATTTTTGTCTTATAAATCTATGCAAAATAGCAAATAGATTCTCCTCATAATTTCAAGAAACAGAGCTCTCTAGCTAATTATAGGCAAGGAAAATTCTTTCAGAAAAAAAAACTTTTTAAGACTTTCAAGTATTTAAAAGCAGGTGGAAAAGCAGGGAAAATGACACTGAAATCTGGTGAATGATTTTGCTTTAAAGCAATAATAGAGTTATGAAAATAAACGCAAACATTTTCTCTAAATATTAAAATTCAGAAATATCTTCTTTGTCAGTTCCAAAACCATATTTTTTTATATTCAGAAGCAAGAGCAGTCACCTGGGAGATACTATTCAAAAGTTTGTAATGTTGCCCTCTCTAGCAAATCCAAAGATTTTTTTTCTATAGTATGTATTAGAAATTCCCAAACTGTATATTCTCAAAAGACATTTTAATAATTAACTAACTAGTTAATATTCAGAATAAGATGGTCTTGTCTGTTTAAAATTCTTCTCTTGTCTAGATTGTTCACAACAAAATAGAAATGTATTTAAGATCTGATTTTCACTCTGCCAGTCTGTTGTCTTCTACTGTGTGTATACATGCCCATTGGCAGAATACATACAGAATAAGCATTCTAGGGAATCAACCCCCCCGTCCAGGTACTTTAATCCCTTTTACATCAAGCCTGCAAGTAAAATACAAACCTGCATTGTTTATTGAGGTCACAATTTGAAATTTGTGAAACATTCATTTTAGCTAGTTCTTTTTTTATAGTACAGCTTTCAGATTTGTTCATTTCTTGTCTCAGTTATCTTACTGTGATTAAAACAAATCCATCCATGGTCAACTCTAAAGCTAGCTCCATCAGCTTTCCTATTCTCACGTTTTCTTGTATTTTGTCTTACAGGGTTTTTTTGTTGCAATTTGTTCATATGTTCTATATTGCAAGGGTCCCCCAAAACACCTTAAGGGTATCAGAGAATGGCTATGAGATGTGCTGGGCACCTGCCCAATCAGAACCCCTCTGACCCATCAGTTATGCTTAATTCACCTTAAAAAGACAGTGCCCTGTCCTCTCTTCCTGTTTTTTGAACTTTCATTCTGTGCAATTGTGTGTCTCGACGAGGGTTGTTGTGCAGTGTAGGTGGGACAGGGCAATGTACCATCCAATAACACCTCTGGCACTTGAGGGTTGTCTGATCCATCAGAGAATCAGAGTGTGTTGAGGGAATGAAGTGGATCTGTGCACTCAGACTCTCCCTCTGCTGTCAGGAGCTGGTTGCTTGGCTACTGACAGAAGGAGACGGTGATGGGGGGACAAGTGTAAAACACAGCTGTCTTTTTATACACACACACAGGCACAGAGGAGCTGTGGGAAAGGGACACCATTATCAGTGCAACACAGGCAGCAGCAGGGTTCAGTGTCAGCAGTCCAGGGGTCAAATGTTGTTGGATCCATGCTATTTCACCAGTGGGTGGCAAGTTTTTATTACTTTATATAAGGTAAGCTCTTGCTCTGCCGCTCTGCCACTGTGAAGCAGCCAAAAGGGAAATACATTCCCTTTGAGATTAAATTAATGTTTCCAAGTTTCCAAACCATTAGGAGACTCTCCAGAGCAGACAAATATTGTTTGAATAGTGTTTAATAGGAAAGACTCAAAGGAAGAATAATTGCCTCTGAGAATATGTTGTGCATTGAAACTTCAGTTTTATTTACTAACCATCTATTTTTTTGATTAAAAAATAATAATATGACATTAAGACAACAATATGAGCATATAGAACATGTGTATTTTGTGTTAAACTATGTCTTCTGGTCCACAGTAACAAAAAGAATATAAGACAGTTGCAGTGCAACAAATCAAACACAATAAACAAATCTATACTGCACTTCATCTTACAGGACCTGTATCGCCCACTCTCTTCGGATGATATGGATTCAGTAGGAGACTCAGTGTAAAAGAGAAAATGGAACAATGTTTATGGTTTGTGATTTGATGAAGGTTTAACATTTTTAAAGAAAATAGCTGCTAATTTACAGTAATAGTGAATCGCACAAAAGAGTTTTGCATATTTAATATTAACAACATGGGGCCAAATTAATTCTAGTGTGTGGGGGTATTTTTTGGCTTTATCACTGCATTTTAATGCAAGAATTTGTAATGAATGAGCCATTGAATATGTCCATCAAATCTAGATCAGCATTGTGCATACTTAAAAGCATGAAGATTGGATAAGGTGAATATAACGCACAAATCCATAGTGGGCACATTTATGAATAGCACTATTTTTATCATCTAAGGTACTGATTATATGTTCTGTTTTTACCATATGTATCTTTATTCATTTTGGTATGAACAGTTAATGAGTACTTTGCTTTTACCAATGAACAGGTAAAATGCAGAGGAGAAAAAACCTGCCATATTAAACTGCTTGCACCACGCTGTCTGATCCCAACACGCACACTTGGAACACCCTAAGTTTAGTCTGTTTATCTAAGTGAAAAGAAAGTGAAGAAATCCTGTGTGGTCACAGGACAAAAGTAAATTCTTTCAAATCAGTGTTCAGATTCTGTTCACTGCATTGCCATCTGATGACTGTAAACAGAAGGTTGTTCACAGGCATTATGAATGTTTTACCTGGCAGGAGCTGTTAATGCTGATCATCCATGTGTTGCAAGTAAATATGGACAGATTTCTGAGTGAGGAAGTATGAGGGCCTGCTGGCCAGCAGCGCCATCTGACATACGTATGATGACACCATTTGGAAAAATATATTTTGCCTGAGAAAGTGGCTGATTATTTTCACTTATGTTAAGAATGGGAACATCATTTTTTATTTCCTATAAGAAGACATTTTGTGCATTTAAAAAGAAAGCCTGCAGAAATGGTGATACTGTAAATCATCCTCCTATTGACCTAATTTTTCTGTTTTTGCAGTATCTAGAGGTGCTCTTTTTGTACAGCTCGAATATGCAAAACTCCTTTAGTGTTAAAGTAGGTCGCGCATTATAGCCAGTTGCTTAACAAATATCTACTAATTTTTGTTTGTTTTCTGCTGCTTTATTGTGAGAATCTTAGTCTACTTAATTTACATAATAGCAATATTTCCCATCTTATGTTTTATTTAAGCCCACAGTGTAATGATCACACACTTTTGCAGTCTTATACCTTTCCTTTCATTTTCTCAAACACTAATGATTTAAGAATTAGAAATCGGTGTGTTTCTGATTCTCAGCAAAAATCTATAGAGATTATATTTTTGAGCTATTTAGTGATGATTTAATATATTTTGAAATCATGATTTAGTAATTTGAAATTGAAGAAAAGGTTTAGCTGCCACATGCCAACTTCCAAATGTAGTGAAATAATTCCTTTAGACTGATTTGTCCATAATAAAATTCAGCAGTTGGAAAATGTTGGCATGTGATGTTATGGCTTCACTGTATCAGCATAATTCTCTTTACAGAATATATTTGCAAAAAGAAATAAAAGGGCAGCAGAATACAAAACTTACCTTCTCTGTTCCCAATACCTGGTTCTAGTATCACCTGGAGAGAAAGTCATTGATCAGGCAGGTTTGCTGAAGCAGTCAGGTCATTCCCTTTTGAAATGCATGTTTTACCATTCCTGCTTCAGACTTCAATCTCAAACTGTTCCCAGCCATTAGAGCAGTCCATCCCTCATACCATACCATAATGCTTAGGCTGCCCTGTTCTACTGAAGAAGTTCACAGCTGTGAAGTTACTTGCATTTTCGGCTGTTATGAGGGAATGTCTTTGCAAAATGTACTGCTTGATCCTGAGAAATGCAAATTATATAAAGGTACATTGGGATCAGTGTCCAAAAATTCAGGCAACTCGACCAGATCGAACAAAATACTTACAGACATTTCGAAAATTGTTTTTTCTTGTAAAGAAAGTAAATCCCAGGAATTTATTTTTCCTCCCTTCTCCTATATAGGCTACTGCTGCTTTAGGCAGTTGATTAAGAATGTTCCACGCAGGGAGCACAGATTGCCAGCAAACCTGAATCCCACAGCTTTGCTTAGCTGTGGAAAAGAAAAATGGAGCTTATATCGGTAATTGTTATCATAGTGAGTTCTCCATCAAGACTGTTTTAAAAAAGAATATGCTAGTCCATAACATTTAATCATTTCAACATGTGACTTAGTATTAAGGGGCTATTCAGGGGCAAGACGTATCATTAATATTTCATTTAAGGAATGAAAGTCCCTTAGAGATTGAAAAGGTACACTGTTTATAGACTTTGAGATCCTTTTTTGTGTGGAATGTAATTCCCATTATACATGAGCAGAAATGAAATGTTTCTTTTGAGCAAGACCAGAAGGTTCCAGTTTATGGGTGAAACTGAAATTGTAATCCTTGATGCTGTAGTTCTGCTTGCAACAGCACAGGCTTTAGTTTGTTTCTAGATTTCATCAACTGCATTAAATAATGGAATAGCTTAAGCAACTTTATAGTGTTTGAACCTCAGTTCTCTGTATGCTGCATTATTTGTGCCTACTCTAAGGTGATTATGATGTAGCTAAAGAGTCTTGTATAGATTGTGAAAGCTTTGCTTCCCTTTGAGCTTTATGAATACTTGTGATTATTTCCCTAATGCTTTCTGCAACTTCGTTTTGTTTTGTTTTGTTTTTTAATCTCTTTTCTTCTTTTGTGCAACAAGTAGTTCACATGTGAAGCACAGAACGCGTATGTTTATATTTACACGCACATGCACACGTACATAGATTAATGGCTTTGGAACCCATGCGCTGTTACGTCACATTTGTGACTTTAAACAAATAAGTGGGGAAAATGTTTCAACAGGAGGATGCTCATCTGGTGGCATTCACTACAGCTCTGTTAAAATCAACTGGAGCTGCATCAACCGGCACTTGCTGAGCAGCTACTCCAAGGAATTCTGTAGAAATTTAAGAGATCACATCTAAAAACAAGGGCTAAATTCAAACCCACCCACCATTGACTCCAAGGTGGGAAGGACAGAACCTTACGCACAAATACATATACACAGACAAAACATTAATCCTAAATTGAAATCTGAAATCTGAATATTTGTAATGGTATTCTTCTGACACATTCAGCCTTATGCCTCCTCTTGAATTGTACAGTTATGAAGTGCATTAAGTCATGCAAAATTAGAAGTTCTTTTGTTGAAATCAGTAAAATCTTTAACATTCATTATGTAATGTGGAAATTGCTTTCCAATTTGTCAAATAATTCAGTGACAGCACATTATATTTAGTTATTTTTCTCTTTAAATCATTTTCACAGAGCATATTTGGCTGAAAGATGAAAATTCTGGGGTGTTAATATTGTGCCTAAAAACATATATTATGAGAAAGGATAGACAATGTTCAACAGCCTGGAAGAACAACTGGATTGAGATTGTGATAAGAAAAAATTGAGATAAATAATAGCGTTTTCTTCTGCAGTTTCATAATTCAGACTGCAGTGTGAACTTTAAATACTGCATATGTTACAAAAACTGCACTCTGAATGTAAAGTGAATTAACAGTAATATAGAAAAGAACCTCTGATCAATTCAAGTTTACTGTTTCTGTCAAAAATGTAGAGAAATGGACAGAAAATCTTTATGGTGCTATATTACATCATCACTTGATGAGTGCATAGATTAATGTTGTCTGTGCTTTTTCTTGTATCCAATTAATGGTATGCAACCAAATACAAGATTGGCTTTTATTTAATCTTCACTTTCAGTTCTATCTGCTAGTGACAAGAGCTTGTAACTATGAGTGATGAAAAGTAACTTTACGAAGCACAGCCAGCAATACCTTTATGAGCAGAGCAGAGCCTGCAAGTGGTTGTCACCCTCTTTGGAAAGGGGTGTACTTCCCCCAGGAATGCCCTTCCATTCCAAAAGCAGGGTCCGCTGAGCAGAGATGGGGCTATTCTGAGCTGTGCTTGCTGCCATGGCAATTTTGGCCGGCTCAGTTTGCCTCTCTCCATCTGGTGGCTGCCTCCAGGCCAGCTGAGCGCCCCGAGTCCCCGCGGCAGGCGGTGGGTCTGTAGGTGACACCTGTGCTGTGTCCACACACGCAGTGCACATGCGCACGCGCTCCCACGCGGTTTTGTGTCTGTGATTGCGCATGGTGATTATACCCAGTTCGCTTAAATTAACCCTCAGCAGTGACGTTTGAAGAAAGCTGTACTATATTCAGCGTGTAATTGTTGTCTGATGTTATATGGGGTAATTAGGTTGTGGTTTGCCCTGCAATACAGTGTTTTGGAATTTGGACTCTAGTGAAAGAGGAGCTAACAATGTTTGTGCTAAGGCCTCTTCATTTCCTTAGTTGCACTATGATATTGTAAATATTGGCACATTTACAACATAAGTTTAAGATTTTAAAAAGTTATGCATACAATTATTTTTTTTTAATGAAAAGTGCTTGGATATTTGCTTTTAAAAATATACCATTTTTGTATCAATGTGATGCAGGAAACCAAAAAGAAAGCTGTTGATTTATCAACAAAACATGAAAAACTTGCAGAATAAACACCGATGAATGTTTTATTTCTTATAATCAGCTGATGAAAATCACCTTCATTTTTGTGCCATTGTTTCATCATACTGTATTGTACTTGTGTTTCATATTTGACCATGTCATCCTGGTTGAAATTTGTTATTTTGCTAGATTTAACATTAATGTAGATTATTGTAAGTGATGTAATAAATATATATTAAAAATATGCTCTGTTCAGAGAATTTATTTTGTAAACATGTTTAACAGGCTTTAACAAAATACTTGCATTTGGTATTGCTTGATCATTTTGGATCAACATTGTCCATCTAACCTTAGTGTAAGCATACGGGATTCATGCATCCTAATGGGTTCCTTTAAACACTAGATGCATTCAGTGTCTTTTTTTAGTAATATGCCTGGGAATCAGTGTGTAGATAGAAAAAATGCTTCAAGGAGGAATTTGGCTTGTAGTGGGTGTTGTGAAGACAGTAAATATAACTGCCTTGAATTGCTTATGGGTAACCGTGTGCACATGATGGGATAGATTTGAAGTATGAAGTGGGGAATTAGTAAAATATCTAAAGCAAGGTACCCGTTCCATACCACCATCTCAGCCCCAGCAGCACTTCTCCTAAGACAAGTATCAGGAAAATATGCTTGTGAAAAGCTGATAGTGCTGAAACATACCCGGTGTGTTTTAAAATAAGTACCTAATTTTCTAATACATCTTTCCACTCTTTAAAAATGTATATCCACACATCCATAGCCTCGTTTTATTTCTTGTTTGGCAGGGATGGGGGAAGAGAGATGTTACAATTTCTGACATGTCATCTGCCAGCCTGATGCTTCAGCTGATGTTCAGACAGTTTCCTGGAGGGAACTGTGGGCCCAATAAAAGTTCTAGTTTTGAAATGCTCTTGGTTGCTGGTAAATAAGTCTGCCTAAAAAAGGTATGCACACATAGAAAGGAAACAATATGATAGAAATGGGGAAGAGTAGAAACAAAATAATTGAGATTTCTGTCTCTACCAAGAAATAGTTAAAAAAAACAGGAGAGCTTTTAAAATACAACTAAATAGTTTAAAGTAAAGTGGTTATTTTGTTGTGCCCTTAATTAGGTGAAAGAAATAAGAACCTCCTTTTGGTTGGTAGCTTTTCAATTTTTATTCTGTAGTTGAATGGAAAATTTTACCTGTTTATGACTTTAGAAGAGGTAAAAGAAAATGTTCACATTGCACCACTGCACATGTAACTTTTTATTTTAACCACATAAGGATACAGAAATGACAGTAATAACTTCCGATACCATGAATCTGATACTTCTATTTTCATATCATCAGTCTTTTCTGAATGATTCCAAAGGCTTAGTGAGCCTAAAGTTTGAATTATGGCTCAACTTTGGAAGCAGCTGTTAGGAACTAGTGGAGGTTAGATTTAAATTTATTGTTAAATACCATGTAGGAAACTATGTTGGTCTTTCCGAATTGTCTTGTTACACAAATCAAATGAGTGTATAAGCATCCAATGCTGCAGCTTAGTGTGGAGATCTTAATAAAACAAAGTGCTTCAAACTTGCAAATTTAACTTCAGTCTGTCAGCTCCATTTCCCTGCAAACTCTCCCATTTGTCCCTCTATGCCTCAAAGAAGAAAACCAACACAAGACCCTGAAAATACACCAGAAAATTGCTTGTGCCATTTGAACTTTTCTCCAAGCTGTGTAAATCCTGAATTGCAGAAGTGAACAACAACAACAAAAAAATCACTTCCCTGCGTGGGGCCTCTTTTAAGTCAAGTATCTAACAAAACAGGGCAGGATGTAGAATTGTGAATAAGTTTGTAAGCAGGTTTGCATACATTTTTTACTATTTCTTTCCAGATGAAACAGTTTATAAATAAATTTGAATCTGATGTGCCGGTTTAGTGCACTATCCAAACTGGAAAAGAAAACAATTGCATCATTTCTCTTTCTATACATTGAAGTCCATTAGGTTCTTTAGACTGTGGATTTCATGTTTCTTCATGAAGTAATTTTTTTGCCAACTCTGTACTGTTTACATGAAAGCTTTTTCCACCCTGTCTCAGCTGGTTGTGCAAAAAATGTAAGGTTAAACAAAAGAAAATCAAAACCATTTTTCACTGGATATAGTTGGGAGAGGGAATTTCAGTGTAACCCTTTGCTTCTCTCTAAGTTGAATAATAAAAAAAATCAGTTTATCTTCTTGAAAGTTGCATCAAAATGTATTACTTTACTGTTTTAAATCACCTTTCCTCTGCTTTTGTTCTCTGGTGATGTACCGTTTTGCTGTTCATTGACTCACTTATTTCTTGCTTGACACTGTTACATATTACAGGAATATTTTGATCCCTTCAAAATCTTTCAAAGCTAATACCTGCACGGGACAGTTGTCTTTATTTTGCCATTATTCATGATCATCTTTAGCCAAAGGAACTGAGTCTGTCAGGAAATCATGACAGCTACCTTGCAAAAGTTTTTTTTTGTAACCGGACTGAACACTAGTACAGGCTCCAAAAGAGGTGAGCACGGTGGCTTAACTGCTTAGTTTTGGTTTTAAAGCTATTTTTCCTTACTGAGTCGAACTTCATCTTACACGTTACTGTCATGCTTATTGTTTTTTATTTTTTTTTAAATCTGTAGAGTTCTTTGGAATAAGGATAGTCTTAGGAGGCGTAATTTACAGACATTAATAATTCCCCTCTCCTGAGCCTCCTTCCTGAACTTTATGCTTTGTTTACTGATTTTAATCCTCACTTCATTAAGCCCATTTCTAAAAGAGTAGAACTCTGCATGAGATCCAAACTTAGTGTTACACCTGTGTGCTTTTCTGTTACTCACATTTCATCCAGATGCGTCCTTCATACTAGAAAAACACAAAGGAATCTATTGTTGAGCTACTTAGTAGACTCCACATGCACTAAGAAAGGCTTTGAGAGGTTTAGAAAATAGAATGCAATGTTTGGAGTTTAAGATTCAGGAATCTGAATTGCACTAACAAACTTCCTAGCCATACTTGTTTAAGTCTCTTCTCATAACTCCTGACACTAGTAGTCCACAAGAATAATTCCTGCTGTTTTGTTGGAGCGGGATTTTAAGATTAATTTAGGACAAAGGTGAATATCAGGAGAGAGACATTACGGTAATTTTTATTTTGCTGTCTTTCTTTTTTTTTTCCATGGATTTAGCGCAGTTTTCACTGAGATGTGAGCTATTTACCAAACAGTTGCTAAATAAATCTCCCAGTGAGACATGGCTGAAACTCTATAGCACTAATGTTTCCATTCACATCAGTGAGGTGTGTGGTGTGCTGGACATCTGTTATATAAACCTGAATAGGATCTGAAATCCTTACACCAAAGACCTGATTTTTTTATGCCATTGCTTTTATGAAGGTGTGCCATAAAACTGGCCATGTGCTGGCAACCTGTGCAACTGGGCCCCTTTAAATCTGTGTAAAAGTGATGACATTCCAAGCACCTCAGCATCTCTTAAAATTAAAACAGCTAATTGCATTAAAGTCTGTGTGTTG